>CM060256.1:44868768-44990337 GCA_030684275.1 Acipenser oxyrinchus oxyrinchus | reverse complement strand
TTATTAAAACGCTTGTATTGGTTGCTGTAAGATACAAGCTGCATTCCAGTAAAGCCTGCAGTTGTGCAGCTGCTCTGACTTCACATATGGGGATATCAGCTTGCATAGTGTAGCACCCTACACCTATACAATTATTTGTATATATTTGTATACTGTACATCCAGTAGCTGTGATCCACCACCAAATGTATTCACGTACATGCAATATAATCAAATGTCCAAATACTTTAATAAAAAAATCAACATATGTCTGTATTTTTTTTAAATGTCATATGCAAGGTATTGCCTCAAAGTAAAATAATGCAATATAATTACAAATTGACATGAAACACAAAACATTTAAACAAAGCAAATATTTTTTGTTTTTTTTAATGCTTGATTCAATATAGTATTATTGATTACCAGTGTTTCCAAGTAATCTTTTCTCAAAGGCCTGACATAAAAAACTGAGCTTCGTATCCTGTGGAAACCTGCACTGCTGCTGTGGTAAAACTATTTGCTGCCAAAGGAAGTCAACCGCATTTGCAGATTGTTATTCCTGTTTACAATAAAAAAAAAGCTACAATTAATAAGTGGAAAACTGGAGAATTATAAAACACAAAGACACGTAGATCAGTTCCAATTTTATCTACTGTCAGTTAGCTAACCTCTTTCCAATTAGATACCCCTACAGCAGCCTTCCCTTAAGCAATGATAGCTGTTAATATTGCTGCTTACAGACATAGACAAGAACCTTTAGCAGCTGCATCTGTGGACTGGGAAGCTGATGATCAAGGGGAGGAGGGGTAAACATACTTTGTAAGAAGAACATACTTGGGAAAGGTTGTAAGGAGATTAAGCACCGTACACTTTGAGGCATAAATGTTCCTTGATGAAATGTAAGTGGGCTACTCATAAAGCAGCATATCAAGCATGTTTCTGCTGAGATCAGCTGTGTGTGTGGGTGCTTTAAAACCCAGAATATTGGCTCTAATGGGATTAAAATATGAAAGTCATAGTAAAGTCATGAAGCTGCATTTTAAAACAAATCTCAAAAGCCACAGTATTGACATTTGAGGAGAAACAGATGCTTCTTGCAGTTCAATCTTTAAAATTTTTGCAGGAGCATTTCCCCTGTGATTTATTTTTATAGAATAAAAGATATTACACCATGGCAGTAGATATGAAATATTGCTGTACTATCTTATCTAAGTTTTTATTAAAACAATTTGTGACTATGGGCACTGCAACACCAGCACAGGTGGCAGAATTGTTACTCATTTTGACAACTAAAGGGTCTGTGCGGGAATGGAGCAAGTGTGTGTGTGTTGTTTGTCAATAAGGTAATGTCAATTGTAAAATCCCTACTGCTAAAAGAGTTTTCTGTGCAGTTCCCATCAGTCTTGCTGAGGAGAAGCAGGACATCAACTGCCAGCAGTATAAGCCCTCTTAAAATCAGCATGGACATGTTTTATGAACTCCCACTCAACCAGGAACCATGGGAATAGCCAGAAAGAAAGTGTCATTTCAAATCTGTTTTAATTTTTGAACACAGTACGCAAGGAGTGTATATATTAAAATAGCTTTCAAATTGGGTTACTATAGCAACATGACATTAAACCAGTTCTTAAAAGATACTTTAATATTAAGCACAATAGTATAAATGTAAATAAATGCATGCTACACTAAACTAGGGCAATTTAATCTTATCTCCTGTCTTAATAGGAAAAAAAGATGATGATGTGTTTAAACACAGAAGCCAGTAATTTGACCAGTTAAATAACTCTGCTTTCATGGCTAAGGAAACATTAAAACTCAGTGAAGAAAATATCTTACAAATAATATAATTAGTCAACACTGTTATAATGTACTAATATTTTCTTCCTAAAAATGAAAACAAAATATCAGGGAAATTATCAAATGGTGGATTGAATGTATGTATATGTGTTTGCCACTACCAGATGGTTTTTAGAAGGCAGCGCATGACAAATTATAAATGGTAATTTATAATGTGTAAAATAATGGGGACAACCAGCTGTGAGAAAATTGGTGTGAAATTGAAAATCAGAAATACATCTGCCTACCAGCAGTAGATGTAACATTCATTCCTTTGACACTAACTTCTAGCAATGTTTTAGCAATGCATGACAAACAATAACATTTTTATATTATGTAAAATTCAGAACTGCTCATTAGCATATCCAGGGGTTCATTTGTGCTGGATTGCACCGGATCCTACATCCTGTACCTTTTTATCCAACAGATGAGAGCTAAACAGTTTTCAAATGATTAACCGTAGGAAAAAAAAAATACATGGCTAGTCAAAGGTTGACATGCAGACCAACACCAACAATAAGGCACAAACCCCGATTCCCAAACAGATAAGAACTTGAAGCATATGGGAGCTACTGTAAATCAAGGTTAGTACATTCAGTCTATAAACAAAAATGCTATCCCTCTTCCTTAACTATAAGATCCAGTACCTTTCCATTTACAAATTATCCCTGAGCATATCAGTGAAAGGCACACAATCCAAAGGTTTACAGAAATGAAAGGGATGTTTTTAAATTAAATGCGAGCTTAATTAAAAATGACATATTAAACCTGAAATATATCTGGATTGTGTACTTGCAGTTGTTCAATGGCAGTACCCTTTTTTTACTTGGCACTGAAATGTAGCATTTCGTGTTTTGCAAAGCATTTAATTAATGAAGCAGAATTGTATTACAAGAAGTCAGCGTACACGGTCCAAGTGGAAAAGTTGCTGAGAAACTGAAATCGCCAGATGGGATGCAGCCCTTGGGCCTAACTTAGAGGAACATAACATAACACCAGTACAATGAAGAAACTTGTGACATTGATATTCAATGTTGTGCACAACCACTATACATACTATTAATAGCTGTAGCCTGACTTTTCACTTTGCACACCCTCACAGTGAGATTGCAACACAATACCACCTGCAAAGTTGGGCTCTGAAAGCTCAGAATAAATCTGAAAGAAATACAAGACAGTACTTCAGAGAAATGTATTTATGGCAAAAGAAAAACTAAAATGATTCAAACAAAAATGTAAACATTGGTGAATATATAATGTATCTCAGAGAAGATGCCTCCATTATCATAGAGATTGTGTTATAATGCTAGATCTAGGTTTACCACCAGATAGTTCATTCAGTCCAGGGACAATGAATTAGGACTACATTATAGGATTTTAATCAACCAGGAGCAGTGGGAAATTGAATTTGATATTGAGTTGACTTATACTGTAAATGATTGCAGCTGTGCAGAGTTGAAACTGCTTACATTTTACATATTTTTTAACTATGTCATATAATAGGGCCTTTCTAATAAAACGTTAATGCACAGCTTTTTTTTACTCAACTTTATTTCATGTATCTATGTAAGAAAGTACTTAGTAAATCATAGGTTAAAGTCCAAAAGCTCTATTTTTACAAATTCTATGAAAAATATTGCTTTACACTTTACATTTTAAACCCTAATATCTTATCAACGACAAAATAAAAATCTTTTTGAAGATGATACTGTACTTAATGGCACCATTTTGTTTTATGTTACTTGTATAATCATACTGTTTACTGTAAACCTTCAAAAATAAATCACGTCTTCATTATTATTTTAAAGCTCAGGTTTCAGGTTTCCTGTAAACCAGAGGTTTGGTCTCATTAATCATGATTCATCCAAGCCCCCAAGCCTTTATAGCAATCTGGTTCCCTAATGGATTAATACACTATTATCTTCTACAGCACAGAGACTTTCTCAAAACACTTTACAAAGTAACAACTGAAAATCAGAATGTGACTGCAAATCATCTTTAATAAGTATTATACAACATGACCAGCCCCAATAATCACTTTAAACAAACATCCTGTAAATGCAACAAATATAATACCTCCATTAACCTGCATATTTGCATACGTGTATTTTGTCAAAACATCTACTCGGTTTAGTGCAGGCAATCTTAACACTCACCAGGATATAAGCATGGTACATTATAAAAAAACAAATACAAAATGGTGAGAAGCACAGTAACTATTGTGATGATATTTTTCAGTTTATACTTGGGATTTTAGTTAGCTACCTACATAGATATATAGTGTAAAGCAACTGTTAACGTAAAAATTAAATTAGTACTGGGAAATGTTTTACCCATGTGTTCCAGAAATTATTCCACAATGACAATGCTATTTAAAGGGTTAATGCAAAATGTTTCCAACATGAATCATCTGATTTGAAAAGTATATACATAATATGCTGTTCTTTATTATAATTTAACTTGGCCACGCTTTATTTTAAGGGACTTTTTTAGTTGATTAACTGTTAACAAACATTGTTAATTTTTAGCTAAGGGCTAGGGTTAGTGTTAGGGTTAGGCTTTATAAAAACCTGGTTTAATTTGCTAAACATTACTACAGTAACAATTTGAACCGATTTGAAGCATATGACTGGGTGTTGATCATCCATAGGGCTCTGGTGTTTGATTGAACATTCATAGGGCTCTGCAGTTTTAGCTGGCCTATTATATATTTACTAACAGTTAACAGAAAATAAACAGTGGACATTAACATGTTTATTAGCTGTTTGTTAATAGTTAATAAACACAAATAACGGCCCTTAAAATAAAGCATGACCTATAACTTAATATAATATATAATCACAGACTACACTTCCCTTTTTCACTACATACTTGGCTAATCTTGGGTTGGACTCACTGGAGAATGGGACATCTTTTTCTAATATAAACCAGAAAGAATTATCACATTGATTTTGGCACATCATTGAATTTGAAATGCTGTACCACATTAGAGAAAAAGTCTATAGCTTGATAAATTGTCTGTTTTTATTAAAAAAAAAAACATGCTTCCAAGAGTATGATTCATTAATGGAAAAAAACCATATGTATATCACTAGACACATCTTCTACAAACAATAGGAACTTCAGTAAAAGAATGAATGCAATAGATATGCAGCTATTGGCTTTAGGGTATAGATACATCAATGCAACAGACAGCTTTACTGGCTTAATGAGGTAATTTTTTAACAGAATTTTTGTGGAGCTATCTGAAGTCATAACTGTTCAGTTGATTGATTTTGTTGGTCAGTCACTGTCATTATGTGGCTGGTCCCAAGAAGCAGCAATGATCATTGATTAAGGGTTCACAGAAGCTTTTAAACCTGTGCACTTTTAATAGATATTTATTGAGTATGTGACTTAACTATAACAGCCCAGGAACAGTCCAAATGTCCCGGGTCAGAGGATCCTGATACATTATAGATATCCAGTACACTTCAGATTGTGGTGCAAAACCTTAGAAAGATTTCTGCAGAAGGGGTAAATGGGAAAGGGCAGCTTGAGCAGTGAAGATACATGGAACAGGATATTCTCCTTGCTGGCAGGCTATGTATTTCTAGACCTAACTATGAATCCTGTCAGAAGAAGGCATCAGATGGTGGCAAACAAGACTCTAGACAACCACAAAGGGTCATAGGGGGCATTATAGCACAGCACTGCATTGCATTTATTTCTTTGCAAGGCCACCACTCCTCCCCATACTTAGGATACGATAAACCGCTGCCAGACATTTCTGAATAACAGAACAACAAAATGGATGGCATCATTCAGTTGTGCTAGTTTTTTTTTCCGACAATAGCACTATAAAGTGGCTAATTGATTTTATAGCTCATTTTTACACCATTCATATCTTCTGTCTCATTCCAATTTGGCAAAAGATTTAAAAAAAACATAAGATTTTAATAAAGAAAAACTCATTATAATATTATATATATTTTGCAGCACAAATAGCATTTCACAAATGTATCCTTCCTTATAGTAGATCACCTACTACTTCATTAACAACCCGATTTTGCAAAATTTAAATATCTACAGTAAACCACAGCTTGACATTTGTCAACTGCTGAACAAAACAGCAAATACTTCCTAATTGACTCAAACTAAGGCAACAGTATAAAATAACAAAGGAAAGGATGTGATTAACACTGAAATTCCATCTTGGGATCTGATTGGAGGAAAAACATCCTTTTGGTGGATAAATAGATAGATAGTTATCAACAAAAGAAACAGTGCTCCCTCTATTTCGCTGTCTGAAAAAAGTGATGTTTATTCTTAAACAACTCACTCGCCTAATCAACCTACAAAAGTGATATTGTTTTATTGAGCACCAGTTTCACCAATAATAATAATATCAGATCTAAGCACATACAACACATATATGAACATATAATAATCAGGCAAAAGTGTGCATTCAAATATTTACTATCCTTGGTTACAAGGAAACTGCCAGATCTCAGTATATAAGCATGGCAAGCCCATCAATTCACATGTGTGAGAGTAATTCATTCAGAAAGAGTACAAAAAAAAGTTGCTTTCATAGAATAGAGATAGCAATGTATTGTGTTACGAGGTTGATTGACCATGCTTGAACACAGATTGACTTGACAGAGTCTTCACATCTGCTGTGAAACCTATATTATTTGCAAATACCAAGTTTTTTTCAGAAGCCGGGGGCCCATGAAAGACAGAGACTTGTAAAATGAGGGCTGACCACCTGCCAACCACTTCACTTATCGATTCAATAAGGATGGCGGCTGGCACGGGCATCTATCTAATTAATAAAATACAAAAGCTATAGGAAAAACAAATACAAAGAGAGTTCCTAATAAAACCACATTTTATTTGACATCTGTTGATTGGCTATTCAATTTCATAGGCTGCACAGGGTACTAGTAAAGTTAACATCTGCCCCAAAGGACTAATGTTATAGAGAACTTCAATAATTCCAAGTAAGTGAAAAGAAATGGTGCCTCCTGTTATGCTGTGCTCCTTAAACAAGATATTTTGAAGTCACATGACAATATTTGCATACATGATGGGATGATTAATAATAAGTGAAATGGTAAATAGTTGCCATATAGACAATTCAATGTATATGAAACGTCAATATATTATAAACTATATAGAACATTGCTCAATGACCACATGATACGAAGATATTGAACTTCCATATTTAAATGACATTGACCAAATCGTTTAGCACCGCTTTCTACACCATTCTTGTTTTAAATCAATGTGTTTCATTAACCAAGGAAACGGGTATCTACAAGCAATATTATAAAACAGAATTGTTATTTATGGATTTTTTGCATGTGCTGTGCCAGGCTCATGGTTTTCAAGGTGCTACTTATGGACTTACCTATTAATTTAGAGTGGCTCAAGAGTATAAGCACTGAAAAAATGATGTGTTTGAGTAGCTGAATAAATGTATACATAATAGAATTTACTCAGTTCCTTTGCATTCAGTATTTAGTGAATACAAAAAAACTGTTGCTAATAAAACCCTTATAGTCTGCTGACATCACACCAAAAGACAACTGCTGCCTGTCAAGGTATGGTACCTCACATAAGTTGTTCTGTTCTGTGTTAATCTTAAAATGATAACCCACCAATCTACCAACAAATTCAACAGAACAAACTGTTGCAAAAAATCAGTTAAGTGACAGCATATATACTGAACCAATTCCAATAACAACAAAGAGAGACAGGAAAACAAGTAGCAGACACAATAACACAATCACTGCTTTACAATTAGGCGAATTTAATGAAAAGGGGTGTTTTTTTTAATTAGTGCTGGGACTGATGATCAAATTCCCATTCCTTTGCTTGCATTGTATTCACGTCATTACATAATAAAACCGTACTTTATATTATTCAAAAGCATTGTTCCTGCCGTACCAGTTACAATGACTGTAAAGGTGCACTGTACCTGTTACAATATCTAATACACCGAATTCCTAAGAAAGCAATGTGCTTAACAAAATGATTGTGTATGGAAACACTGTGAGAATAAAACCATAAGTGGAAACAGGAATAATCACATACATACTGTAGTAGATTTTCACTTCATTATCAAACAGACTTAGACAATAATTTAGTTCTAGGAAGATGCACTATCAAGTTTTAAAGCAGCCTTTATGGAATATATATATGTAATTTGGAAAATGTGTGCTACGCATTTGACTTTTTAGACCTTGATGCAGTATATAAACACTACATGCAGATATGCAATTGTAGCTACAGGATCAGCATAATTAAGACTCACTGGACTTGAAAATGACTGCTTCAAAGCGATTTAGAAGCCCGCCTACTGTATTATGAGCTTTTTCCAGAGGAAGTTCACAGCTGTATGTTTCATAATATATTGCAGGCACAAGCAAAGCCATAAAACATATTAATTGGCTTATCTAACAGTATGCCCCATAATTGATTTATTCAGAATTACATAAAAATAGAGCTGGTCTTCTATAAATCTTCCTTATATATGGATCACCACAGTTTGCATACCATAGCTTTTGGGTCAATGCTAAAGTATTACACAATAGTAATTTGTCATATAGTTTGCACAATACCTTACAATGAAGCACAAGCATCAAAATTCAACCAGTATACAGATGAGCTAACCTTCTTTATCTGCAGAATACTAGATAGTGTGGTTTGGTACAAAAGATATGATAAAGACATTGTACAGAGCTTCCATAGGCATCTTTCTTACAGTAAATCATGTATTTCTCGCCCCTTACCTCTCCCTTGCCTCCTCCTCCAAAGGGTCTTCAGCAGTTGAATTTACATCCTCTTTGCCATTTTGGAATCTTCCTTCCCGGAATTCTCTTGCGAGCTGATTTTGGACAGCCCATCATTCACCTGCAAGTGTTCTGTGATGTTCTGCTGGTTCCGTGATTGATTAGCAGGTCTAGCACAGACTGGTGTTTGAGCCAGGGTTGGCGCCAGTATGCTGTGCACGGGACTGCTGCTCTTGCGAAGTCCACTCCTGTCCCGAGAATGACTCTTTAGCCGGTTTTGAACTGGTGTGCCCCTGTGCTCGAAACCTTCCTGCTGGATGTAGCCTCCGTTACCTGCCGAGCCTTGCGAGGAATGGCTAAACCACCTCCAGCGCAGCCTCAAGATCTGTTTCACATCAAACTCTTTCTTCCCGTCACCGACATGTTTGTGAAGGCAACAAAAAATGGGGAAAAGCCTTTTAACCAGTGATAAAAGAACAATTCCTTTTCTTCAGGTGCCTAAGCTCTCAATGCAGTCTCTCTTCCTGTGTTTCTCCACACATCTATATACACACACAATCAGTCCTGTCTGAGCTGTGCACGGTTTTCTCTCTGCACGGATGCTGTGCTGCTGCTAACTGAGTAGGTGGGGGACCATACCGACAGGATGATGAGGTCAGACCTTAAAACAAGTAAATCAGCTTAGCAAAGGAAGGCGGCAACCAGCAACACTCTCTCCCCAGCAGCTGGGTCTTCGGCACTCACTCACTCTCTCTCACACACACACACACACACACACACACACATTCACTAATGCAGTCCCCAAGACTGAAAGGATCCCATGGGAGTCCAAGCCTGCAACTCACAAAGCAGGAAAAATGATGAACCCATACGCTTATTTCCTGTGAGAAACTGTGACAGACAGCAATTTGATGAACTTCCAAGGAAGGATAGATATATTGCTTGACATGATTGTTTTTAATTGCGCAAACGATAGATATATTGTTTGACATGATTTGTTTTTTTAATTACACAATTTAACATTGTGAATCCCCTCAAATCCAAATGATTTCACTGGGAAATTCTCTTTAAGGAATTGAGTTTTTTCTAGAAATAATAAGCGGCATTCAGTATGATTACAGTGTGTATCCATTTTTTAAAATTTTTTATAGCAGAGGGAATCTCAAATAAAGCCTCTCACAAGTTCGTTAATAATTGTCATGTTATGATTTAGCTGAAGGATCATGTTTGTGTAAACTGTAGTGTTTCTTATGTGAGAACTAATATACATTAACAACAATCAGAGACAGAGGAGACATACACCCAATTCCTATACTCTAGTCTTCACATGCAGTATTTTCAGGGAGCCATAATGCTGGTGCTTTTGGTTTTTTTACTCATTATTATTATTATTATTATTATTATTATTATTATTATTATTATTATTATTATTATTTATTTTTTAGCAGACGCCCTTATCCAGGGCGACTTACAATCGTAAGCAAATACAATTCAAGTATCACTGTACAAGTAATAATACAATACTCATCTCAACAATAACTACACACTTACTGAAACACATGGATTTCCAGCTTCATAGTAGAGCTTAGAGCTAAGCATTTTCATGAGTTGTAAAATAAAAGAAAAGAGCAATCAAGGGTTGCAAGCCAAACATAAAAGTCAGCTAGAGGTGGATCCTGCAAATTGCAGGTCAATTAAGCTGCCTTGTAATGTATTTAAACTGGGGATGAGGCTGTTTAAATTTACTGGAGTATCATTGAGCAAACACTCTCCATGGGGGGTCTACAATGTGACTTGCCCCAATCCCTTTACGTGCAAAGCTGAAACATAAATAAAGCAGGCCTTTCACTCTTGTGATGGGCATACATTAATGCAGTGCCTGCAGACATGTCTTCCACAAGGTTTGTAGATTTGTAGATTTGACATGCTAATTCCAGGGAAATGAACAGTGTGATCTAAAGCAGTAACCTCATTGATATTCTTCAGTGGCCAAAGGAACAGAGGCAAAGGCTGCCCAGTAGGATAGTGTCAAGCGCAATGATTACTCAGATAATACTGTGAGTTTATGAAAAGAGCAATACTGTACCTTTAAAGAGATAGGAACCTATGCAGGGAATCCTGCTCGCTCTGAATCAGAATTACTAATGAAACATTTTTCTACAACTGTGCCCTCTGATTCAGTACGCTACTGAAGTAATTCTAGTAACAATAAATGTCATACTTTTTTAATGGGGGAGGGGTCGAGACAATGCTAGTTCTTGTAACCAGCTAAATAAATGTCATACAATAGTTAAACTAGACAAACAGAATAATACATAACATATAATTAATTATTGTACTCACTAGTCGTCCTGAAATTTACATTTTTGCTGTATATTGTCGACTTTCGTCACCTTTGGGAAATTGCATTTTTGACAAGAAACCCATTCATTACTTCTCTGTCTTCAACATGAACACAGGTGCATGGTAAGTGAAAATAAATGTAAGTGTATTTACTACTGTAGGTTACACACACAACATTAAACATCAGATGAGAAGCGGGATATTTATTTATTTGCTCTACTTACTGATGGTGCGCATACACATTTTAACAACACGACTACTAGACAAACCACTGAGCACAAAAGTACCATTATAGTGTGGTTTTATATACGCTCTTTCATATTTTGGGGTTATATTACATTTGTAAAGCACCTTTCACAACTGTCTAGATTGCAGAGGAGACAATAGTGAGATTCCAAAACTGCATTTTTTGTTGTTGTTGTCAGCATTCGAGTCACAGCAGTTTGTATCTATTTAAAATAAGGATGGAATTAGAAGAATGATAAACAATAAAGTTACAAATCCATGAACTACTGTTTCCAACGTGGACATAGCCATGCAATATTACAGAAATTCTGAGTCTAGTAGCACTTATTTCTTATCTCAGTAGCAAATGAAATGTAAATTGCATCAAGAGTAATACACACAACTGGTTTATTTAGTAATGGGAATCCAAAAGCATAACCATATAAGAATTTGGCTGCAAGAAATTTGATGCCAGGAAATGTGTCATATATCACAGCATAAAATTCAAGTAACCTCTGGAGATTTGAACAACAAGCAGCAATATGTAAATACAAAATTCAACCATACAGATTAGAAAATGATATACCCAAGAGCAGCAGGCTGGTCTATTATCGAAATATGAGTCCAATAAGAGAGAACCATGTGAATCCAATGAAGAGTTATACACTACAATGCAATCTAAGCATATGATTTAGGATTTTTTTAAATCCACAAAAACAAAATGAGAGGTCAGTAAAGAAGAACTGAATGGACAGAGACAGACTAACAACTTCCAAATACCCTCGATTACGAAGGATTCAGTAAGTAGAAGAATGTCCTCAGCAAGTTTAATCTCAATTGGGCAAGTCTCTCTCTCTCTCTCTCTCGCTCTTTTCTGTTGTCTGCCATTTTGCTTTGCTTTGCTTTGAGGGATTGTAAAACAAATCTACATCTGTATAGTGCAACAGGCAGTGTTTATTTGATAAACTGCCCGTTACAGATTGTGTCCCCATCGGTGAGATGTAGCTGAAGTTAAAAGCTCTACAACCACAAATGCAGACAAGCCCAGCTCTTTTGTATAGTGGTTAGGATGCTCGCTTGTGGTATGTGAGGTCGCCAATTCGCGCCCAGCCCTCCCTTGTTACACAGGTTTTGTCACAATTGGACAAGGGGTTCTCTAGATATATGCAAAAACCAAAGTGTGATGTGACATACGGACAGACTCCCACCTCCACTATATACCCCAGTGGGAACATGCCTCAGAAGGCGATAATAAACTTTTTGGGTACAACTGAAGCACACTGGTTGATCAGTTGAACAGTATGGACGCTTGTGATATACCAATGCAGAGGACATTTATAATACAAAATCTATGGCCATGCAGAATGTATATTGGGTATCAGGTAACACATACAGGTCGTCCATCCACTCAAAACTATGCTTATATAATTTTACACTCAATGTGCCCTCTATTATTCTCTTAAATGTATTTCTAAACAATGGTCTGCTGGCAATGAACAAACTTGCTTAATACTTCATGTTATTTAAAGCTTGTATCACCGAACAGGGTCAAACTGCTTTACTGAGGTACAGTAAAGAAAAACTGTCAAATGTATTTTCATATTTTACAGCATAGGACTTTGTCTTTGGCTCTGACCAGGGTAAGCCTGACAGACAGTACAGTCAGACAAGCTACCCTCATACAAAAAAAGAAACTGCACAATAATGATTTTTTGTATCATTTCAAAACTGCTGGGGCTTTCAAGTAAATGCAAGACCCGAGATCAAGCTGTCCCTCAAGTAATTCCAACCACGCCACTTGAGGAAATACAAATCAACGAGTGAGGCATCAATATGTGTAAGGAATCATTTCCAAAAGGGATATCTGTCATCATGGGGACATTAGGTAAACTGGCCCTCTGTCCCTGGTGACAAATGGCACAAAGTGAAGCGGACAGACAAAGCATGCAACAGATAATATATGACAGGAAATTATAGTTTCGCAGAGAACTGAGTAATATAGAAGTCTCTTAGGGCAATTTTACAACAACACACTGTGTGATAGTTAGAGGTAGACGCCCAATGGGACAGTCTAAATCAAACATTTGTGGGCCGCCTTAGCAAATTCACAATGCCACTAGATTCCTGAAGGTTCAATGGGAGCAGGGGTCTGGGGTTGATCTTTCCATTGTCTCTCAGGTGCAGTCCTACTCTATCTGTGCTAGACATGGACTGATACAGTTCAACATTTTACATTGTATTCATCTTTCCAAAGTTCGACTAGCAAAGATTTTCACTAGTACTGAGCAAACTTGTGACGAGTGTAAGCAGAGTCCCGCATCCCTTAACCAAATGTGACCTCCATTTCTGAGGCCCCCTCCTTATATTATAATACACGATACACAGACGTTCGCGGCCCTATAACATATCAGTATCTTGGCGAGATGCTTCAATTAATATATGTTTAAGTGCGCCAAGGTCCGACTGGAAATGACATTAGTAGAGTCACGCGACAAATGCGTAAGGGAGGCAGCACCTGTGTTGAAAACTGGAAGAAAGTGGGCGGCAAAGAAAGCTGTGGAGGATGCAAAGGCTGCCCTTCGAATTGGTGATATCATGGGGCAAGTTCAGCATGGAAGAGGGGGTCTTGGTCTCAGTTCAGCTCCTCCTAAATGGCACAAGGCAGCCCCAGCTCAACGGAGGAAGCTGGTAGTCAACGAGGTGCAAAAGCATGAGGAGAGGATGAGGTGTATAAAGGCCATTTCCCAGGCCAAGCAGGGAGAATGGATGAGATGGAAGAGTGTGGAACAACGCAAGATTGGCTGGCAAGACCTATGGTCAATGGAACAGAGCAGGATCAGTTTCCTTATAAGGTCAACATATGATGTTCTCCCATCACCACAGAACCTAAACCTCTGGGTAGGAGGGGATCCTTCATGTCCTTTGTGTTCATCACCTGCAACATTAAGGCACATTTTGACGGGATGTAAGGTGGCTCTTAGCCAAGGACGGTTTACTTGGCGCCATGACTAGGTGCTGCGATGTTTGGCCTTAGCATTGGAAGACAAGCGTAACATGACCAATAAGTTGCCACCTGTTCCATCAAAACATTACACAAAAAGACAACATTCCTCCGCCCAGGAGAGCAACCACCAAGGAAAGGTGTTAAAACCAATCCTCGCCCAGGACAACTGGAAGCTGCTATAGACTGGAAAATGCTGGCAGATGTTGGTCAACGGCTTATTTTTCCACCTGAGATTGCCACCACTAACCTTCGACCAGATATTGTCTTGTGGTCTGGATCAGCACGCCTTGTTCACCTGGTAGAGTTAACAGTGCCATGGGAGGATGCTGTAGATGAGGCGTATGAGAGGAAGAAACTGCGGTATGCTCAACTAGCCACTGAAGCGGAACAGCGAGGATGGAGAGTCTGGGTTTACCCAGTGGAAGTGGGTTGTCGAGGATTTGTGGCACACTCTACAACCCGGTTTCTCGGAGATGTTGGATTCAACGGCCAAGATTTGCGTCGCACAGTGAAGAACTTATCTGAAGCAGCAGAGAGGAACAGCAACTGGCTGTGGTTGAGACGGAAAGATTCTGGCTGGGGATCTCAAGCACAATAGAAAGAGAAAGAAACGCTGATGTACAGGTAAGTAAGCTGGGCTGAGTTGAGTGAGGGACGGAGGGGGGTGATGCTGGGACGCCAGAATCACCTTCGAGCCCTCTTGAGGTGTCGTGGGCTAGTCGACGAAAACCGAGGATGGAAGGTGCCCACTTGAAGACCCCAGAGATGTACCCTACTTAGCTCAATCCAGACGGTTGTCATGCTGATGCGTTGGGGAGACCGCACTATGGTTGATCCCCGGAGTCAACATTAGTTTACTGTGAAGCTACGTCTTAGTTGGTGCTTATCTTGGCGAGAGCCAAGTTCAAATCAGCATGAAGTTTTAACATCTACTCTCATGTAATGGAAATCAAGAGTCAGTAACAAGGTTTCTTCCTTCTGTTGTTGCCATCCTCATTGAGCAGGTGCTTGTGCGGTCCTAGACCCTTCTTTTATTTCAATAATACTGGGTCAGATTCATGGAAACAGTAATTTCAGTTTTCTCCCAAAAAATTGTGAGATGTGATGCTGCATAAGAGAAAACTGGAAACCTGCACAATTCTCACAGCTTCTCAGAACACACATGCCACCTTAGTTTTAGATGTAATTAACCCCAGGGTTAGACTTGCACAGGGAGAGTAAACAACATCTACAGATATCACTGATTTATAACTTTACATATCTCACTGATGATTTGAAACCCTGTATCATAAGATATATAGTAAACAATAAGGCAGATGTTTTGCGGCTTTCTTTTCTTTTATAATGTATTTCCCATTGTACATTAAGATGAAAGACAATAAATAAGGGATTCTCTTCTCTAAAATGCTGTTTCTTCTTTACAGGCTAACTCACTTTAAAATTACATCACACAAAGTACATTTAATGTGATCATCAATTGCATAGAGATTTATAAAATGAATGTCAACTTATTTACAGTGTATATATATATATATATATATATATATATATATATATATATATATATATATATATATATATATATATATATGCCTCATCACTGCACACAAACTTTACAAAATGAATCCTTATATTTATAACAAAGAATAATGCCTACTGTTTATCTTCATGATGTGATGGGGATTCACAAAAAAAGAGTTTAGTTTGAGATCCTCTTTATGCAATTACAGCATTATCACAACATTATAATATACTGCTTGAATGTATTGTGTAAATGAACGTATACATGTGTAAATATACATGTTTATAAATATATGCATGCATGTTTGTTTTTTTTGTTCATGTGACAGGCAGTTAAAAGTTAAAGATGAATTAAGTGTGGCTGCATCAGCCTTTGGTGCTGGAATGTTCTTAAATGCAATGATTCATTGACAGCTACCTGCCAGATATCTTTAAAGGTAATTTCTTTCATTTTAAAATGTAATAGGTCCAGGGAAATAGCCTGTTAAGCACGAGAATGTGCACAAGAACAAGTAATAGAGGTCACACCTTTACCAATTCAAAAGGACATACATTGGGAACCACATGTTTTGATCGCTGTGGCTTAAAGTCTTCCATCAGACTTTGCGGTACAATGAAAGTTGGTGCCATGTGACATTAAGTCTTTTGCACGACAGAACATAAGAACATAAGAATCTCAAAACGTTGTGAAGTTGGATCTTAAAGGGTCCAAGTGGTTCTGCCTCAACAACATGATTAGGTAACCCATTCCATTATTATTATTATTTGTTTATTTAGCAGACGCCTTTATCCAAGGCGACTTACAGAGACTAGGGTGTGTGAACTATGCATCAGCTGCAGAGTCACTTACAACAGCGTTTCACCGAGAAAGACGGAGCACAAGGAGGTTAAGTGACTTGCTCAAAGTCACACAGTGAGTCAATAGCCACCAGGCCACACAGCCTCCTCACCATACCACATTCCATACCCTCACCACTTTCTACGTGAAGATGTGTCTCCCATCTATCTTTGGTTCTGCTTAATTTCCAACTGTGTCCTGACATTTCCAATCGAAGGATATTTCCAACCCAGATTTATGAAACTTCAACAATTAATATCATGACATCTTATTTGGTAATTGAGATGGAAAATATATTAAATTTACAAAATAGCAGTTACCAGAGGGGGGCAGAACCAGCTTCACACACCTGGTGCTATGAAACTGGAAGGGTTATTTCCAGGTTATACAAAGACAATTTAAAAAAAATATTTCTCCTTCTGTGTGAAATTGCCCCCTTTGTTTGTTACTGGCTGGCAAATGCATTTCTTCTTTTTTATATACCTTTTTTTAGGGTTCACCTAAAATTGGTTTAAACTTGAGGGAGGAATACTTAATTTGACTTGGGATATCTTCATTACTGAACCCTTTCGTTTTGTCAGCAGTCTTATTTAGCATTAAGTTTGTCTTTTTTTGATTGTAAAATATTAATAAAACTAATCAAATGAGCTTGTGTGAAATTGATCTAAACAGTAATATATCTACTGTAGCTCTCTAAATCATAAAACTCATCAACTACATTGTATGTGGGAGAGTAGTTTTTTTATCCAGAATGAGTATTCATGATAGATTAATACAATCTAGCATGTGGAGACACTGATGACAAGGAACACGATTGAAGGACATTCACCATGGGTCATTGTGGTGCTTTTTGAGACATATACCTGTATAAGTGTTATTCCATTAACTGCTGAATCATGTCATCCTTCAAGGAGGGCTCCCTTACCTTCATGCATATCATAAAAATCAGCATTCGCTTTTTCCATAGGGAAACGCAACACATCTTGATGGATGGATTGTTTCAATTCAGATATTGCATTTTTTATTGTTTTTACAACTTCTCAAAAACAAAAAAGTTTTCAGTTCATATCAGGGATGGCCAAATCTGCCACCAAACATCCATTCCATCCATGTTTTTATACCATCCATTACCTAAATAGTTCCTCCTACAGGACATCAAATAATTACCACAGACACTGAAAGGCAATAGAAATTGACACTGAATCATTAGGGACTGGTTTGAATAGAAATCTGGACTGGAATAGATTATTTGTGTACGATTAGGCCATTCTGGCATATATTACTGGTCACGAACTTCTCCAAAAACATTAAGCACATCATGGTCCTCCGCCTCATATGTCACTACTGTTGTCATTCTTGGAAATCATTTTGTTCAATCATTTACCAATAAAACAGTGTGTGTGTATATATATATATATATATACTAGCCAAGCACAGCCTACTCTACAGAACCAAGGTTGAACATCTACTGACACATTGCTTTGGATTTTTAAGGTTTTGTTCAGCTCTCTGGTCCGATTCTCATTGTGTATAAATCACAATTCAATGAACTTCCAGGTGATTATGTTAGGCAACATCCATCACATGCACCAGTCATATTGCTTATGTCTCTAACAACACAAGCACATACAATACAAAGATGGGATTGGTGGCAACGGAAATCAATCTGTCATTGAAATAAGAAAACATTAAGCCATATCAGCTTTAGGTACTGAAAAGTGTATCAGTGGGACGAGGCAAAGCTTTTCCCTCGTTTGATAGATGTTTGAGACCCAGAATTCCTGAGAGAATTTATTCTGTGTAATATGGCAAGTTTTTTGGAGTTGGGTCTGTAAGAAAATAAGCATCATTCATCATTTCCAAAGCTTTCCCAGGACACAGCAGGCTGTTGGCTTGTGTTTGGTGTTTTAATGAAATTATATACAGTATACATTAATGTTATACTGTTTGATGATGTATAAAATATTGTACATATCACCACAATGAAGTGGTGATATACTGTCACAACCTCAATATAAATCTCTTTAACCCCCCACAGTATTTGAGCCAAACAGTGGTGAATCTTAATACTGCTGCCCTAACATTTTTAAACCAGACTTTGGTAAACTGTATTTTTTTTATTTGCATTATATGTAGTAATGTTATAAAGAGGGTCAATAAATGAGCTCCAGCAACATTAAATCAAAGTTAAAGAGACCAAAAGTCAAGGTTGGATAATTATTGGATTCTTGTTGCCCATGGTAAATACGTGGTTGGCCGATAACGTTGGCCCAAGGAGCAAAAATGACACTGGGCCATCGTTAGAAGCCAACATGGACCCAACATAACATGTTATGTTGGCTCAACGTTGGCCCAATGTTATTGTGCGATCTGTCTCTGCTAATATAAATTCAGACATTGAAATTTGTACTCGCTGACAGTTTCCATCAGGCAGCCAAGACAGAGGTGGGATTTTAATCAATAAGTTATAAATCTCAACAGCCGCAACTGTAACCCACTTACTGTACAACAGGAGATTTCCCATGAGGAGGGTACAGGTAAACATTCAGCAATAACACGGAAGATTACACGTTATGCTTTCCTATTCAGAATGGTGTAAAATAACCACAGATTAATATAGATATATATTTTACTAATTGTTAAAGAAGGCACCTCCATTGTTGTATTGATTGTAAATCCGAGCAGACCGTTACCCTTTTTGCTGCGCCTGTTTTCTACCGTCTGTATTTTAAGATGTACTCCAAAATGTGTCTGAGTAGCCGACGTGCAACATTATGGAATCATGCTTATTCAGAAGGAAATTACTAGAAGACTAGGAACAACTACATATAGGTTTGTGACAAGGGGATTCTGCTATATCAAATCAAAAGCTTGGCAAATTATTTCATTGGCGCTATATTTTTTGTGATTTCTCATGTTTTTAAAAAATTCAAGACAGACATAAAGTGGAAAAAGGAGAGACAACAATATGTGTTTAAGCCAGTAGTTAGAGTGACATGTTTACCAATGATTAGTTTTGCTGACCTTGTAATTCAACTCAATTACACTATATGCCCAACATAAATTACTGAAAGGCAGAAAGCAATACATGTGACACTCCATGGGTCATCTGGTGACAAAGTATCAATAAACCAAACTACAGTAGTAATTAAACGATGTTGAGGTTTCATTCTATGCAAGTAGTTTATAAATGACTGAAGACAGATATTGTGTTTGTTTAGTCAACAAAATTAAAAAGGGCATGAATATAATTAAGATGGCTTTAAAATCACTTGAACTTTTCATGCTACCGTGGAAAGGCAGTCAAAGCCAAATACAAGATGCTATCGATCAAGAAGTACAGAGTGGCACTAAAGAAGTGCTGCGTTCTTTTATGTGTGAAAGCCCTCTTTAAGGCACATTAGAATACATTTGTGCTGCAGTGTGTCACAATAAAAAAATATGAGATAACATCAAAATAACTCATGGAAATTTAGCCACATGTGGTACAGAATTAATTATTTCTGGATTTAAGAGACCTTTTGAATTTTACCAATTATCTTTTTTTTAATTTTGTTTATTTCATAATATTTTATGTTTTGAAACTTACTTTGTGCCCTAAAACTTTTTGAAACCCTTTTAAAGACCTATAAAACAGTGCATTCAAATATTCTACACAAATAAAACCAACCATTATTAGCAGTAAACTATCTGAACCGGTCTTCAATTTATGAATCACAGTTGCAGCATATTAATCATGGGCATAGATGTCACCAGCACATGACTTGCATATCATCAAGGGTAATTCATTCTTTGTGTTTTTTTGTGGCATGTGTTTAGCATACTTAAAAGCACTGCAACACAAAGTTAATGTAGTTTAAATGACATCTCGCCTGTGAAACTTCTGATTAGCTGCAGAGTAACGAGCAGCGAATCTGTGCCACCAAAGACAATGGCAGCTCAACAGATGTGGCCAGGCTGTTCCCCACATGGTGTCTGAACAAAGTAATAGGGTTGATTTCTATGGCTGGCAGGTTATGGTAAATTAATTTGGGTGTGCAAGTAATGATTTGCTTCATGTTGCTCTAAGCGTCTGTCAAGTTAATGTCCTCGCAGATGCATTTTGGGAGTTAAAAGGGTTACAAACAAAGATCTTTAATTGACGAACAAAGGATAAAATAAATAGAAAATTACAAAGATATATGTGTTAATATAGTATTAATACTAATGTTAATATGACTTATGTCAGTAGGTACCAGCATATTGAGCTATGAGCCTGCTGACAGCAACTCTGTACCTAATAAGACAAAAGGTGATCAAATAAGTCACTTTGATATATATATATATATATATATACACACACCCATACCCTCACAATTCAAAAATCTTTCCTTCTGTCCTAAGTCTACACTTCGTTTAAAGTATTGCTTTGGGAAAACACTAAATACTTTAAACAGACATGGTTCTACCAAAAAAATGTGTTTTTGAGCCCTATGGCAAACCGTTATAGAACAATTGAACAACTGTTGAATTGGTATTCCACTAGCCAGCCATATATTAAATCCTTGGGACCTATTACATTACCACAACTGTAACATTTTTGACTGAAAACATAAACAAATGTGATTACTACTGTTGTAGAGAAAACAAAAAGGAACTGTTCCCCCTTTTATTGATGGGTTCTGTTATAAATGTGCATGCCAGTTAATCTGACTGCATTTGTCTTAGCAGTGTAAAGCTTCATCATGTTTGCCTTGTTTGTGGTATAACTCAGAATCACATCATCAGCCCTGGGTCATGCTAGACTGATAGCACAGCCAGATGGTTGTTAAAAGCCTTTAATTTGATATAAAACTAATAAAAGGTCATAACAAAATGAAGATGATAATAATATATCTCTGCTTTCAACCGTCCACTCACTGAACACCTGCTCCTTGCATGCTTTGTTTCCAACTTCCTATGATGCGCTTCTGAAAAAGTCCATTTCCAGCAATCTGAAGACTAAAAGCCATTGCACACCGGATCTGTTTCTTCCTAAGATTTTAACATTAAAAAAATTACCAAAGAAAAATGTATTTAATAAGCATGTATATTCCTATTGTACCTTATACATCATGGATCCTGGTCGCAACTTACATTTGTCAAAGGCAGCATTTTGGAAAAGAGGTGGCGAAGTGGTGAAAAACAGAATGGCTTATGGGGTCATTCTTAAATGTAAGGGTAAGGGGAGGGGGATCGATGTAAGATAAATTAAGACGCTTAAGGGCTGTAGAAGTATTTTTGCTGCAATGTTTTCATGATTTTTTTTTTTTCAAACTCAAAATTACCAAGGTGACCCAATGTAATATTATATACTTACTGCCAATAAATTAAATTCAAGAGATACCAATTGTGATCACATCTTATTTTAACAAGACCCACTTGTTTGTTTTATTGAAGTACAGAACCTGTATAGGTAAGCCTGCATATGAATTTCCCCATTTATTACAAATTACAATATTGCAATCTCCCAGTAATACACCTCATTTTATTTTTTTAAAAATGCACACATTATGAACAGAAGGCTCTAAAGACAAAAAGTACATATTTTGTTTCCATACTTTTAAGCTGACCTAAAAATTACTATATGCAATACTGTGTAAGAAATAAGAGTAAATAAGACTAAATACGAGGCATGATTTAAATATTCTCGTTGATATTAATGGGCTACTGCTAATTAATGCTTCTTTTGAGCAGCATCTAAGGCACTTCAGAATCAAGAATAATCTGCTATCGTCACCTACAATCAAGATGTATTACATTCACATGGAAATGTGTACTAAAAAGCAATACAATGTACTGTATGTTTTTGACTTCGAAACATTTTTTTTATTAATTCTTATTTAATTATCTTTAATGTAAGGATACACTTTTATCATCAAAGTGCACAGCTATATTTTAATGAATACATCATTGCAAGGAATTTGACAATATATAAAATTAGCTCTTATCCCCTACAGGGGATGCATATGGGCCCAATTTATGTTGCATTGTTTTGTATGAAATGGTGCGAATAATGCTGAAGAAGCACAGATGTGATTACAGTTCTGTGATTTTGCAAACCAGGGTCCAATGGGCTTTACATTCATTGTCTTTGTTTAGAACAGAGATAGTACACTCCAATAGTTGCGCTATTATTCCTGGAAAAAAACACTTTACTCTGTTCTTTTTTATCTCAACTTAATCATATGAATGGCGCGCATCATATGAATTGATGACAATCTTTTGCTTAGGCATATTTTTTTCTTTTGCCACAAAATTACTCTATTGCACAATTTGCTCCCTTACACGTAGAAATGACAGCTTCTAGCTAAACAGATGTGGCAAAATAATTGCTAGCGCATTGGAGCATGACAATAATCTTAGCTGCCGCACTTTGCTTAATGGAATTCTAATGTGCAGTGGCTTTCCATCTAAATGTGCTCGGAAGTTATCTGTATGACAGTCAAAAAGAGTGAGTCATCTACCTAATTTCATTTGTCATACTTCACAGCCACCTGACTGGAATAGCATCCTAAATTATGCATCTTTCTAATGGTGTAACGTGTGCTTAGCCAGTTCATTTATTCCTTGAAAGCTACTACACTTTGTTTCTTGAGCTAATATGTTTTAAATTTGTGCCAAACACAAAAACAATAGGCAGCACTCATTTTACTACTTACTCGTCTGTTACATTATTGCTAGGCAGATTTACTCAAATGACATCCATAGCCAAAGCAGCGAGACTACAGTAGTAATTCAGTGGTTTGGTTGTACAGACATTTTAAAATGGCAAGAATAGAATAGAGGGAGCAGATAGGAAGTGGCACATAGGGCCACCTCCCCCCAAAGACAAAGCATGCTGCAAGGTGGTGGCAGGGGAGGAGAAGGCCAAACAAAAAAAAGAAGTGACATGAATGCAAGCCACACAGAGTTTTTATGGCGCTTGGATATTATGTGTTGATTAGTGGGCGGATTCTCCTTCCAGAAATACAACCAAGTTTTCCATTCAGTACAGAGAATCGACAATGTGGATGATTTGAATTGCAATTGAACAGACTAATTAATGATGATAATGAATTTGGCCGCAGACCTTGTCCATGGATGCTGACAGCTATCCGCAATGTTGGCCGACTAGCGAAAACACAATGACATCATGTAGTCTAGTGCTGCGGCTAGGAAGTGGCTCACAGGGACACCTCCCCCCAAAAGACAAAGCCGCCAAACCATGACTGGAACAATTAAATGATGAATGGTTAATGCAACAACTGCAGTGGTGCAATGCCACCTACCTCCGAAAATAGGAAAAGGATGAATGAAAAGTAAGCAGCTGAAACACGGGCCCGGGCCCGCGCCCCCATGTATGAAATGCACCGACAGAGAACCCGGCCTCTCTGGCCTGCCACACACCCTGCAGAAACTAAATACGAACCGCTCGGCACTCAGGTAAGGAAAAACCCCTACTAGGAGGAAACCTTAGGGAATGCATGGCCGAGGGTAGCCCTTCTTTCAGGCTCTAAAGACAGCTGTTTTCCTGTTTGGCCTCGCCGCGTGTGACTGAGAGGCCAGACAAAAAAGAAGCGACATGAATGCAAGCCACACAGAGTTTTTATGGAGCTCGGTTATAATATATTGATTAGTGGGTGGATTCTCCTTCCAGAAATACAACCAAGTTTTCCAGGAACTTTCAGAACCACTCTGCCCGATTCCCTTAACCTGAAGTGCATATCTCCAGTCACTGCTGGAAATACCATATTAGAGCTATCGGTTTCATGAATGTCATCAATAACTTTTGCAAAACTTTGCAAGTTTCATCACAATTGGCTAACTGTTTCTCTGTGTGGACACATAGAAATCACCTCCATATATCCCTAGATTCTGATGTTCACAACAATTTTCATCATCATTGAATGACCAGTTATCTGTATGATATTCAAATATGTTAGTGTGACAAATAAACTGCATACCGTACATAATAACATAAGAAAATGACAAATGAGAGGAGTCCATTTTGGCTATCATCTCGCCCGGTTCCTTGTAGGTTTTAAAGAATCCCAGTGATTCAGCATCAACAACATGATTAGGTGACACATTCCATACCCTCGCCACTCCCTCTGTGAAGAAGTATGCGTAAAGACATACATATGGATGTACGTTGCACCTCTATAAATACATTAACTGACAGAGATACTGCACACAGAGATTAAGACTCAATTATATCAAATTTAAGCAACTTCATCATATCCAAGTCCATTATTGTTCTAGTGGGATAGATCGACAGATATCCCATTTATAACACCCCTGAACACCCGTTTCAGAAAAATCTCTTTCAAATATGTCCCTGCCCACCGAACAAGCAAATTAGCATTTCCAATTCATAGTGAATGTATTAAAGACATGCTGTTATTTTTGTCATGTATTTTGTGCAGTACATATATATATATATATATATATATATATATATATATATATATATATATATATATATATATATATATATATATATATATATACTACCGGTCAAAAGTTTTAGAACACCCCATTTTTCCAGTTTTTATTGACATTTAAGCAGTTCAAGTCCAGTGAATAACCTGAAATGGTACAAAGGTAAGCGGTAAACTGCCAGAGGTTAAAAAAAAAAGTTTAGGTTACCAAAAATTGAAAAATAATGTACATTTCAGAGTTATACAAAAAGGCCTTTTTCAGGGAACAAGTAATGGGTTAACAACTTACAGCTGTTCTGCAGCATTGGAAGTAAATTAAGCCTTGAAAGTTGATGCTAACAATTCCTACAGGTGTCCCAACTTTTGTTGATTACTTACAAAACCTCTGCCTGTATAAAAGCAGTGTTGGAACAGACTGTGTTACTACACCCTCTTAAGCATTATTTGGACAGTATTGTACTGCAGGAAGTAGTATATTGCTATCATAATGGCGAGAAAAAGGCAATTAACAAAGGAAGACAGACAGACCATTATAACCCTTAAAAGTGTAGGTCTTTCCTTTAGAGAAATTGCAAAGAAAGCCAAGGTGTCAGTGAGTACAGTTTCCTAAACCATCAAAAGGCACTTGGAAACTGGAGGAAACTCTGACAGGAAGAGGTCTGGCAGACCCAAAGCCACAACAGAATCAGAAGACAAGTTTCTGAGAGTCAACAGCTTGCATAATAGGCGGCTCACAGGACAACAGCTTAACACTGATCGAAGTAAGCAAGTCTCAGTTTCAACTGTGAAGAGAAGACTTCGAGCTGCAGGTTTGACAGGTCGAGTGGCAGTAAGAAAGCCATTGCTAAGATGGCAAAATAAGAAAAAGAGGCTTGCCTGGGCCATGAAGCACCGCCAGTGGACTACTGAAAACTGGAAGAAGGTCTTATGGACCGACGAATCAAAATTTGAAATCTTCGGTTCATCACGCAGGGTTTTTGTACGCCGCCGAGTAGGCTTAAAGGATGGTTCCTCGTGTGTGACACCAACTGTCAAACATGGAGGAGGAAGCGTGATGGTCTGGGGCTCTTTTGCTGGATCCAGAGTCGGCGACTTGCACAGAGTGAGTGGCACCCTGAACCAAAACGGCTACCACAGCATTTTGCAGCGCCATGCAATACCTTCTGGTATACGCCTAGTTGGTCAGGGGTTCATCCTACAGCAAGATAATGACCCAAAACATACCTCCAGGCTATGTCAGAACTACCTTAGAAGAAAAGAACAAGACGGTAGGCTTCAAATCATGGAATGGCCAGCACAGTCTCCAGCCTTAAACCCCATCGAGCTGGTTTGGGATGAACTGGACAGAAGGGTGAAAGCAAAGCAACCTACAAGTGCAACACATTTGTGGGAACTTCTGCAACAGTGTTGGGAAGAACTTTCCGAACAATATTTGATTTCCATTGTAGAAAGAATGCCACGAGTGTGTTCGGCTGTTATATCTGCAAAAGGTGGCTACTTTGATGAGTCAAAATTTAGATTAAATTTTGTTAAACAAAACGATTCCATGATTTCTTTTTATCTCCAATTGTTTATTTGTTCTATGCTTTAATTTCAGAGTACATTGAGACATTAAACTGCGTAAATTTCAATAAAAAGTGGAAAAATGGAGGTGTTCTAAAACTTTTGACCGGTAGTATATATATATATATATATATATATATATATATATATATATATATATATATATGGCTATGTAAGATATCAAAGGAAGAACAGCTATTGTCTATGTGCTTACCATAATATGCTATGAACTAATTAATTGACTTAGGGTGCATCTCATTGTTGAGAGTGTATTAACTGCCTCATCTTAAAACACACACAGGATGGCATTAGAGCTGTGTTTAGAGTTACAGTACAGCTATGAGTTTCTAGACACATTTCATCTAGAATAAAAGCCACCTGTTTGCATTGTTCATTGCACAGGCAAAATATAATATTTTATATTCTTGCTGCCAAGTGTGCAGCTGTACATTGTTACATAGTGCCTCATTAGTAATTGTATTAAACAGGCAGTTAATATTATTTTTGGAGTCATGTTAGTCTGTCATACTTGAAGATAAACTGGAATTCACCTTAAAAGATGTCCAATAAAAAACAAACAATCAAACATGTCATCGGTCCACACGTGCGATCTGCATTGCTTCAACTGCATCAAATTAACCACCAGCCATGCAGATTGAGCACATTACTCACCTTGATACCTACAACATAGGGATACCTCTGTAAAATGCCAGAAAATATTCAGAAAATTGGATTGTACCCAAATTATTACTACAAACAACAATTTCAAAGCCAAGCAACATTGACAAAAATGTACTTACCACATTTTCCCACACAAATAACAGTACCGGTGAATGGATTAATCTGCAAATTAGTGTGAGTCTGGCTAGACCTCCTGATATGAGAGAAACTGTGTGCAGTAACCTTTTACTTTATTAAGAAAAAAAAAGGTAGGCGACACATACCACATCAATATCACATCAAGTCTGCTCAATGATTAAATCACGAGAGTGGCTAGGAACGGGAGCCAAATAGCCCACAGCAAAAGAATGACAAATGAGTGAAGGTGCTGTTAAATGTGTGCCATTGGGTCCCTGAATGGTAATTTTTACATGTACCAGTCTATTGGCTTTCAAAGCCATTCTTTTAAATTGTACTTTTGACAGGCCCCAAATTGTCTTTTGAATTGAATTGCAAGAAGAAGTTGCTAGAGATTTACTGCCAAGTAGGGTACTGTGCTAAAGCCAGTGCTAATAAATTGTCTCTTCTAACCTCTCATTAGCTATGTATTTTTAGATCCTGAAAGTAAAAAAAAAAATGAAATGACAGTGTCATCAATTACAAAAATGGAGGGTTCAGGGCTATCTGGGACTGTTGCATAAGTCATGAAAGAAACAGCCCAGCATCAAAAGCTCCTTCTAGCAGAATACATTACTCTACTGAGAAGCCACCCTGGAGGAATGTAAATATAATTACCGTCCTGACATTTTTTTTTGCTCTGCCAAAGGCTTTTGTTAACTTTCTCACATGAAGGAAATTCAAATCGACCTGTTTTGTTGTTATTCTCTGAGCTGCCCATCAATTTAGACACATTAAATGTGGCCGGAGTCTCATTACCAAGAAGAAGAAACGCATTGAACAGATACAAGTACACAACATTGAGGAGATCTTGCCTGTAGCATATTGCTCGATTTGTTTTTGTTTTGTTTTTTTTTACCTGTAAAAGCTAAGATAATGTGATGTTTCTATGCGATGAGCGTTACACAATTGTGAATTGTTTTGTTCATTTTGTATTCAAGCATGTAAAGGATTGTGCTCAACTAACCAAAATCAGAGACGAGGTGCAGCCAAAAATAATAATAATAAAGAAATAAGAATAGCGCAATACTCTCTCATTGAATTAAAACAAATACTTTATTCTATCTGCATTAAAAATACAAACATCTTGACGTTTCGGCCGTACATGCAGCCTTCATCAGATTTTTTATTAATTTTGCATTTCAAATTAGTTTTTCTAGGTTCATAATTTAACAAGGAAAATGTTTTTTTAATGTTATAAAACTACAAGCAAGCAAAGTCAAATTGCTCCTTTCTGCACCTAAGTTATTTCTTGGTAGTGTGTGTGTGTGTGTGTGTGTGTGTGTGTGTGTGTGTGTGTGTGTATATATATATATATTTTTTTTTTTTTGGAAACTGTGGACAAACTTGAACATTGGACAATTGGGCACAAATAGAGTATAAATGGTTCAAATCAAAGGGGATTCTAGATTGTGGCTGGATTGTCTAGATTGTGGACTAGAAATGGACTGTGAAGTAATACACATGTGGATGAACATAGGAAATGTAAGAGATGAATGACATGAAGGTGTTTTATTATTTATTTTTATGAACTTCCTTTTCTGTACATCACTTTGCTTTTCACTTAGCTTTTTAAATAACAAGGAGTTGGGGAGATGCGATCAGACAAGTTGCATAGTATATTTACCATAAGGTATTGTATTTTTCTAACTAAAATAGCCATGATGTATGACACCTGGTTTTCCATGTTAACTACCTTGAATAATTTCCGTATAGTACACAGTATGTTATTCCCAAACCTATAATGTTACTATTCTAGGATGCATAGTTGTGATAATGTTGTTATATTTACAAGATTAACAGTCCATTATTAAGCTGGTAAAATATAAAGTAGTTTGGGTTATTTGAATGACCAAAACCAAAAGTATAATGGCTGGAATCAAGGGAGATTCTAGATTGTGTGTTTGGAATGAGCTACCAAGCCACTCACTCCATGGTGACTCTTTCAGTAATTTGGTGACAAGAATTAAGCACAGCATTCTAAGTGTGGTCCCACAATAACCTCATTTAATTTGTACTCTTTTGACTAGATTCCCAAGCATTCTGTTTACTTTTTCAATTGCTTCCTTACACTCTCTGGTTGCTGACACCGATGACTCTCTTACAACGCTAAGGTCTTTCTCTTGGTGGGCCTGTTCTAGTTCTATACCACCCACACTTGGCTCTTGTTAGATATGTAAAGTTACCTAAAAACACAACTACACTAGGACCACACTGTCAAAAGGGGAAAATGTAACTGTAATGAGAGACAAAATGAGATGAAAACCTGTGAATTTACTGCACAAAACCTGCAATAATGAAAGTAGTCACTTGACACTGCTGTTGTATAAAAATCATTTGCTGGAAATCGGTGAACCTTGGCTGGCCCCAAACTCTATAAATGCCATGTTAGAAACAGCAGAATGCAACATTTTCACATGGACACAGCAACTCTTGATAGATGGCATCCTTTGATTTGATTAGAAATATTTATTCCATTGCAATAGCAAGTGTTGAAGCCCTTGCAAATCATAAAGCAGTCCACATGTCTTTCAACAGCCTTGCATGACTACTAACAGTAATACAAGCTCAATTTGTCTTCAGATTTATTATGAATAAATTAGTTTATCTCTAAAAGTGACACTGGATAGCGGGGAGTGTACTTTAAACTGCAAAGTTGACAGGAGAGACTGCGAGAAGAATAATGTAATTTACTATTGTGAATTGTAACAAACTATATCATTCAATAACCTTGCCTATTCTTCCAGGAGTCAAGGACACCATCTGCTTTAAATTTCCATGAAACATGATATGTCAGGCTAGACGTGTGCTAACTACATTATCTTCCAACATCTGCCTCAATGGGGAAGTGTACACTTGTGCATGCCACCTGCTTCTTTAACTTGCTGGGAGAAACAGATAGTCGGTTCTTTCTTCTTATTGACGGTGAACACAAAACCTTCAGAAAACTAGAATATATTACCTAAATACTGACATCATTAAAATCCAAGGTAAAGGTGAAAAATAAGCTTAATTCAATTTGAAGCTATTTAATCTTTAAAGTTCGTATCTTGGATTTCCTCATATGCATGCACAGCACTATTTTTATATTGTTTCCAAATCTACTATAGTTTAGCAATTCCCCCTAATTCAAATATTAACATTTTGTATTATAAATATTTTGTAATCATAACCGAATGATTTCCATTAAGCATATAAGCTCCCCAAATCACACTAGAACAAAGAAACGGAGACAGCACAAAAAAACCAACTATACTGTACATCATACTATGTCTCCAAAGGTCTTCCTTCTGAGAAGACAGCCAAGTGAATATACTGAATAAAATGAAAGCTTACATTTTGTTTGTTTTGTACATACTGTACATGCTGTAGCATTTTATTCTGGCGAATGTTACATACAGGTATATCTTTACTATTATTTGCACTGATTATTCCAGATAAAGATGATGTCATCTGAAAACATGCCTCATGCAAACTGAAATGTATTTTTGTTTGCGACTGTAAGTCACCCTGGATAAGGGCGTCTGCTAAGAAATAAATAAATTAATTAATTAATTAATAATAATAATAATAATAATAATAATAATAATAATAATAATAATAACTGCAGGAAAAGCCAAGAAAACAAGATTGTAGCCTTATGTGTTAAATAACTGCTTGTCTTAGATTTAGCTACTTAACTGAGTTTGACTAAAGAAACTTCTGTTTTGGTGATGACTGATGTTTACTTTTGTTCCTGTATATACTGAATGTATTTACTGTGCTCTACCTAAATGCCAAAGATTATCTGTTATGATACACTTCAAACTTGAATCAACAAACCTTTACATGGAAATGCATTGTGCCGTTTTAAATCAAAAGGTGAATGGCAGCCATATTGGAGGTAAAAGTTTCCCACGGGTGATTAATATACTTTCAAAGTTTAACTGAAAATTCCAGGAACTAGTATGTTTTTCTTACCAGCAGATATATAAACAAGTGTACCTCAATAAAGCTATTAGATTTATTCAGTTTAGCCAAACATTGATTAACATTAGAAATGCACTATTTACCAGCTCATTAACCAGACTTGGTATGAATATAAAATATCAAACAATGTACCATATTCCTTCGAATTTAAGAACCTCTTTTTGCTTCCCAAAAATAGCCTTTGTCTTAAAGCCGAGTACAGTATAGTGATGCATGTATTAAAATCGCCAACAAAAGACGTGACTACCCGATTACACAAACAGCAACGTGACTGACTGCCGAGAAAAGACGAACCAAAACGTTACTGTCCAATCTCGAACTCCTAATTCTTTAGCCAGGATCACAACCTTTATTATGTTTTCTGCTAGTGATGTAATGCCAACTTCTCTGAACTGTGTAGCATTTAAATCCATACCCGTGCTGTAAATACAAAATTAGTTGTATCAGTATCCTATAAGTAGATTATCATGATCTATAAGTATTTATATTGTACACAATAGCATGTATTTAAAAATAGCTTTGTAGAGGTGACAGTCATGTAATTCTGACGTATGTAGAGATTTAGGGAAACCTGCACTCTATCCTTGTAGCCACGGGTGAGTAATTCTTTCATTTCATTAACACATTAAGTACTGCAAATATTCTAAATATGTTATTCATGCCAAAAAGGTTTGAAAAGTTTCATGACTAAAAAGCAGTCAACCTCATCCAGGCTGTTCTTCACCTTAATGGTACTTTATTCCAGCATGTATTCAGCACCCTAAATAAAAATAAATTATTTAATGACATTTGCACATTTAATTAAATGTTTAGCAGCAATGATCTTGCAAATGCAGGATTTTATTTCAGTACAACTTTTAAATTGGCTAAAGGATGCATTGGGGGATCTTCAATGTTTTGTCATTGATCGTTCAGATTTCAAAATGAACTCCACAGGCAAATGTTCTGTTCCATTAGTGACATTTAATTCAGATTGAGCTCTTTTCATTAGTGTTCATGATTGAAGTCTTTATAAATTTAAAAGGAGTTGACAAAGTTAACCACCTCCTTGGCACACACTAAAATAGACTGTGTAGGATTGAATTCCCCTAAACCATGCCCTGTTCTTAAACACCAAGGATCCCGGTGTACACATGGTGATCCTCAGTTGTTGCAGTGATCCTGGACTATACACAGTGATAACTAGTTGCTCACCCTGGTTCAAACACACAGCCGTGAGGACTCTCCGCTGATTCACAGCACTTCACCTCAGGCTTGTAGAGAACAAAGGAACTTACTTTCCAGCTCATTTTTGAAGCATGTGTACAGGGTTAATTGATAATCAATAAATCAACTAACATCTGGCCACATGTCTTATCGGGGAGGGGGTTCTAAACCCAGCCCTGCTATATTCAACCCAAACTTCAATTTCACCAAACTTTATTTATAACTCAGACACAATTTTAAAAAAAACAACACAATTTCCATGTGCAGAAATTGCAAAACTGTCCCACTGACTTTTTATGGGGAGATAACTTTTATATAACCTACTAATATTGTATGCACAAGCACATTTTTAATCTTAGTATAATGTAGTGACACAACTAAACTCATTGCATAATCAGCAGGTATCTTAATATTCATTACTTATCTTAGAATGAAACAGTGACAGATTAAACGGAGAGTAATATATCTGAATAGTCCTTTTTGAAGAAAAAAATAATCCTATTATGCAGCTACAATTGGGCAAATTGCTTATGAACCTATTTAACTCGGACTGTGGGAGTTGCTATTTTTGATTAATGAAAGAATGCATTTAAAATAGAGGATCTGACCCTTTTCATCTTATCAGTGACCGGCGACATTCCCTGACGACATCCCTTAATAAACGCTTGACAACCGACTGTATGAATTAGAGGCAGGGAGCCCATTATGGTTTCCCTGTATTAGCACAACCTTTTTTGTTACTGTACGTACTGTTGTGTATCACAAGCTTTTGCAGATAAATTGTCCATCTTCATGTCCGCCTAGTGGAAGGAGGAAGTAACACACCAGAAAGAACTTTTAGCTCTGTCTCTCTCAAACACAGGAAAATATTAAATATATTTTTTAATCTAAGACAATTCACTTTTAATGTTACTGCACATATAAAGCATGCAAAGAATATTTATTTGAGTTACTTTAAATGATGTGAAAAATGATTGCCAGTATATAGAGTCACTTTACTGGATTTTTTTTTAATAAGATACATTTCTAGACTTGCTGACAAACGGAAGATTTCAATTGTCATATTACTGCTGGCAAGATGTTTTCGGAAAATGTTTTTAAGTGTTAGCATCTCCTTCCTAATGCTATATAACAACCTTGTAAACCTGCTACTGGGTTAGGATTCAGAATTAACTCGCTTATCAAACTAAGGGACAGATGAAATATAAAAATCTATTGCAGTTCAGTTACCTGTTCCTAGATTCATAGTTTGCACATCACCCTTCAAACATGGCGTGGTGGTGTGCTGGGTGAGTTATTCTGTCGGGGGGGGGGCACAGGTTGTGTGAAATTGCCACAGTATGTAATATGATGTACAGTCATTGGTTTTTCATATGTGCTTCCTTCTTTCCATCCACAAGCTGGAATTATTTTGACTTTCAATATCAATAGTTTAAATACCCGGGCTTGCACTGGGAGGTAAGTTTTAAACCGTTTTGAAGCTACAGTAGCAATATATTGAACATTACAGCATTATTATTATTATTATTGATGATGTAAACAAAAATGGCATAAACTATTCTCTCAAATGTTAAAGAAAGTATATTTAAAGTTCCATTAGTGAAGAGGCTGTGTGGTCCAGTGGTTAAAGAAAAGGGCTTGTAACCAGGAGGTCCCCGGTTCAAATCCCACCTCAGCCACTGACTCATTGTGTGTCCCTGAGCAAGTCACTTAACCTCCTTGTGCTCAGTCTTTCGGGTGAGACATAATTGTAAGTGACTCTGCAGCTGATGCATAGTTCATACACCCTAGTCTCTGTAAGTCACCTTGGATAAAGGCATCTGCTAAATAAACAAATAATAAAATAATAAAGTAGAGAGTTCTGTATCTGGTTTCATCATACTCAAAAGCTCAGTTTAAAAGTCCTGGTTTTGTCATCTCACTGTGTTCCTTCAGCATCGACACGTTGAGATTATCCAACGGTGGCATCTCTGCTATAGGGTTTATAAAATATACAGTTTCTTTATAATGTACATTTATGGAAGTGACAGGTATTTATTATTGATAATTCTGATTATATTAACATTCATGTAACTAAGTCAATGGATGCTGTCAAACATGTTAACATGTGATGCTATATAAATTCAGTCTTAGGAGTAGCTTCAGCTGTAGTTATTAGTAAAATGATTGTGTTATTCAAGTGAGCTCTTGTCATAGTTTGTCTAAAATGGCATACTCTAATTTAAGGAAGATACACACCAAATAAGAAAACAAACCTACAGTAGCTACCCCCTCACCAGATAAATATCCCTCAGGTCATGTTTGACACAAAATGAGGAGGATCCAACCCATGCATTCTGACCTTGTCACATATATTAAAGTTATCAAAGACTTTTAAACAACAACTTTTAACAGTAGATAGAAACAAAGTTTAATGCCAAGTTATCAACGCCCTCTGAGCAGTATTTAAAGTATGTTGTCAGTACAAGAACCTATTACCTTCTTTTACAGTTGCAGCCTGTGGTATTGACTGGATTTTACATGTTCATGCACAGTGGACTGAAGCCAATGCTGAGATTTAGTTGAGCAAGAACTTGTTGTGTTGACATGTTATGATTGCGATATAATAACTGGTGAGAATTTTTTTAATGGGTTCATCCAGTTGATATTTCCTGTAATAAACAGTCAGTTGTTATGGGAAACAGGCTTATTAACATGTCTATATTTTGTAGAATATTTTCTGTTTGTCCAAAGATCTCCTTTTAGCTTTCTAAGAGAATACCTGGCTCCATGTGACAAACACCAGGCATAAAGTATAGAGGGGTAGGGTATTTGACTTGGCTGGGTGTGTAAGGTGTCATTCTGAGACGGGCGTTTTCTTATGCTGTCAAAATTAAACACAGACCAACGTTTCTTGAGCGCTTTATATTTTTTCACTGAGCACTGTATTCTTCTTTGGTACTTACAGAAATTGCACCTTCAAGCTAAAATCCAATATAAATTTCCACTTCAGGGAGCACTATTTCCTGGTAAAGCTGCACAATTCATTATGTGACCCAGAGATACTGAGTGTGCAGGCTCTGCTCTTTTGGGGTTTATACATTATAGATTGTAACATATTTAAGAGGCTATTCCTTAAAGATGCTGACACCTTGGAAACATAATAACAACAAAAAACAAAAAAAACTAACAAATATATATAATTTCCTCATAGTATGTCCGTCTTTATTGTTTTATTTAGCATAAGTGAAGACTGAACATTAAACCAGTGGGTACTATATAAGGGATATAAAATATATTTTTTAACCAAAAAAAAAAATTACAAATTAGTACCTGCTCTCAGCAACAATTAAAAGTAATGAATCATAGTAATGAATCATAGTATTATATAATTTTTCAGCTGGCCAGAAAACAAAAAGCAGAAAAAAATAATAATAATCTTTTGAAAGAACAGCGTATATTTAAAAATGAAATTACCATATACCAACACAAAATATAATAATGTAATACTACTAACACAAAATTGAATAAAACACACTCACACAATTTCAAGAATTACATAAGGGAAGTTCCAAGTGAGGATGCTGCTATGGCAAAGTAATCTGTGCATGGATTAAACAAGGCTTCACCAGTAATATCTGGCATAGCCATTTATTGGATTTTAAACAACAGTGAATAGAAAAGCATTCATCTTTTAATGGTCTGGGTGACAATGAAATCAATCACTGAGAAATACTGGATGAAATGGACCCACTGAGCTCTAAACTTTTAAGTCATTTGATATCATGAGGGTTGTATTTTTTTCACTGTAAAAATGGCTTATTTCACAGTCTAAAAATAAGTATTTTAAAATATTTCTTGATTAGTGTGGAGTAGTGGTTAGGGCTCTGGACTCTTGACCGGAGGGTTGTGGGTTCAATCCCAGGTTGGGGACACTGTTGCTGTACCCTCGAGCAAGGTATTTTACATAGATTGCTCCAGTAAAAACCCAACTAAATGGGTAATTGTGTGTAACAATTGTAAGTCGCCCTGGTTAAGGGCATCTGCTAAGAAATATATAATAATAATAATATTTATTAAAGCATATAAAGAAAAAGATAGTGTTCAAAATTAATCCTTTTCTCTAGAGTTATTATACAACAAATGTTCCTAAATAGTTAAATGCTTACCTGAAAAGCAGTAAATGCTAAATTCCTTTTTATGTCTGCCTTTTAAAGACATCTTCACCATCAGTGAATTGTCAAACAACATAAATAAATGTAAAAAATAACAGGCCCATGAAATGCCCCCTTCTTGTACTGGACAGAGCGATCTTTAGTAGCACTATTTCCAATCTTTGATGGTGTCTTTTTTCACGAAGACGTTTTAAAGAAATCATGCAGCTTTCTGCATTGTGTTCAATAACTCACCAGAAGCAAACTAAACTGACTGCCAGGTTCCTAATGCAGTGTTACAAGTAGTGTGTCAATGGCAAACACTGTATTAATTTCCTTTACCTTGACCAACACACGTATTTCCTTTACCCTGACCAACACATTCCAGGACAGCTGGGTGACTGCTGAGCTCCCTGACAATTATATTAATAGAGCTGGAACATCTCATGGCAGACACTTCTAAAATACTGACAAAGTGTAAGGTTTATCCAGACTGTAATTCATTTGATTTCAGTCACAACTCCTGACACTGCACAACACCTATTTCTTCTTGGATTTCTACACAGACCTGTCCTTGTAGCCTCAATAAGCCTCATTCTGAGTAACAGCAAGGAAGGGTATATTTAAGTAGTAATCCCAGAGTAATTGGCCTGGTAGTTAATGAAATGTAAACTGGTCAAAAAGAACCGACTAATTTCTTAGGGATTATTACTATACCAAATATAACTGTTATACTGAAAAACATTTTAAACAATAATTAATTAATTAATCATCTCTTGGCATCATTAAAAAAAACCTTTTACTTCTGTGAATCTCTGTGATCAGAGCTACCGCAGGTGCACTAAACAGCAGATCTTCTGATAAACATAGTGAGCCACAGCAAGAGAGAGAGAGAGAGAAGAACATATAAAGCAAGGTCAGATGTGATTTAGATTACAGTGCATGTTCCACATCTACTTGCCAGATATTTCAGCTTTTGTTTGTTGTGTGCAGAAGACTTGTGTGCTTAATTCAAAAACCTCCAGTTATATTCTATCAAAAAGGACCTTACAGAGCTCCCAAAGCAAGCAGACGTGGTATTCCATAGCCTCAGACACCAAAGATATACATTGTTCATATTTCCTATTAATCACATGACAAATAACAAGGTAACTTGTTCTTTGTCATTTTCAATCATACATATTACACGGCAATGGGAACTACATATTACACGGCAATGGGTAAATTTCACGGAAATAGCGTATCTGACAATATTTTATCCACCTCTAGTGAACATAACTTTGGTTGGATAAGTTGCATTAATTAATCCATCACATATATAGTACTAAATAAAAAAGAAAGCGTCTGCAAACATGTTTACTATTTTTAAATCAACCGTCATATCCAGTATTGATTTCAATATAGTAACCTTTATTATTGAAGATTCTGTTTTAGCTTCCATCCTTCGGAGAAAAGTACATTTGAGAACCGTAGATAAGAGAAGGATTGCTGCTGACATTGCTGAATGGAAATTTACATTTTATAATTCAGAAATCACACAATATTTTGATATTCTTTGCTCTGAGTATGTTCATGGTCTTGGACATACGTCATACCCTTATATATTCAAGCAAACCTCAAATTAACTACAATGGTGTGCAGTTTTAATGTAATCTATCGGCAAGTACCGGTATGTGTTATCCTTAAACGTAGTCCTTTTTTAGGTTCTGCTATTCTTGACAGTTGTAAAAACAGGTTTTGTAGAATGAATGCCAAATTCAAGAAAAATCTTTGCTTTGTATATAAGCTGGTAGATATATTTTCAATATTTCTCATTCCCAATGACAAGACGTGTGGTTCAGAGTATGATTCATTTTCAAAGGTAGCAGATGGCTTTCCTAACACATGCACTCAGAAGTTATTATAGGTGATTTTATAGGTACTGTAATGCAAATCAGCCAAACAATCTAATGTAATTTCAGTCTCGTTCTGCAGTGTTTATCTCAGAGAAGAGCACATTCTGTGTAGACTTGAGTCCTATGCAGAACTCTGCTGAATCAAAATGCATCAAATGCTAGTTATTTATTTTTTAATAGCACTTTGATATAGTAATCGTAAGGTCATTAAAATGGTGATTATTAGCTAGACAGGCAAATAGATCTTATCTGATTTATGAAGTCAACACAAATGGTTTATTGTTTTGTGTGAATGGTTTCCTTTAAAATAAATGACTTTTTAAAGTTAATAAAACCATATGCTATTGATATACATAGGCTATTGATATTTTACTGTATGTTGGCAAATAAACAAATATATATACTTTTGTTGTTGTTGTTGTTTTGTAAATGTTATTACTATTTATTTATTTTGCTTAAGGTTACAATACAGAGGCATGTCTGTATTGCACAGAGACAACAAGGAGGCATCATTGTCAACTAACTAAGGTACTCTTGTGCTATCAGTAAGCCTGATTAAGTTATTCTGTAAGTTAACATGTCCAGCTGCTCTCTTCAACAGATAAAGATACTTGTGGCCACTGCTGCTTGTAAAGTAAGCAAGTGAATGAGTGCATGTAAAAAATAGTTTTAAAATGTTTGTATAGATGTAATGGATTATTGGTTTATAGCCAAATCAATTAGAAACATCTCTACAAGACTAAGAGTGTATGATAAAAGTCTGGTGAAGAATCAAAACCAAGCCAGTTATAATGTTCACCATGTATTGTGACAGACAGACAGAGACGGATGGATGGATGGATATGATTGGGCAACAATTGTAAAAGAAAAAGGCTGACGTTGCATTGCCAGTTTCTGCACTGGCTGTAAAAGCATTGTACAGTACTGTAACACATTATAGTGTATCTATGTGAATGGGGTAGGCTATTCTGGGTATAGGCAAGTCTGGGGTGGGAAACCTATACAGTCTAATACTGGAATAAAAAAAGCTCTGTATAAATCTCAGGTTAGTAGACCATTAACATATGCACTCTGCTATCTTTACATGTTGTTAGTGTTCTCTTTGTTGCAAAGGTGAATATGTTAAAAAAGACAAAGGAATTGTATTTATTAATATATATTCAAGGTTAAAAGGTTTTACATACGATTTGGCAATGTACTTTCTGATATTTTGCTTTGTCTATATGTAATTGGAAACAGCTACGTAAGGTCTTTTTGTGGATATGTTGGGTTTTAATTTCTGATTTGAGGTTGCCAAACTGCAAGCGCTAAAACACAAAGTGGTCATATCCATGCCCGTATATGGTCATTCTATTTAAGCAGGAAAGGGCTAAACAAAGGCTATGAACATCAACCATCTAACAGTGAATGTGAGTGTCTTCAGAATATTTCAATTCAAGTGATGCCAAAAAGCTGTTTCTTATCAATTCACATTCCAATTTAATATATGACAAGCATTGCAAGTTCAGAACTTTGTGTTTCAAGGTGGTTCAATTTCCGTGTTCTATATATTCAATATATTTAAATCTACTACTGTTTGTGCATAACTGGTTCCCAATATTTGGAAATACAGTACAGTGTTAAATCAGGTCAATGCTTTAAAGAATCATTATGTGAAAGTTTATTCCCAGTGCAATAAGAGAATAAAACTAGGACATCACATAATTGTTTTATCAGTGTTATCCAATGTCCATGTTATCTCATTATGAGCTTTGGGCCCAGTGAAAAGTTTGACCCAGTTTAAAGAACGGTAACAGTACTTGTTCAAAATAGAAATTGGGCTGTACTGACTATTTGTAATTCACATGTGCAATACTGTAATTCCCACTTTTACTGCAACGTACAGGGTAGTTTCTAATCTCCAAAGTGACAACATGTATATCAGGTAGCAGAGCAAAAAGCAGAATCTGACAGTCTCCAGAGCTGAACAAGAACCAATGGAGGAAAGAGAATGCAGTCTAAATGGAATAGCTTAACAGTGGACCTGAACAATGGGTTATGTATAATTCATAACATAGCACTGTGACAAGGCAGGTCCTGTCATGTGGCCAGACGTGGTTTTAACCCATCTGTCTTTTAGACAATGGGTAACCTGGAGTGGTTGCTGCTCCCTGCTGTTCTCAGCTAGTAGTAATCACCTCATTAAGCTCTACCTTTATAAATGAATGTATACATTTATGAATTCAGTAGTTCTCTCCATAGTCAGTTCCACCTGTTCCGCACTGACAGGAGCACTCGCTGATTGCTGTGCTGCTGCCTTAAGTCCCGCTGGTTGCTATACCCTGAAACTAACCTCTGCTCTGCTGAAATACCTCTGCTCTGCTGAAATACCTCTGCTCTGCTGAAATATCTCCCACCGGACTCAAGGGGGGTTAAGATGACTACTCACAGCAAGACGCTGCAGGAACCCATACAAACAAGACTGCCAATGCTCAATTAAACTCCAGGCTGCAGCAAGAACTATCTGTTTTATTTATTATGTAAATAAGCAACGCTGTCCTGCCTCCCAGTGTTCTGAACCCTCCTTAGTAAATGGGCACCTCCTGCCCACTCTCTTATAAGCACACACACACACATACACACACACACACACACACACACATATATATATATATATATATATATATATATATAGGAAACTGAATCCCCATTAAAGCATATGGTGTTAATATAATATTATTTGTTTTATTATTATGGTAATGATGGCATTCCAGTTTTGTAAAAAGATCCATGGCTAGTAGTAAACACAAGTAATTCAGACTTAGTGGTTGTTGATGGCCCAAGTTAAACAATGTGTGTTGCTTGCAGAGGGTTTGTTCTAATCCAGTGCAAGTTTAAAGCATTTACAATAATGTCATGCATGCATTACACAAAACTTGCAAAATCCTTGCAGTAATTTGATTCTAAGTTCAGAGACTTGCAAATTCCCTGTGCAACCCTTGTATCCTTTGCATCGTCCAAGCATAACCCTAACATTTTTGTGGCATGCATGGAATCCTTCCTTATCCTTGTGGTGTCATTGCACAGTTCTTGCTTGATCGTATCGTGGTCCTTGAGTTTTTACCATCTGATGTTGACAGTGCTAAAACCCAAGTACAACCCTGGTACTCAGAAAGTGATTATCCATACCTGACAATGATATTGATCTTAAAGTATATTTTTAACAACTAAAGTGGAATGTCTAAAATTTGGAAGCGTATTAATAGTGCTCAGTGTTACGGATACTGTTTTATATTTGTTACTCGGCACATCCATAGTGCCCATATCACTCCGGGAAGTCCAGCGAATCGTGGAAAACGAACGTCTCCCCATCCACCAGGATCTCAACAACGTCCCTCACCACCGCTTGAAGTCACACAAACCCTTTTGGACCCACACGCTTAACCTTTCGATAATGCGACTTCAACCCTGATGATGCTTGGAAAGTCGAATGGTGTTCGCAAGAAGTCACAAACAAACACCTTGTGAAAGACCCGACGCAGAAGCCCCTGGCTTCAATCTTCTACTTATGGGCAACCCTAAACCACATTTGTGTGTGTGTGTGTGTGTGTGCGTGTATATATTTCATACACACACCTACATGTATGTATACATACAACTGGGATGCAAGCTACATAGTTCCCTTTCTTAAGATTCTCTTTTCTAATTATTGTTATTTGTGAGCTTGACAACTACCTACTAAGAAAAGTGTCTCTAATTCGTCCCATTCCCCAAGCAGCTATGAGCTATGATAATTCATTACCAACATGGGCTAGAACTGACTCACTGAACTGTGAAATACCTCATATCCCACTGCTAATCTATTATAACAGTCCTGTATCTGGTACACTTCTTTTTTTCTGTTGACTGAGAAAACAAATAGATAAGAATACAGCGGGAATTCTCAAAAAAAACATTAAGGCCTAGACTAATAGGTACCTAGCCTCCCATAGAGACAGTAACTGTCTGTGGCGAGAGAGGAATTAGTGGTGAGAGCCAACCAAACATTCTGGAACTGGAACGGAATTGCAGGATTAAAAATAACCAATGGTAAAAGCTAAAATGGCTTTGATACTATTTGAGTATTTGATAAACCCTTCTAGGTAATACACATGGGCAGCAGGTGGCTAGGGCCAACAGAGCTTAAGCCCCTCAAACCTATTTACCAGCTCACCTACTTTTCTCCAGCCTGGGCATAAAATGTGCACCACACTGACTGACACAGACAGCAAAGGCCAGCCACCTCTCACTGTTTGACTGTTGCTGTGCTGTCTATGCTGTGGTCGGGTCTTTTACTGGTTTTGAAACATGATGACGTTTGTCGCAATTAGCGCTCTACAGTTTTACGGCAATATTGTCAAGAACAAGGACAACAATATAAGAACTTGCTGCAAGAACTTGGGATTTTTTGTTTTTGTGATGATATAAAGCAAAATAAATATATCTTTATGAATCATTGACTGTGTACGGTAATATCGTTTGCTAAAGACTCCCCAAAGAAACACTCCACATGACATCCACTTTTTATTGTGTTCCAGATAATTAATTTTGCTCATAACGTGGACATGTGCACACTCATGCAGGGCAGCACAGCCAGAAAAAGCTTACAAATACAGTGACTAGGTAAATGTGTTAGGAACAGCTGAATGACAATCTGAATTCTTTCTAATGTAAAATGTGTTATTGAGGCACCACATGATCTACAGACACAATTATTTATCCCACCAGTAAAATAATGGAATAGCTTTTACATGGTATGATCATTTTAATTGCACACATACATTTTTAATTGGAAAAACGGATATATTGATCCGATACCTATTAATAGAAAAGTAGCGACTTATTTATAAGGTATAGGGTTTATTTATATTGAGTTCTTTCAATTGGAAAAATGTGTAAGCAAGCTCTAAATATATGTCTTTATATATCTGCTTGTCTACTACAGATTACAGGGGCAGTGTAAAAGGTTGGTTCATATATGGAGCAACTAGAAACCTTAATTATGTGGCAGAAGCAAATACAGCAGACAGCCAAAAGACAGTTACAAAAAATAAAATGTAATGTATCACCAACCATTACAGTTATAATATAAGGGCTATATTTAGTGAAGTAAAGCCATGATTACATACCATCACAAATGCTCCCAGATACATTTTATTAAATCCAATTTACTACTACACCTCACAGTACAACAACAGCAAACCAGGCCGCTGTTTAAATTATAAAATCGACCCCAATGTCACTTTAAATGTAGATTTTGTATATGCTAATAAAACATTACACCATCATCATGATAAAAAAAAATCCATTAATCTGCTGATATATAAAACCATTAAACATGTTTGTTAGCCAAGCATTTCATTCAAAAATGGTATATCTCCACCCATGAAGGCTAAAAAACAGGTACATCTAGTTTGTGTTACTAAACATGGTGGTTACTGAACAAATCAGGTGGCTTACAATATTGCTTTGATCCCAGGGAATCGAGGGATAGCCAACGTTTTCCCAGTTACAAGGGACAATATTCAAAAGGTATTAGCATATCACAGAACAAAATATCAAAGACTTTCCTTTTGTGTTTGGAATAAATATTTAAAAACATCATTAAAATGTATGTACCGGTATTACTAAAGATGTTAAGAAATGCATAGCAGGTGCACTTGTGTACAGTACAAAAAAGCTGGTAAGGAATCCAATGCAGATATGTGTACTGTCAGCATTGCTTCAAGGGTAAAGTACCCTTCATATCTGACTTGATCTGATAAACTCACTACCACTACCATTAACTGCAATCAAAGAATCTCTGAAGCTGATTTAAATTCATCACTGATGAAAGGAATAGCACAGCAGTTTACATTGTTAATAACTACATGTTTGATGGGAATGAAGGGTTTTTTTTTTCTGCTGTGGAGAGTAAAGTGACTTTTCCACAGTAAATTCCTGTAAATGTCAGTACCTGGCTTTGGACTATCTATAGTTTGCGGAAGGATTTTATTTACTGATGTACTTTTCATTTCATGTAAAAAAACAAAAAGCACCCGTCCCTTAGCTGCTTGGGCGAGCAGTGGTAACACCCTGTTTTGTTGCCATGGGCAGCGCGCGTAGCCGGGAGCACAAGACAGCGTATCATAATGTCTTCAGAATATTATTCATTACCATAACTAGAATTCATCTGTTAATCCTAATACTGTTTTGAGATTTTGATTACTCTAACCAGATAACCAACATAAACTATTAACTGTGTGGTCCCTAAAACACAAGCATCCTACCAGCACTAGCCAAACCAAGCCTCCAATGTGCCTTAGGCCAAGTAAAGAAATAACATCCTATAGGATCACCAGATTGTCAATGACTTATAAACTATTATTATTATTATTATTATTATTATTATTATTATTATTATTATTATTTAGCAGGCGCTTTTCTCGTACAGAAATTAAACAAAATATAAAAGTATATAAGTTACAGTTATATGTCTTGTTATAACAAGCATTTAGAAATTGTTTCTAAATTTAAACAATTCAGAGGAACTTATACCCAGTAATTATGCTTAACAATTTCAGTAAAGGTAAACATGCTAACACCTTTCAGTTTAAAACTAGTGCTATGTAAACTTAACTAAAAAGGTAATAGTCTATTCTATCACAAACTCAATGTACGGGGGGGTCTTATTGGTGCCCACCCCCTTTACACTGGCCTCATTATAACACTTCCATGCTTGCTCTGTTACTTCTCCAAAGATAAAATGCTGTGACTGTTAAACATGCCAGATACAGAAGTACAGAAACAGTAATGAATGATGACTGAGAACATATACCAGGGGATAACAAACAGATACAAAAATAAATATTGTGCAAATATGAAAATATGATTAGAGGGCAATGTCTAGTTATGAACTATATTCACAGCATAGACATTACAAATACGCATTCAAAAGGCAAAACATTTGCAATTGTACCCATTATTTAATGTTCACATAACATTTTGAAGTCTTTGGAAAACAAGCAGTAGTTCATATAAATATACATTATTTATAAGGCGGATCATACTGAACATGTTTATATTATTTATAGACACTCTATATTTATAATTCTAACTAGTCACTGCTGTGTCTGGATTGTAGACTCCAGCAGCAGCTGCAGGATTGATACTGGAACTGAGAGCTTTGCAGACAGGTCTTGTGATACAGTGGGAAATGTGGCATAACATACAGAGTTTCATCATTCTTAATGTCTCCCTGTAAAACTGTTAAACCCACCAACGGTGTCTGATTACTGTTACCTTTTAACTTGAGCCAAACAAAACCAAATAAACACAAAACATATCTTTCTAATAGAAGCACTCAAATTATTTAGTTTGTCGTCTAGCTCTCAACTTATTTAAAAGCAATTGAATGCAAGCAATTACAAAAAAAAAAAAAAAGTATAAACACACCAAGCAGAGTTCCAGAACCTAATACAGCCGACAGCTTATTTTCCAAGATAGACGCATGTACAGCACTTGAAATATGTCCACATTACTCTGTTCTTCACATACGGAGCACCACATATTTAAATAAATGCAAACTTTAAGAAATTGAACTGTATGTCTTACCAGTTTACGTGTTCTATTTAGATGGCAAGTTCTCACACGGTGCCTCGGTGTTCCTTGATGGGACAGTGTTTTTTTATGAAGTAAGCTGTAATAATAAAAATGTGTTTTTTCAACATTTAGTGACAGATTATTTCAGGGAACTCTGTAACCTCTTTCCTTTTTTTTCTCGGCCCTTGGTCTGCTGACAAATATTTGCATGTTCCCTCCAAAAAACACTTTCCTCTTTGAAAGGAAATTCCTGATAAGTGCTTTCCGCTGTACTTCCTTCAACGTTACATTAAACACGCAGGACTCCAGAGATCACTTTCTGAGTTCCTGGCTTTCTACTTTTTAACCAACACATAATAGTTCCAATGGATTCGGTTCTCACAGATTCAATGGTACTGTACAAACACTGTATTGACCCAGAGTTTATAATAATAGGATTAATAGGATATTATATGGTAGAAGGAAAGTGAACAATTGGCCATGAAGTTCAAAAGAATTAAGGTGCACTTATATTAACTAGTGCTTTGAAACAGTGATTTGACAAGTTCTTTTCTAAGAACATTAAACGTACAGGAACAGGAAAAGCCCATTAGGCTCCACAAGCCTGCCCCTTTTAGTTAAAGCAATGAGGTGAAACCCTCCTTTTAACAAGAAGCAAATTCAATCATTTTCATTAAGCGATCTACAATATAATAATGGCAATCTGCAATAAGAGTCTCAAATGAAGATGACCTCAATAAGTTCCTGGGGAGTTCTCTGCGTGAACTCAATGGTATGTCTATAATGTTTCTTTTGATGATTTACAAAAAAGCTAGATAATATTGTGTATCTGCTCACTGCCACAGGACACTGTGAAAAAAGATACAAAAAAACTAAACGCTATTATTCAGGCAAATTATGCACATAGCATTTGTCTTTCCATATGAAACAAAACATCTGGTAAGGTAATGGGCCCTCACTTGGATTAGTGTTGAACAACTACATAAAAATGAACCTACCAGAACGGCACTTAGATTGAAAAAATACAACTGGAATAACAAACCGAAAATTGGAAAAAAAAAAAGATAATCATTTAGAAATCCAGGGTAATGTAAATATGTTGCACAATATAATACACAGTCTATATCTAAGTCTATATCTGCATTATACTACATATGTCAGCAGATTATGTTTTAAAAACCTTCCTGTATATCCCCATGCCCCACACACATAAACTACATTCAGTTCAGACCCCACCATGCACCAAACACGTCATTTGGATTTGAAGTCTGCTGACACCAAGGTTAACTTAGTTCCAACTCTGCAAGCTGTGTGAGGGACTGGAGGCCAGAAGGATACAGAATCAGTGAACAAGAAGATTGTGTCCTGCTGGGTTTCACTGCCACAGGTTCATTTCAATAACCACCTGGGAACAACAGCAGTACCATATGAGCCATATAGTAAATACAGTCCAGCAGAGTCATTTTAGTGCTTCACTTGTGTGGGCATAGGTACCCAATAGCTGTCATATTTACATTAACAACAATACAATTTGCCAGCACAGTTTCATATAGTAACCTTCACTTAGTGACATTTTTTTCACCATCATTGGTCAAGTATGGCCAATTAAAAGTTATTGTTTTCAATTATTTTTTATTTGTTTCATGCATCCTGCTCAAATGAAGGCACCTGTTCCAGTGTATTGAAAACCAGTGTGAGATCTTCTGATTACTTATCTGCATCCCAGCCAACGCTGTCACAGCATTTCCACTGTACCTTATGATAGATGGCAAGCATGACCTACTCCCATTTAACAATTTTCCTTTGAAAATGAATGGGAGCAAAAATTATAACAAAAAAAAAGTGATCGAATTCAGGTTCCTAATTTGGGAAAGGTGGAACACAGTATGGGCCTATTTTTGCTGTCTGTTTTGACCCTTTTACATTTCATAGATTTACTTCACTCGCAGTAGAAACCAAGTGTTTTTTAAAGTGCTCTGGGGTGTTGTTTTTGTGAGAAGTGGTATACAAGTGGTATCTGTTGTTATTAATTGATAACCTGTTGGAAGAGATCCAGGTAACTTCATAGCAAATTCAGCACTGCTGGGCCTGATTGCTGTATCATTTAATACATATTACAAGGTAAATCTAAGAAACCTTGACATTATTGCTATTGTCTGGTGCAGATGGTAGACTGGGTTCATGTATGACTTTTACTCTAGATGATAACTGTGAGAGAAGAGGTTAACTTGTGTCAAGCAATTGTTGGAAAGCCCTTGAAACAAGCTACAAATGACTTACTTGAAATGCAACTCAAAATCTGTTCCATTAAAACAAACAGAAATAATATAAAAGAGAAATAATGAACTGCTGCCACAAGAGGGAGCTATAGCTCTATGAAGCCCTAGGGGCCCTATTTTGAGTAAAAAAAACAAGTATTGGGCCCACAATATTAAGGGTATGCTGTGTTATCGTGTAAGTCAACACAATGACTAGTGAAGCAGGCAAGGTCGTACACTGTGGAGCATGTGCATTTCTGTGGCATGAAGATAACAATGGTCTGTTGCGTGTGAAACTTCACAAAATCTCCACATGCATCTAATAACATCCTGGCACTGCAGTGCAGGTCTGCAGCCAAGAAAAGTGGGATGTTGTGCCCACATTGCCTCTGTCCTGCAGTGAGACATGCTGAATCACATGGAGACAATGTCCTTGATGCTGGTGGGTAAGAGTTGACCAGCAAAATCAAGATGATTAAGCAATTTAGCTGCTGGTTGTGATCGCCAGTCCACCCCATCACAGCTAGTCCCATGTGCATTACTGGACTGAGTCACCTGGTGAGCTAACGCATGCTGTTTCCTTCATCGTATATGTGACAATGTTTTGTTCAATTTTGGTGTGTGTTGAAAAAATAGGCTGCAAGCCATCCTTTTCTGCAAGAATTCTAATACCATAAAACTAAGAGAAGTTACATGTTGTGTCCGTTTGTTTCGTGCGTAAAAGATTGTATTCTTCTCTGAAAGTTTTTGGGGTAGTTGCTATCACTGTCAGCCCTTATAAAAGTTTACTGCAGTATAACATGAAAGCATAGAAAATAATTGTAAAATATAGTCAATTAATAGTAAAGAGCAGAAAAGTATGATAAGCACAATACTTGTACAGTATAATTATTATTATTACCAAGCAAATTAATAAAATGAAAAGTAAATACACAAGGGCTTTTTGCTTCATCAATGTGAGACTAAAGGCAAGGGATTGGGGCTATTTCGATTATTAGTCTCACCTTCTACACCTGTGTGAGATTCCCTGCAGACAATTGCGTTGTTATGGGCTAGTTGAGTTAATTGCTGCTGCTAATGAGATGCAATGAGCCTGATGATTTTTTTTTTCATTACAGGGAAGATCGCATAGGTTTTGAAGGTGGGGTGTTTTATTGGTTTTAGTAGAGAAACTATTACCATGAAGCATGATTTCAATGATATAATGAAAAACAAAGTAAAAATTGGAAACCAAATAACATGAAGGATATATAGGTATGATAATTCTTTAATTGTATACACCCTTTTTAGTTTACCGTTAAGCTAATCCTAGCTTATTGCTGCCACCTACTGGATATTTAATGCAATGTTTAAACATAATCTATTGGTCTTAGCAATAATATACATAACCTTTCAGAGCCATTCTTTCTGTTCTGTATATTGTAATAATAAATTAGCAGTAATACTTTGGCTACCTTATAAGTTGAGTTGTATACATAATGAAAGCCACATCATTTTCCCCCATGTTTAATTTGTTTTACCTCAAAAGGAAGACTTTATTTTGTTACTTTCGGTCCTGATTATTTTTCTACTTGGACAATCTTTATTTATTTATTTTTTTATGAAGATTTCAATTTTTCTCACACCCTCCACAGAGGAAGACTTTATTTATGTTTGGTTTGCTACCTTTATGTGTATTTGTTTGACCCTAACCATCCATGTTACCTTGTAAATATGTTTTCCTTATTTTTTTTAAACACAAAATAAATAAAATAATGTGAGGAGCAAAGTCATTCTATTGGTTGCATTTTATTTTCATCCCTCGGAGCAAGCATTTGATGTTTAAAAAAAAAACACATTCTCACAGTATAGCCCTCCGCCTAAACATCTTACAGCATGAGTTACACGTGTCTGAACCACCCATAGTGCTATGTATTGCTCATCAGTGATGCACCGTCTATGTATGCAATGTAACTGCGGTATACTGTGCCATTTCTCAACACAACCAAACTTCTCACTTTACCATTCCATCCGCAGTGTGACAGACTCGTGGAACTCTATACCGTACCATGGAAGACCTGTTTACAGAGTTCCTGTTCAACAGTGTAACTGATTGGGATGACCACCTCCATCAGATTGAAATGGCTGACAACACCATAACTCATGCAAGCAAAGGGTTCACCATTTTCTTTTTGGCTCATGGGCGTGAAGCATGACTCCCACTTCATGTTCTTCAACACTTGCCTCTCATCTTCCACACCTGGCACACCAGTGGAGTATGCAGCTTCCCTGAAGAGAAGCCTGCAGCTTGCATTCCAAGAGGTTGATAAAGTGAGTGACCGTGTGAAGAACTAGCACAAGGCTCAATACAACAAACACCTCAAGTGCACACCTTACAACGCAGGTGACAGGTAAATGAACCAGCCCCACAAATTTGCTCCTCGGTGTTGTTCGCCCTCTTACCTTTGAAGATGGACCACCTCCAGTGACCTTTGAAATGAAAGATCTTTCCAACCTAAGGCTAAGAAAAAGGTCCTCCATTCCAACAACTTGAAACCTGATCTTGAACCACGAATGTCTGCTCCTCTTATGGATCACAGGACACTCTTCCCAGTAGCTACAGCTCCACCACCTTTGACTGCTGTAGCAGGACTCTTGCCACCTCCCAACCAACTGCCTACACCCTAGCAGCCACAGTAGGGAGAACCTGAGCGACATCACCAGTTTCCTAGGACACCAGCGACACAAGGTCTTCATCAAGGGGTAAACATCTCCTTCAATCTCTCTTCACAGCCACCGCCTAGATCAACAGCCTGGGAATTCTGACACTTTGCCTGCAGCGCAGCCCACATGCTCAGGATGACTGCGATGAATGCCTCGTCATTACTGTTGTCTGTTAAATATGCTCTGTTGTTGTATGCGCTACTTCAGTATTGTTAATAGAGGGATTCATCGTAACACCCACGGTTTATAGCATAGATAACGTGGGGTACGAGACCCACAATGTAAATAATCTCCATATGCAACAAAGGAGAAACGCTATAACGGTAATTACACATTTAGCTTTTGCATCAGAAAAAAGAACAGGGGAAATCTAAACATGTTATATTTTCTATTTGTTTAGAATCAGAACACTTTTTACAATGCACTGTTTTATACATTTCCATAACTGTTTTCATATTATAAAATGCATTTTTCACACTTTCAATTATGAAATATTTCAACCTTAACAAAATGTACAAAGTATGCTATTAATTATAGTTTACAAAGGTAATACACTGGAAAAATAATAATGAGCCACATAGAATCTTTTGAGAAGCATAAACACAATGTTATACTAAACATGTCCTCTCTGATTCAAACAACTACAAAAAATGAGCCTAGACACTAAACACCATCGCTGTGGAATGCCAACTCTTTCTTGGCAAAAAAAGAAAATGCAAAACAAGTAACTTGGCCATTTGAATTAGTCCCATATTTGGCGCAGGAAATGTGTTTATTGATTTAGCACCTATGATCATTAGGATTATTATTTCGTTGACAGTATTGAATCTGTGAATGCCAACTAATATTTACTGCTTTTAAAAAAATGTATTTGCAATAAAATTATGCAATCAGGAAAATCACTTCTAAATACTTGTTTTTAATGTGGAGAGTCCAGTTCTTGCAAACACACAACCGTGTGCTGTGTGCATGTAGTAAATATTACCAAATGGAGACAATAATATGGTGTGACTGCATGTATTTCATGTATATGTACTTGAACAGCTTGCATTGTGTATGTTAAATTAAAAACCTGGTAGTTATCATTTTCTTGTTAAACAACTTTTGTTAATTCAGCACTCAAGTATCCTTTATTTAATGATAGAAGACTGCCTGCCTGGTTGTTCCTTCTCAGTAAATGCTATACACCTTGTAATACACCGGGTGGCAGCACAACTTAAGAATGTCATTCAGCTTTTGTACTGAATTGCATGTCTGACAGGTACTGTTTTCATTATTGAAAGTCAAAAACTTTATATAAATGCTCATTCTACTCTTTAAAGGAAGCCAGTACAGACAAAACAATGCAATAACTGCAAACTGAAGTAAAATCCAATTGAAATATAAAACTATGTAACTATTTATGCTAAGAACTGGGTTTTTTTTTTTTTTTAGGAATAACAGATATTGTAATGCATATCTGGAAATTAAATTCATATTATCACAAATACACACACATTTGCAGCATGCAACCAAACACATTGTAATTCGAATTTTGTAGTTCTTTATTATTTTGGGAATGTATGTTAACATATGACGTAAACAATGAGATTTATTAGAAATACTTCTGTTTTCTAGCTTGAGCTATTGTCAATATATTTTGGTTTTATATACAGTAAACGTATACATACATTTGTACCTGCAGTTTAGTGCTGATTTCCCTGTAATTTGTTACTCTTTGTGGTCCTGCTGAGAAAGAATACAGACTTGAATTTATTGTTTTGCACACGTAATGAACATCTGGTAACAAGGTGTTTTAAAGTGAAGAGAGGGGGAAAAAAACAACGCAATAAAAACTTCTATATGGCCCTTATTTTTTATGACCAAAAAAATACTCTCTCCCAACCCAATCAGCACATCTACTGATTTTTGTTGTTGTTGTAAATGCGCTTAATGTTTAATAAGAAAAATACCTCCTCATAAATATTGTACACTTTAATTATGAAGCGGAGTGGAACATTTTCTGTTTATGAAACAATGTGTTTACATAATTAAAATCTTCTTTGATGTTAAGGTAAACGATTTAATCATTATTCTTATTAGGCTAAATGGTCTTTCATTCAATTGTATCAAGATGGTTTGGAAAATTCCTTTACCTCGATGTACAATTAATTTGATTATTAGGTATATATGTGTGTGTGTGAAAGAATATCTTTGCTTTTATCTTCAGAATGTAGCTGATTAATACACATTCAGATTAAAAGCATTTTGTTGTCTTTATCTGATTTTACTTTGTTTCAAGAGCAGTTCTCTGAACAAGTGCTTTTCTGCTAAGAGTGTGTTTATTAACCACTTCAATGGAGAAATTGATAGACCGCTTGAGGATTATGCTGTTCAGAATTCAAGGAAACGTGTTTCACTCAAAACCCAGCTTTACATAAAACACACAGAAACAGTGCGTAGTCAATAAAACAAATATGCTTTGTTTGATTATATTACATTTTCAAAGGTTAACATTACAGTACACTATTGACTTGCATGCTGAAAAACAAATAGAGAAAATCACTGTTAAAATAAACTGTACTGTATTGTACAATTGATAATAGAATTGTCTTCCATCCAAGTGGGGGAAAAAATATATGTATATACACTTGAGATAAGTTATGCAAATGTTGCCTTGGGCAAAAGATCTGACAGACTTTGATGGACGACTGATAACAGTGTGCTCGATTGGCAGGTGTTTCCTTATCCAGCGCTAGGCTACATAGATGACATGAGGTACAGTCTTGAAAGCGATGACTCCCTGAAGGAAATAGTTGGAGGCAGCTCTGTACCCATGTTCTGCCTAATCAGTGCTTCCATCAAGTTTGTACTAAACCTTCCTTAACATTTTATAGAAAACCCCAATGCTGCTGACATTTTTTTGTTTTCATAATCTATTATTTGTATTTACATTAAAAGTCTGGATTTGCTTTAATTTATTACAGCTTTTAAACAATCATTTTTCATAATTAACTCAAAGTAGACGCTGCTGACTTGCAAATATACATATACTAAGCCTTTTAATAAGGAATGTGTGTTTTTCCCTGAGGCAACTACGTCGCTGTTTGACATTTTTAAGCATGATATATGATGGCTATTTTAATCATATACATAATCACTATGTTTGTAGAATTAGGACAATTAAATTTGTAGAGGGTTTAAAAAATGTAGTAGCTGAATTATTTTGCTGACTCAGAGACTATTGTGTGTGCAGGGGAATAGTCGGGTTACTAGAGGTTTTTAATTTTAGATTTTTTAACGAAGTTGGTTATCAGCTTCCAATAGTGGTTAGGTAAAAGACCAGTGTTTGATTGAATTGAAGCAATCGTGGTGTGATGGTGTGTATTTGCCTTAAAGCCTTCTACAATACTAAAATCATTGTACTGCCTTGTGTTTTTTTCTTTCTAATGGATAGGGAAACACACTGGGAGTTAATTCTCCTAATGAAAATACTGCATTAATTTTGTTTTCTGATGTGTCATTGAAATTCAAGAGATGTTTTTAATCTTCAGATTGCTTCAGCACAACAAGCCATTTAGAAAAATATTTGGCAGTGTGCCCCTTGCCCAGCAATGGCTCCTTCTATTTAATGCTGTTTGTCAGATCTGAACATTAAAAGCTTTTAGCTGCTCTTATTAAAATTGAGTATCTAACACAAAACACATACAAAAAAATCTGCACAGGGAAATGTTAATAAGACTGTAAGTAATATGCATTATACACAAATGCTGTATGCAGAAAGCACTTGTGAGTGTATTTACTTTATTACTGCAGCATCATTTGGAGACAGCTTTCTGCTCTTTTTATTAGCATGGTGAATGTCTGCTCTTGCCAAGCACTTGTAATTCATGTTATGCCTCATTCACGATCTGGCAGGAGTTACCTACCACTTTCTCTTCAGCACTTGACTGTGAACCTCATGGTCCTGCTTTCTTTCAAGAGATTACAAAATATGTTCTCACTGCTGGATTGGCAGTGCACGTGTTACGTACATTCAGGATTCCAGGGTGACCCTTGATTTTGTTCCTTGGTTTTACAGTAAACAGGACCAAATTTGTCCCTTTGCTCTGGATGTTTGTGAGCAAGTCTTCCTTCAACTGACCCATCGTGGATTTGTTCACTGACGGATTGGCAGTTCAAGAATTGTTTCCTCAATTTGGATAATGCTTGGATAATAGCCACAGCCGACTCATATAACGTTACCAAGACATTTCACATTTTAGACCTGCACGGGTTGCAACCCTGTTTTTTTTGCACTACACTATTTAATTTTGTTGCGTTTTCTTTCTTTTTTTCTCCCCATTTCCATGACAGTTAAACCACAATGTGATAGGGTAGCGTTGCAGTCAAGGCTGGCTTGCAGCAGGAATAGCAGACATGGAAACGGAAGACTGCAGTTCAGCACAGCTGTGCACTTTCATTTACAAATCAAACAAAATAAACAGTTCAACAACATAAAACTAAATAAATCAATGCACCCAAGCAGCACTATACCAGTGCAGAGCCAGGGAGCACAACCTGTGGCCCCCAGCCCTTTTCCTAAACTTTCCTAAACTACAGTTCTCTGGACTGTATCCCAGCTCCTCTTTTATACAGATTGCCTTCCTCAAATTGGCAATCAACCAATTTGGGGAATGGCCACATTCCACACCTGTATTTGCAGGGGAGGGGATTTTAACCCCATCCATGACAAACCTAAATTCAAATAAACATAACTTTATTTACAAAAACACACACAATGACACAAAATTGCCGCACAAAATTTTAAAAAGCTTAAAGTAAGCCACTATTATTGAGCAGTAAGCAACACTACACGACTACAGCAGGTTACATTAAATGTGGGTTTTGTAGGGAGTCATTTTTTTATTAAACGTAAAAACAGTGATTTATGGCATTAAAAACATATATAATGAGAAGAAAGTAATAATAAACTGAATGCAATGTTTATTTGTCATCATTTCAATTATAATTAAACTAAAACAATTGTGCTTGCAACTATGCGTGGCTTTAAGAAGATTTATTCAATTGATTGTATTGTGATAGCGTGAAGTATCACACTGGTTAGCACTGGAATTGTGGGGCAATGTTTACATACACAGCACTAAAACATACCACATGCACTGAACATTTTCCAGCTTCAAACTTCATTTGAGATATGCAGAAATATTTAACATTCACCATGATGTCCATAACCCATAGCTATGGCTTCAGTAATTAACCTTTAACTACTTTGTGATTTATAATCGGTTAATATGTCTTGTTATAACAGATCATTTCTCACAGTTTGAGCGGCCTTAACCACTCAGCTTCCCAGTCCTCTCACTCGGACTGGATGAGATGACAGCTGCACATAAATAAGAAACACCCTGCACACAACATATTAACTTCTGTTAGTTTATAATAAAACTGAACACTTGAGCATTTAGTAAAATCTTGTACTGACACCCATGCAATACATCTTTATTAAGATTTGGTTTGACCTTATTTGGATTTATCACAGCTTCCAGCCGACTTGTCACATTACATAGAAGTCTTGGGGATATCTTTCAAAACTCTTCACAACAGATCAGTTTCAAGTCGATCCAGCAATGGCTAATGTATCAAGCACCTTGATGCCTCCTCCAGTTCTAAAATATATATTTAAAATCAAGGCAATGCAATAACGCAAGGGAATAATACTGAAATTAATAGATGGTGCAAATACTTATGAGCACCGCTCTATATTATTGTAAAAAATAATGTTATTACAACAAGGCTGTAGCCATCTATGAGGCACCCGAGGCACGGGCCTCGGTTAAAATCATACCAATAATGATTTATTTCGGCTCTTTTACACGTTGCTTTGACGTAAAATAAAATGCATTTCATCCCGCGTTGTGAGCATACATGAATTCCCAAGTCCTGCTGATATATAAAGCCTCTGTGCTCTATTTTTGCTGCAAAAAAGGGGTAAATGCTTTGTATACATCGCTGTGCATTTTTAAAAATAAATATATCTTATTTTATTTGCTGTAATATATAAAACGTATGCGTAAAAGCAAATTCAATGGAAAACTGTTTTTTTTTTTATTACTGTTTTATTGAACTGTTTTATTCGGCATAAAAGGTGGTTTTATTTTTTGCTCGCTGCGTCACTGTATTCGACATTTGCATGGAAAACTGTAGCGAGTGTATTTGTGGCCTAGCGCCCTTCCTTAGCCATTCAAGTGACGTCAAACTGTCTAATGCGTATACTGTTGGCCCAAGTGATCATATAAATGTGTGTCAGAGAAAACAAACCGGCAGATGTGGAGCAGAGATGAAACAGAGTTATTTCTAAAATGATTAAATGAGTATGATGTCGCGTCTGCACTTGACAGGAAACGACAGTGTAATGCTTCAATATTCCACTTTTTTAACATTTGCATTAACTTTAGCAGATATTGTGTATCCACTAGCCGTATAATGATGGTAAAAGTCCCTTGATTTTTTGTACATGTTTAAGTTCAACTTTTCTACCCATTCATTGGTATTTATTTAAAGTTATTTATAATTATTTTTTTTACAAAAAAATGTTTTTTATACTGCTATTTTATTCAAGAAAATGTTAAAGAAATAACTTTTTTCTAACAAGCTAAGAACATAAGTGGAAAAAAATGGTTTTTAGTAGTTATTTTATTTAGAAGATTTTTTTTTAAATGTTTTTAAATTCTGGTTCAAAATTAAATTAAACCAATTTAATGGACACTATGGGTCAATTGCAGCATGTTCATATCAGAGTAATCATAATTACAGTTGCAGCAGGGGGAGTCTCTGCTGCCACCGTCTCTGTTTGATCATTGTAATGGTGGTGATAGCTGGCAGAACAACAGCAAAAGAGTCATTTAACGTCAAAGGATAACCCCTTTTACTCGGTAGAATCTGCATTTGTTTGAAAACTGTTTTTTCCTCCTTATGTCGCTGCTATTTTTGTAGCAATTTTACCAAGTCAATTATAAACTTGCTCGATACATGGATGGAAAGAGGGGTATATACAGTGCAACAAATAGTGATTTATTCTGCCCTCTAGTCTCTAGTGCAGTGGTTCCCAGCCTTGGCCCTGGGGACCGCCTGTGTATGCTGGTTTTCATTCAGCTCTTAAACCGTTGCAGAGTTCAAGTTACTTATAAAATGTTATAGCTCACTTGAAATTGGCACTTGTTTAAGAGCTGAAAACAAATAAAAAGGTCGAAGTAGACTTTTGTAACCAAAGTATGAAAACAGTTGTCAAAAGAGACCCCTGTTATTAATGACTAGTGTTTCAACAATAAACTATATTTGTAAGCGTATTTACAAAGCCAGCAGATGGTGATGGTGATTTCTGTTGATAAGTGGGTTGTCTCTTTAGAACCATCGAATGTTTTCAAGAAATGGGGAAATAGGCTAAAGGACTGATACCTTCTCGTTGAATTAGTGAGAATAGCACTAAAAACACCACAGCTAAAAAGATAAATCGCCATTCTCTCTAAAATCCCTGGAGAGGCATTCCAGCAGGTATCTGTTTTAAAAACCATTACATACAGTACTTCTTGCCCATTATAAAACATTGTGTTTTTTTTACATGTGGCCTTTCAAGCAGTGTACAGATAACTTATTTAGGACATATGCATCATTGCCATTGCACTTTTGCCCCGATCCATATGTTTTGGTGACATATACACACGTTGCTTCCACTAAACCTCTGCTGAATAGACACTTTTACCTTTCTACTTGTGAATTTTTTAACAGATGTTGTACTTCTCTTAAAATGTAAAGTCCCATATTCTGCCAGTAATGGTGTATGAGTGGGCATTTATAGAACTGCAAAGGCTTTTAAAGTATTCTCTCTATACAAACACAACAACAAGCAATGTTGAAAAAAAGTTTTAGAGCATTCTCCCTATACAAACACAATCACAAGCAATGCTGTAAAAAGGGTGTCCACATTACAGGCTTGGATATGACAGTTAACACATTTAATGGCTGAGACACGCTAACACATTCATACACACATTTATATGAAGGACCGAGAATAAAAGTGGCATATCCCTAATTTTCCAAGTCAGGTGTGATTTGGAAGGTGACTATTCCTATCTATCATGTTATGACATCTCAGACCAACCAATGTCATTTCACTGTTCTTGCAGTGTAATTTCATGGAGGGTTTTGGTGGTCTTTTGCAGTTATATTTCTGAAGGGAAAAAGGTTTTTCCATGTGGAAATTGCTGAATTCTGCATTTATTTCTGCGATCGCAGAATCCTAGAGGGACTGACTTATGAACACCCTCTGCTCTTAACTTTGAAGTTCTACTCTAGTAAGCATCCAGTATATTAACCCTCAAAGTATGCAGAAGCAACGGAGGTGGATGTAACTGTGAAATCAAAATATCTGTGCAAAAAAATGACATGTAGAAATGTTTCACTGTAAAACATGCAAGAAAGGTGAAAGACAAGAGTATTCATTAACCATATTCTATGGTGTCCTATTTTTGTCCATACAGCATGGTTTTCCTAAAACAAAATTCTATTTATTACTTACAAAAAGTAAACTTAGCTTTATTATGTCAGATACCATTGCAGTCTTGAAACTTGCATAGTGCATTGAAATGATAAAATCCATAACTTTTCTCTAGTTATTTATCGTTATATGGCTAATTGAATCCCTTTGCCATTCCCTTTCATTTTGGATTCCAAATCCTGTTATCCTGTAATAAAATGATACAGTACAGTTTGCATAAACATAAAGACCCCATTGGCAGCTTAGCAACAGCAGCCTGTCACCTGAATGCAGTACTAAACTGTATTATATTAAAAAAATAAGGACCTTAAAATAAGAAAAGAGATCAACACGTTTAAGTTGTCATATATTAGCAACAGTATAACTAAAGAGCACGTTAAGGATATTTGGAGACAACGGGCTCCCTCACTAGTATAACATCTAAGACTATCTGACATATCTTATCCACTGTCTCTTTCAAATAACCTAAAGTCTACAATCATGAAGTACATTATTAATATCCCCTGCTGGGGATGCATAGCCTTAGAGACAGGGATATGATGGAAGAGGGTCTACCCCTATCTCAGAAATGTACATAGCCAGTCCATGTGGAGTGGCATCTGTATATCCGGCACAGCTAAATGTTGTATTTACTGTGATTTAAAAGAATCCACAGATTCCTAATTCATAATACAATGAAATTCTGAATGTGGACCCTAAAATATACAGGATTTGCTGAATTTGAAAAATGTATTTAAAACAGCCCAAAAGAACTGATGCAAAATGTGTTCAACCCTGGAAAGTCACAGGGTTGTTCCTGGTTTAGAAAGGATCATGGAGATTATCAAAATGTTATTTTCACTTTATATTACAAGTGAACAACATGTTAGTTCTAAATAACAAAAATGACAACGGCACAGGCCACTGAACCATAGCTTAATGTGTTATTGGGTCTGGATAGAAAAAGTGTCCTAGAGCTTCAGTCCTATCCCATTATTAATGAATGACCTTTGCAATGTTTCAGTGGTTACAGAGCAACATTCATGTCTTGAATCATTTGTAAGTGTCAGTTCCCTAAATGTTTGGAAGGATTAAAGGTGTATGATAATAAACAGCAAATGAACATTTTTTTCAACCCTTAGCCTCCAAGCACTCCCTGTAAGATTCTTTTTTTTACAGGGAGCCGTTGTTTTCTGTGATTGGTGCTACTGGCGTTTACCAGTTGTGTAGGTTTTCAAACTCAAATGTCTATGTAATACCAAAACAACCAAACTCAGTACATGCTACTAATAATTTTAGACAGGATAACTGAAAATCTGACCAAGTACTGAAGTGCTTCATCAATTAATTACCCGATTTAACCTCAGTGACCCCGAATTATTAATGCAGATTCTACTGAGTTAAATTCATAGGGGTCTATAGCACAAATATCCATTAACCACATGTAAAACTAATCACAGATTTCTGAAGAAAACATAAGATGAAGAATAAGGAGAAAGTTGACAAAAAGAAGGATGTATCATACTTGATAGGATGGATACAAAAATGTCATCACTAAATGTGTATGCAGTGGAACTGAACTGATGGTAATTAGTGTAGTTACAGGTCTACTTCAAGTTTATTCTTAAAAAGATCAAGAACAATAAGAGAAACAAATATTCCAATGTAATACAATACTCTCTGCATTTGAATGAGTCTCTCAATGTACCTATACATTGCAGCTGCAACTGGTATTCACTTAAAAGGAAACATTTTATAAAGGACCTTGTTAACTAAAATTGTTCAGTAAAACACTTCAAAGTGACTTACTGCTGACTTTCTGAAAAGAAGCATGACCATGCCTGTATTTATTATGCTGCTTAGGATATTAATGCATAGCATATTTCAGTAAAACGTAATTAGTTTAGCTGTAAAGTTCACAAAGACAATGCTAAGAAATATAGAGCAGTAGAAGAGTCAGTCAGGTTGCTTCTATGTTAATCGAGTTTATTTACATGTACCTATTACTTTATTCTTGGATCATGCTCTATAAAGTTTTACTACATACAGCAGAATCTTAGAGTTATGAACACCTTGGGAATGGAGGTTGTCTGTAACTCTGAAAATTAGTTTTCAGTGGTTTTGATAAATGTGTACACCTGCTATCTACAGTCTTAATCTGGTGAATAATACAAGGATACAGCACAGTAATGCAATACTCATATTGTTATGGTTTGAAAGACTTTCTAACAATTTTTTTCTTGGCCCTTTTTTTTTAATATCGTTGACAATTCTCGATACCGTATTCTCACTGTCAAGCTTTTAAAAATATTTCTAATGTTTTCTTTCAAAATGGGCGTGTTTGCGTTTCCCAGTTATTACCATTTCAGTAGGTTCACTTGTGCTTTTTAAAACTGGATGCTGGTTGCATTGTAGGCATGGTGAAGCCGGCCAAGTCGGACGAGTGAAATCCAAAGCAATTTTCAATCATGTCATATACAGTATCTCCCCCAGTGGTTATGTTGTGATCTATATTATAATGCTACAATTGTAAACACATTGTTGTTATTTTGTTACTTAAGTTCTATTGAAATAATATATTTCCCACTTTTCATAATAACAATACAAAAGTATTTAAAAAAATAAGGCAAAAATTGTTTAGAAAACTGTCCAAATTGCTTATTTGAGGGCTAAGAATGAAAAATCTGCAAAAAAAGAGCATTTTTAACATGGAAATTGCCAAAATAAAGGGGCAGCTGGGTGGTTAAAGAGGAAGTCTGTTAATATTTTGGATGTGATGCATCACAGGAATTGCACTGTGAATTAAATGTGCCATTTAGAAGGGCCACTATGAGAGATAGGTATGAACAGTGCTCATCATTCTAATGTGTCAGTTAATGTCAGGTGATTAGGAGAATCTCTACTCCCATCACCCCTCCCTATCTTTCACACTCCTTGACATCTTTACCCTTCTCCTAATCACTGCCTTCTTAAGTTTCTAAAGTGTTTGCCTTATGTATTAAAAATAAACTGTGAACTCAATTGATTGTGTGTCACGTCATCACAACCTACATTACCCAGTACAGCTGGAAATACTGCACCACAGCTAGTGCTTTAACACACCCCAGAGCAAGACAACGGCATCGTCAATTTCATCTGTTTTCTCTTTTTATCAATTTATTTTGGGAAGAAATATATCACGTTGCTCATGTCTTCTAAAACATACACAAGATAAATGGTCTACTTACTGTAGGCCTCTCGGTGGACTGGTGTCCTTACTTCTGGATGCTAAAGCAAAATCTTTTCAAGGACTTACCTATAAAACTGGTACAATGTTTTTCAGTAGGCAGGTAATGCAGCTTGTAGTTCTTTGTATTACATTTTTCTGTGTACTTTTCCTGACTCACTGAAAATAAACTCCAAGTTTGACTGAATTTATCAATATGGGCTTTAAAAACCTGTCTCTAAAAAGACATTTAAGAGTCTTTAAAGTGTTGTTAGTGGGACCCTATATGTCCAATTATTTCAATTACTTACATACTTAGAAACATAATAAAAATGAGTCAGACTATATATAGTCTACACTTTAACATCCCTGGTGGATATGTGGTCATCAAAATGAGTGTGATTTTTTAATAAAATGCATTGCCAATTCTGTGAGACTGCTTAAAAGCAAAGATCCAAAAGTACCTAAAATGAGCGAGTTGCTCACAACTGCAGGTTGGTTTATTCAGGCCCATTTGGGCATTTTACGAACAGAATTCAATTCCCTATAACTTAGGTCAAAAAAAAGCTAATTTTTTATTTAATTAGTGAGGTTGTTACTTTCAGTGTTGGAGTCTATGGTGTATTGTAGGGACTGAATATTAGGTAACTTTGGAAAAGGCATGTAATTACAGGGTTTCATTAAGGGCTGTAACCAAAATAATACAATTGATGGGAACAGAGAGCAGTGTGGGTTTGGGGTAGGATGACTAATACTTTGATAGTCGACAAATTGAGGCAAAAATAGTCGACTAGGTCGATTAGTTGCCACTTAAAATAAATATGAACAAATCGCAATGCATGTAGATCCATGCCATTATTTGCCCTGTTTCTGTAAATCTTCACCAGAAATGCTTGAAACATCTCAATGATAGGGTGTGACACATGGAAGGATATGATTCTACTCTGTGTTTGCATGTGTACTTATTAATTACTTAAACAGAAATGTTTGTTCCTTTGTTTCCCCCCTGGGATGCTGATACATGAAATATAGAAATTGGCAGTGTCTTGTTTACTGTTTAAAAAAATATTTCAAGCAGTTGTGCATGAAATTATGTAATATCTCTCAGGAGAGGAAATGCTAACAATGTACATACCAAATAAGACTAGATTCTATGAATACATATTTTGATATATCTCGTGAGAAACCACTTGATAGAGTAATACATGTTCCATGATTAGTTGATTTGTGGAACATAATGTTGAAAAATCACCCTAACACAGCAAGGGTGGTACGGAATTAGAAAAAAAGTTTAAACACTATAAAAACAGCATAACAAATCCTCGCTTCATTTCCAATATATTTTGTAAGAATATATGTCCGTAGCCAGCTATGAGGAACCCGAGGCACGGTCCTCGGTTAAGATAACACTAATAATTATTTATTTAGACTCTTTTACATGTTGCTTTACAAAATAAAATGCATTTGTTGTGTGGATACAAGTCATGCTGATATCTATAGCCTCTGTGCTCTTAAAAATCTTTACTGGCATTGCAGACTACAGCGACACCATATGGCTCACTTCATACCCCCAAGGCTGTTAGTTAAACGTGTTCTAGTGGCTTCGAAACAACCAACGGTTATCACCGACTTTTTTACAATGTGAGGCAAAGTAATAATGTTGATTTAAAATAAGTACATATCAGCCTAATAATAAGGAATAATAAATGCCCTTGGTAGCCCGCAGTTTAGCAAATCCATCTTATTAATATTCCAATTCTAAAATGCTAGTGGAAGTGGCTTGTAAACTGCAGTTCATTCAAATTTTAACAATTCTAACAATAGTTAGAGGACCCAGGTTGTGAATATTATTACGTCACTTTAGGTACACTGTAACTTACTTGTGCCTCAGTGATTTTTCATTGCTGGCTACGGCCTTGATATATATCATTTGCGATTTTATAGTGTCTGCCAGTGTACACTAATGAAAAAAAACCTTTAACTCAGATTGTATTGGGCACTAAAAAAAAACCATTGCATTTTCTGAAATGGCATAAGTAAACCTGTTTTTCAGAAGCAGGTTTAAAAAGCTGATGTTTGTTAAAGTAATGTCACATTGGGAGCTTTTTTGTTTTTTTTCTGAAAACCATGATGACAGGTTACCCCTTTGATGGGTTTAAAGCACATTTTTAAAATCATCTACAGCATAAAAAATGGAGTAGCTGTATTCATATGTAACACCAGTCAGATCTTTAAAAATGCCCCCCCCCCCCCATTAGAGTTTATTGTATGCATTCTACATGTATCAATTAGTAAAAACAATGATGTGATTCTGTGACATTGTGAAGTTTTTTAACTCCCCCTGTCTTTGTAGTCATTTAGAAGCAGCTGTTGCTCCCTCTATTTCTGGATATGACCATGGGGATTTGACTGTATTACGTCAGTGCCTAACTCTGTCCTTCTTGCCTTCCCACCAAGTTTTATAAAAGGCCACCCAAGATGACCACAATACATACTTTCCATTTCTCTCTTTTCATTTGAGTTCCAAGGGGTCAAACATTTTTCTTCTATTTTTATTTCCTCTCCAATCATATTCTCCAGCAGCCATCACTTTTGTTCAACTCTAGTCTTTCTTAGTTTCGTGAGATGTGGTTTCCAGTGATGCGCTTTGATGTTCAATATGTTTTTGTTTTGTTTATGGGAGCTGTTGGAACAGTGGGTAAATAATTAGCCTTTCACAAGCTAATTAAGTTTGGTGGTCAAAACTTAATCCACAAGGGATTATATTCCACTCAACAAAACCACCAAACTCCATGTCGTTTGGCAAAATTGTCAGTACCAGTCACAGAGGCACAGGACTCTAACAGCAGGCATGGTTGAGTAGGGTCAGAGGTGCTTCCTCTTGTGAAACAAGGAACAAGCGTCCCCAGCGTAAATAATATAAGCATTGTTTGATTGCTGTGTAAATGAAATGTATTAGAATGTGCCCTGTTCTCCTGAGTATGCACAAGGATATAAGAAAGAAATCCTTGTGCCTCAATTGGGATTAAGTAATAAACAGCAAGTGGGCCTGGGGCACTCATTCAGATTGGTAGGGTGAAGGAATGGTTTGTGGAGTAAGCTGTTACAGAGCAGACATACTGTAAGTGCTATTCAGTGTGTTAAAGCAAGAGATTAGCTGTGCAGTTAAAGAGCATGTCTGAGTCTGTATCAGGAAAATGCCCTTTTAAAAGCTCCAAGAGACCGCCTCCGCGATTCATTCTTGGTAGTATGTTTTAATTTGTTTGTATTTCTATGCATTTTTTTATATTGAAAGAGGAATAAAAGTGCACATGGAAGGAAAAGAGAAGAAAATAGAAATAACAGATAGATACAATTAGGGTAGATATTTTGGTAAAATGGTATGACTGTTCTGCACGGATAATTGGTCAAACGTTTGCAATTTATTTTTGTCGCTGAAGGAGATATACTGACAATATCTTTGGAATCTAGCAGGGTAGTGAAGAAGCACTACAATAATTTACACAGCAATACCACCACATCCACCACACTATGACTGGAGTTCAACAAATCCACAGAACAGGTAAACTTGATAGATACTACAGTAGTCTGAGAAATGGCTCAGTTACGACTAGTCTATATGACAAACATACAGATAAAGACCACATTTCTAGATTTTAAAACAAAACAGGCCAGATTTAAACTAGCATCAATATGACCCTGAAGATACATTTCAAGCAGGGATACCTTATTGACAGAGTTATAAAACATGTAGTACAAAATCATACAAGCCAACCATAGAAAACTAAACTCCCGGTAACTATAACATGTTGGCTAGAATACCATGAACAAATGCAACAAGCTGTACCGAATCACCCAGGATTTGAAGCCCAACCCTAGAAAATAAAGTTGTCTGATTGCCTAAAGCCCCTGTCTGTTTTTACTTAAAACCCAAAACATCCCTCCACACCTACATGATTGGCGTTTGAACTCCTGGTACAGAATATGAAAACAGGCCTGTGAGAGAAATATCCTTGGGAAGATGTTGGCCAATATACTGTGTGGAAGCTGGATTTACAAATCATTCCATTCATGCAACTACATTACAATTCCTCTTGTGCTGGGCTAGAAAATCGACAGACCGTGGCTGTATGTACAACATACAGATGAATCTTCAATACGAAGCAACTGGACGCTGGGTCTTGTTAGAAGAAAAAAAAAACTGCTGCCAGGATTAAATGCTATAGCAGGTACAAAACACACCCACAAATCTAGTGCTGTCTGTAGCAGAAATAGAAAATGAAAAAGTGCAGTTATTGTTCCTGAACCGATACCAGGATCTTTTCTTATTTGCGTTTACGTAATCATTTCTTTATAGGCTAAATACATTTTTGCTTTTGAATAAATTTTGAACTAATATAGTATTTTTTTTAACTACTGTTGAAGTATCAACTCAGCAATGAATTAAATGATTTCAGAAATCAATTGACTGAATCATGTGAGTGTTTCAGATGTTCTCTTTTAAATTGTGAAAGAATATTTTGTTAAACCCATTTTTGAAAGATTAAAAATGGTGTGAGGGTGGCTAATTTCCCCAAAATGTCACAATAATATGGTTTATAATAGTATTAATGACCTCCGTGTTGCTCTCTCTGGCAGATAATGACCTGTGGGTTGCTGAGAACCACCACACCCTTAGGTCATTATCTGCCAGTTAGAGATCTCCACGTTAGTCATTAACACTTCATTGATTAATGGGAAAATGTTACAGAATATATATTTATAGATATATGAGGAATCCCTTTCATTTTAAGGAAACATTTTAAAACACCTTTTTTGACAATACATTTACTCTTGTGTGCTCCCTTAATTAACAAACTACAAATCTTTATTCACAGACACAGTCTATTACAGTACAGTAAACACCAGTATATTTAAACCCATTACTTTAATATTTTTATTGTATTCTTAGTAATTTTCATGTTATCAGTTTTTGACTGTGCTGAGCATATAACTGCCTTTTTTATTTTTAACTATATATTTTCATCTGGCATGTAATTGTATGGAGAATAACAGTAACGGACATAAATATAAATATATGAATCCAACTGCTTCCCATTCATCATTCATCATTATTACATGACAGGGTAAATTTGTTTATTTTAATGTTAAGCTGCAAATACGGTCTGGTGCGTCCTGCAGTGATACCATGCATCAGGAACATTATCGACATTATCCACATGTCACTTCACATTGTGACAGACCTGGACAGATGGACTGACCTGGACTGCTGAATCAGTTTTCAGAAAATTCTCAATTACTGACATGCTGAAATCTGCAGAATGGGAAAATAAACTTGCTGCTCCCACTGTACCACGGCCACTTAGTCACACAAGTCTCCCAGGAAAAACAACAATAGATAATGATAAACAATGCACATAATAGGAAATCAATATTATAAAAATGTAGACCTCAATACAAACATCCCGTTATGCAGGTTGGTGCAAAAGTGTCACTAAAAGCAGTGGTGTCACTAGGATTTTGAAGTTGTAAGTTATTGAAACTAATTTTGACAGATTACAACGTCTAACTCCCACCTGCTGGATGTAACACAAGAAAATGTTTCAAACAATGTAGGGTGTGACAATTGAGATCTAATGCAAGATCAGCATGTACTCCAGAGAAGTTAAATCAGACAGGAAGAAAGTGCCATAAATTATAAAAAAAATTATAGCTGTCAAAGTTAATAAGAAGTTGTCACAGTGTGGCAAGTACTCAGCCAGGTTTGTATTGGCAAAGGATGATTTGAAAAGGAAAATAACAGGAAACTCCTTTTAAAATGAAATCCAGTTATTAAAAAGGTAAACAACAATTCAAAACTCATTCTCCTGCCTTTCATTAGGATAGAAAGAGCCTCAAATGTCTACTTGTCATTTAGCTTTTCATTTTCCAACTTATTTTTGCTTAAATTGAAGTACTGTAGTTCCTGACTCTGTATGTTCCAGGGTCCCATCTGAATCGTATGCTTCACACACACGCTATGACTGCTGTTGACAAAGATTTTTTAAGTGCTGCACTGAGGATTGTAGGAAAATTATTTGTAGAGAGTCAAATGAGCGGTGTCAGACTGAGGTCATGCTATACACGCTAACAGTATATACTGTATATGTTATGTTTAAAAAAATAAAAGACTGTTGACGTCAATTAGAGCACTAATTGTAAACGTAAATTACACATGCATACTTAATTAGTATGGAAACAAGTAAGCAATAACACATGAGAAGGTCTGCAGCTGTCATGTTATTTCCCGTGCCTCTAGCATGGTGAGGTCTTTTACACACCAGAGAAGTTGTATATTACCACGACTGCACGCCCTGGAGTGTGTTATTGCGCTTAAAAAAAATAAAACACTACATTTTAAACTGTAAATTATGTTTTATGGAATGTATCCTTCCACCAGTGCAAAATAGTCCCTATACTTTGGCTTTATTGACTATCAATTGGCTTGTAGGATATATTACTGCTTGTTCATTTATTTTTGTAGATGTGCACAACTATGTACCTATTTATTTATTTGTATTATTGCAGCTTGAATGTATTATTTTTTTCTGTAAGGGTGAACTACAAAAACGTAAGCACAAACCTCATTTACATGTTATGTATGGAGATTTGATGTATAAAATTCCTACTGTTTCCGTAAAATACTCACACTCTGCACCTTATCATTTTAATCACCAAGCCCTTGTTTATTTTCACCATCAGTGCTGCAGATTCAAGGCATCAGCTGAACTCAGAAGGGCAGACTTGCTTGCTTGCTGAATGTCAGTTAACACAAACAAATTGATGTCTGCATTTTAAAACACAATGATCTCTGCAATTACAGGACCATTGTTTACGTGAATAATTTAAAATCTAAACTGAGTTGTTTTTGTTTGGCTTTTTCATACGCATTTCTTTCTTTGTTAAGGTCCAACTAAACCACGCTCAACTCCAGTTTTAGACGCTGGTGATTGGCTGCATTCCTTACTAAAACCTGGGAGATCAAGATTTCGAGATTTGAAAAACAAGACCTACAAGGAAATTGATTAACATTATAAATGTATACAATGCTTTCTGACACTATTATACTTATTAATAATTATGATAAATCTGAATAGCTAAGTGGCCTGTCATTTTTAATCAGGAACAATACCAGTGAAGTTCACTTTTAAAAGATGTTGAGCAAGACGTGCTTTGATGCTTAAATGCAGTTAATTTCAGTATTAAGAACGTGATAGGGCACAATCACTTAAGACCTGTGCGTTGTTGGGACATGATTGCATGGTTATAATACCTCAACAGCCAATCACAAGCTCCATTTCCCAATGCCATTTTATAATAGATCCATATTATTTGATTCATGTAACACAAAGGTTTGAGAATTATACGTATTAATTAAATACAAGTTGTGATAACCTGCAATGTACAAGGGTCAGTACAATAATAACAGAATCTAACTGTTTTTTCAGCACAGTTTTTTGCAAACTTCAAAGCAATTGCACTGTGTCTCCCCGTCTCCCTCATATTGTGTTTATGAACAGTGCTTGCTCTGGGCACTGGCACAAATTGGATAACTCTGGGCAAACCATGAAAAGTGTGAGACAGAAAGTCTAGCAAATAACAAGCACCTGACATCCTCTTTAATAGTAGGGGTGTGCAAAGAACCCATTACTTGTTCCCGTTATTAACACTTGATCAAGAAAAATGATGGGTGTTTATAAAGCCAGTACAGCCAGGCTCCACACATTGCAACAGGAGAAGGTTCTGCACTGCACAACACAAGTCAAGTGGTTTTATTTTCTTGGTAAGGCTGTTTAATTATTTTTAGAAAAACTATTTACAAGAACAAGAACATTTCTTTTATCAATTTGGGGATTATATTCTTTCTTTTATTGTGATTAAATGTGCTTAACACTGACAGCTCATAGCTGCAGAAGATTGCAAGATTTATTTTGTATTGTTTATTGTTAGAAGGGAAGTGCTTATGAACACAGTTGAAGTGCCATGTGACTATTTAGAGCAGATTGCCAGATGCAAGATATATTCATTATTATTTATTTCCTAATTTGGGGATTTCACATGGTTGGTTTTTCTAAAACTAACAAACAAAAAACATACTCATTACGAGTAGATGTTTGTTCTTGTTACTTAGCACGACCCTAGCAGTAATAACACTCGTGTGTTTTCTTGGTGACTCTGTTCCATATATTTTCATTAATTTAATTTAATATTTATTACTTTATCATCCTCTACTACAGTACCCCTGCTGTCTTTTAGACTCTTGACTTTTCTCTTAACTGTTCTTTTACTGAAAGTTATTGTGATCAAATATTACAAATATATATCTATCTTTTCAAAGACAGTTTAAAATGAATTGTTATAGTGGCATATAGAGAACGACAAATCAAATGTTCTGTATTGTGTAACTGTTTGGGAGCGATGTCGCTTGCATCTGTATACTTTTCACTGCCAATTTACAATGTTACAGCAGAAATATGTTTAGATATTGGGATTGCATGATACAAAAATCTGGCATCATCCTACATGCAAAATATTGAACTTGTACACTGTTGGAACCACTGTATTAGTACACACTGCAAGTCTCTTACAATCCACTGTGGATAAATAAGAGCCTACATGATAGTGTCCTTGGCACAGTGCTCTTCAGGTCCAAACACAGATGGCTTCGTTATTGCAACAGAAGCAGAAAAGCTGCATTAATGTTTAAAGGAAAATCCTCTTGGCAGCAGTGGCATATGTTACCAGCTAATTGTAGCTTTCGATGCTTCCCAGCTGTTTTAAAACCTATACTCATTTCGTGTGCTTTCTATCAAGAACCATGAGCACTGTAATGTTCAGTGAGGTTTCTTTTTATATTCTGTATATTTAGAAGACATATCACCCTTATATATTGCATATATAAGGTGGGGGGACCCTTGATTTCCTTGAGTTAGTTCCAGTGGCAAAATATACGTTACAGCAGTAAGAAACCAAGTACTTGGCTTTACAGGACTGGTTAATTTGCATTAACAGTTCTTAAACCCACTGCCCTGTGCTATAAATGTAATTCCCAGTCTGAGACACATTTGATTAAAAAACACACACACACACACACACACACACACACAAAACTCCATCTCCAAGCAAAATTGAAGGATACAGCAAATATCATCTGCCAGCTAATACCACCTGTCTCTGTGGATATGCTGGGGTTCACTATTTTGTACTGTTATGAAAAGAACTGGTTGCCATATTGAGGAATAACACTTACAAATGTTAACTACAACACATTGGACATAGTCCTGGAATCTTGTTAACCATTAACTTTTCATCAGAAAAGACAATTTTCACCACAAGAATTAAGCAAATTTGAAAAACCAAGATGATAAGGACATAGTCTGAAAACATTAGGCCATGTCTTAAAGCTGACACAGTGCACAGGCACTGGCAAAGTCATTTTGTGCCCAAACTGGGAGTAAACTTGACACTATCAAAGTCCTCCACCGAATTATAAGCCAAACTTGCTTAACATTTACAAGACAGTGCATCACACACAGCTAACCCGACTAGCATAGTCCAGCCAGCTTCTCCTTGTCCAGTGACTGCAGTTGTGCATCCAGAGCGCAGTCCATGTAACCACTCTATGAAACACCAAAGAGCAAAGGCAGGCTGGGCTAGACTTCTACACTGCTGCCGTCTAGCTGCTTGGTCCTGAACCTTTTAAAATGGGACAAATAATGCTGAGCGCAGCAGCAGCTGACCCATTGTAAACTACAGGTGTGTTTGGTATAACACAGTCACTGGCATAGCTTTAGAACTTCATTGAAACAGTAGACTGGATTCAGGTTTTACTTTGAAAGCAACAAAAAAGGCAAAAGAGGGACAATGCCTAACTTCTATAGCTGCTACGATCAATGAGTTTCAACATTAAAACAAAAGCTGAAAATGCATGTATTTTGATTTGCTAACTTACTCTGTTTTAACACAGAATAATACAGTTCTTTTTCCTGGTCTGAAGAAGGATTTTTTTTTTCTTTTCTGTAAAAATATATAGAATTGGCCATCTTGTAATTTCCACTTGTATACTTAGTTAAGTGGTTGTTTTCAAACCAGGGAGCTTGCAATACTGTGAGCGAAAGAGATAGCACGGCTGGGATGACTAGAAGTGTCAAAGCCAGTTTGGAGCTTGTTATATATATTTTTAAAGCATTCATTCATCTTAGCCACTTTCTGATATGTTTGTAGTGCAATGACATGAAGCAAATGATTCTATCTGTGCAGAAGCATCCATATAGAAGTCTTGCTTTCTGACGTTTAATATTAACCACATTGGTGGCATTGAACATGATTTCCATTACATGAGAGTAGATGTTAAAACTTCATGCTGATTTGAACTTGGCTCTCGCCAAGATAAGCGCCAACTAAGACGTAGCTTCACAGTAAACTAATGTGATCCATATGTGTCTCCATCCGTTTGCGCTTCCTTCCATATGATGATGTAGATATCCTTCTGTCTGGTGTTGATGGCTGAAGTGTAATGCTGGCTCCAGGGATCAGCTTATTGCCTCCCTAGCGCATCAGCACACACAACGGCTGCGATGCTGGCTCCGGGAATCAACCATAGTGCGGTCTCCCCAGCGCATCAGCATGACAACTGTCTGGATTGAGCTAAGTAGGGTACATCTCTGGGGTCTTCAAGTGGGCACCTTCCATCCTCGGTGTTTCGTTGACTAGCCCACGACACCTCAAGAGGGCTCGACGGTGATTCTGGCGTCCCAGCATCACCCCTCCGTCCCCACTCAACTCAGCCCAGCTTACTTACCTGTACATCAGCGTTTCTTTCTTTCTATTGTGCTTGAGATCCCCAACCAGAATCTTTCCGTCTCAACCACAGCCAGTTGCTGCTCCTCTCTGCTGCTTCAGATAAGTTCTAAACTGTGCGACGCAACTCTTGGCCATTGAATCCGACATCTCTGAGAAACCGGGTTGTAGAGTGTGCCACAAATCCTCGACATCCCACTTCCACTGGGTAAACCCAGACTCTCCATCCTCGCTGTTCCGCTTCAGTGGCTAGTTGAGCATACCGCAGTTTCTTCCTCTCATACGCCTCATCTACAGCATCCTCCCATGGCACTGTTAACTCTACCAGGTGAACAAGGCGTGCTGATCCAGACCACAAGACAATATCTGGTCGAAGGTTTGTGGTGGCAATCTCAGGTGGAAAAATAAGCCGTTGACCAACATCTGCCAGCATTTTCCAGTCTCTAGCAGCTTCCAGTTGTCCTGGGCGAGGATTGGTTTTAACACCTTTTCTTGGTGGTTGCTCTCCTGGGCGGAGGAATGTTGTCTTTTGTGTGTTATGTTTTGATGGAACAGATGGCAACTTATTGGTCCTGTTACGCTTGTCTTCCAATGCTAAGGCCAAACATCGCAGCACCTGGTCATGGCGCCAAGTAAACCGTCCTTGGCTAAGAGCCACCTTACATCCTGTCAAAATGTGCCTTAATGTTGCAGGTGATGAACACAAAGGACATGAGGGATCCTCTCCTACCCAGAGGTTTAGGTTCTGTGGTGATGGGAGAACATCATATGTTGACCTTATAAGGAAACTGATCCTGCTCTGTTCCATTGACCATAGGTCTTGCCAGCCAATCTTGCATTGTTCCACACTCTCCCATCTCATCCATTCTCCCTGCTTGCCCTGGGAAATGGCCTTTATACACCTCATCCTCTCCTCCTGCTTTTGCACCTCGTTGACTACCAGCTTCCTCCGTTGAGCTGGGGCTGCCTTGTGCCATGTAGGAGGAGCAGAACTGAGACCAAGACCCCCTCTTCCATGCTGAACTTACCCCATGATATCACCAATTTGAAGGGCAGCCTTTGCATCCTCCACAGCTTTCTTTGCCACCCACTTTCTTCCAGTTTTCAACACAGGTGCTGCCTCCCTTACGCATTTGTCGCGTGACTCTACTAATGTCATTTCCAGTCGGACCTTGGCGCACTTAAACTCCTCGGTTAGAGCGGAGACAGGTAACTGCAGTATTCCTTTACCATAAAGTCCCACTCTGCTGAGGCAGCGTGGAACTCCCAACCATTTCCTGATGTGTGAACTGATTAAAGCTTCCAGCTTCTCTACTGTTGTCAAAGAAACCTCGTACAGAGTCAGTGGCCACAGCAACCTTGGCAGTAGACCAAACTGAAAGGACCAAAGTTTTAGTTTGCCTGGTAAAGCGCTGCTGTCTATGCAACACTTAGATCTTGGTGATATACTGAAGGGTGAAGAACAATTCTTTACAATCGCAGCACAGGGTGTCAAGGAACCTTTATTATAACCACCCTATATCTAATATAAATACAACATATTAATATTATTCATTTTAAAGAACACAATGTTCTGGCCTTTTGGTGTGTGGCGGAGGGTCCCGCCCCTGTGTGTATTTTTGTGTTATATGTTGCATGTTGTGTGTTAAATGTTGGTGTATAGACATTGGTACACAGGATATAAACGGGTCTGTGTTTCACAAGTGTTAGTAATATAGATTTGTATTTAGGCACGAGGATTGCATATCACTTCACGTGCAGGTAATATGTGATCACGGGTAGAATGCACAGATTAGTTCACATGCAGTTGTACCGAGATTCCAAATTGAATGATTGATTAGCAATCGGGTCTTGGTACAACTGCATAAAAGGAGCAGTTTTCACTCACTCGGGGTTGGGTGTTCGTGTTGTGGAGAACGGGAGGAGAAAGGAGTTTTTGTCTTAGTAAAAGTAAGCAACTGCTAGACGTGCAGGTCCTACCAGCACGAAACTATTTGTTTATTTATTTACTTGTTTGTTTGGCACTTGTGCCTTTTTGTTTGTGTGTTGTGTTTAAACTGTTTATTTTATTATGATTTAATAAAGAACCGAGCGCAGTCGCGTCTCGGTTTACACCGCAGCAGCTTGTCTGTGTATCCCTTCCTGGTCCGTGACGTCACCGCTCGAGCCATCCTGTCACATGGTGATATGTATTTTAAAACTTGAAATGCCGGACGTGACAGTTTCAGGATATACGCTGTATTATACACTTTCTGTAGGAGAACCTTTTGTTCATTTGGCTCTGTTCTTCAAGAGCCAGGCGTTAACAATAGGATAAGTGACCTCACTGAATTTAATTACTGTGTTTTTCATAATCAACACATGTTTTTTAAATCAAAATATTTCACAAGAATAATGACACATATTTTTTAAAGTGTTGATATATATTTAAGAGTTGATTTATGTTTTTACTATTAGTAGTTGTATTAACAAGGGCAAGGCCAGAAGAAATACATCCTTTAATAATTTTGAGAGGTTTGTTAAGCTCTGGTGGGAGGATTTTAGTAGGAGTAACTGGAAAAATTCCTTAAAAAATATGCGTGGAAGGACACAACAATTCTATTTCTATTTTATAACAGGAAACTGCCATTTTTACTGATACCGTTTAAATATAAATAGCCTTGTACTTTGAAGGTTTTATGACCATCACATTTACAATCACTGACAAATTACACTAAGCAGTTAGGCTAATATTGAAATGTAATTATCAAGTGCCTGATATCCATATATTTCAGATTATTTAATTAAACAGTTTAAAACCTTTGCTTACTTTTCATTTGTATGGCATTAATCAGCTACAAATATAAATACAAGTAATGTTTCGGAAATTAATTTCTGTTCCTGCTAGAGGCCACAGGTCTTCATATCTTCATAAATAACAACTATATTGCCAGTCCCATCATATACAGTTGCTCTGCTTTATTGCATTTTTTGAAAATGCTTTACATCCCCAATGTATAAACGTACAATGCTAACAAAAACAAGATTAATTAAAATGATACCACATGTACCACATTATTATTATTATTATTATTATTATTATTATTATTATTATTATTATTATTATTATTATTATTATTATTAAGCATGAATATGTAGTCAAGTAAACATACATATAGTGATCAAATATGGCAGGTATCCCGTTATTGCATTTTGAAAAGGTTGTCACCCTATTGACAATACGTTTCAGTTCATCACTGTGAAATGTATAATTTTACTGCATGATAGAATATACAGTAGAATTAGAGAATGAAGCATTGGAAATTCCCATTGATTCATTGCTTGGAGAGCAGCTGTCTTGTAATTTTACAGTACAATGTGAAGTTTAGAAGTGCCTGTCTGATATGTCTATAGTTCTATCTCATCATAAGCTTGTATTCCCTGGTCATAATGAAACAGAGGATTCAACCAATCAGGGTAATTACAGGTCTGATGACTTTTTTCACCATAATGAATAGCTGACATCCCACTGGCAGAGAAAATATACAATTATTCTGAACTGTCAAAGACGATTCCAAACAAACTGATTGTGGGTGTATCTAAAGAAATAATGTTGTAGAAAGACTCTGATTTTTATGGTTTTTTGTGCCTGTGAGGTAGACAACAATTCTTAGCTAAACCACTGATATTTATTACTTAAGCCAACTGCCGGGGGTGTTGCGTTATGTGGATGGGAATGGGAATTCTGAGGAAAGGTTAATGGGTTTTATAGATGTCAGTGCTGATAAAAGGGTGATTGCTTTAAAGCACATCATTGATTCTGCGATGTACAAATATGATCATTTTAAAGATGTCACTCGTGAGAAAACAGGGATTGCTTTAAAGCATGTCATTGACTGCAATTTCAAAATATTATGAAACGAAACTTGTGTCTCAAGTCGTATGATGGTGCTGTGGTGATGGCTGGTTAGCATGGAGGTTTGCAAGCTTTAATAAAAACTGAGGCTCCTCCTTCATTGTTTGTACACTGTTTTTCCACTGCCTAAACCTTATTCTGCATCAAAGAAACACATCATTTTTTTGGAACCCTGTGTCCTCCCTGCATGTTTTACTCAATAAAAACAAAGTGAATTATTGGCCAGAATTGTCTGCAGAAGAATATGATTCCTGTGTCCTGTCGATGGACATCAAACAGCAAAGTTTCACATGTCATCCTTTCAGAAAGAAAAGCTCTGTGGCCTTGTGAAAGGGTGACTGGGCGGTGACGTCAGGCAGAAGCAGGAAGGAAACTGACACCAGGGCAAGTACTGCAGTTAAAAGGTGCTCGCGCCGTTTTATTAAACCAAACAAAAATAAATAAAATATTTGAACAAAAAAACCACTTGCTCACAGAGCGAAAATAAATATTCAAACAAAACAAATCTCGACACAAAATACCAAATAAGACCCAGGTCAGGCTGAGCAACTGCCTTCACTGTTCCTGGATTTTCTTTTAAGTTTACTTTCGTTTTCGCTCGCTCTCTCCGCTCTCGTTCCTCCTCGAACACCAACCCGGAGCTAGAGAGCTGCAGCCTTTTATATCGTGGCGAGGGGATTAACTAGCTTGCAATTAATTATTCTATTACCCCTCGCCACAATCTGCACTGAAGTTTACTAAATTACTTCTGTGGATGGGACTACCCATCCACGCTATCTAAAACAAATCGCTCACGTCAAAATACAAAACAATAAAACATACGGCGCTCGCCGTCATGTAAATATAATACAATAAAAATAAACAAACAATACAAAATAAACACAGGGGCGGAGGGGGACCCCGCTCTAAAATAAATAAACAAAACAATGTACTACAGGGCACCTCGCCCTGTTACAGGCCTCTATCAGGAAATAATAGATGAGCCTGTTTGGGAACAGGAGTCTCAGCGACAAGCATCAGGTTTATCTATCTGCCCTTAAAGACTTTCAGTTTCTGTTTCTTTTGCCTTCTCCTAACCCCAGCATTATTCGTATTACAGTTGTTCTCTGTGATTAGAATTAAGACAACTCTCTTGGGAATGACATACCTGCAAGCAAAGGACTGCATCAGCGGACATCATAAACATTTGGAACAAGGCAGAAAAACCTAACAAGTAAATACACACACAGCACTTTTAGCAGTGTACAGTGTCTTTCTGTTCCCTATTCTCTGATGACCATCTGCTCATCGACTGGCTCGAATTGCTGCTTGGTAATTCCATCTCATTAATCATGTCGCATCTGAAGAAGTAAAGGGAGCTGGCTGTAATCTTCACAGTGGCTGACTCTTACCAACCAATGCAGATGAAGTATATAATATGTAAAGAAGACCTTTGACCCCCCACCTCTAATGCACAATTTATTACTTGCTGTTTCTACAAGCTGCGCCAAAATGATTCTTCAGTTGTATAAACACTGAGATCAGCAACCGTTTTTTCAGACAACACTAGAGAAATGTGTTTTTAGCATTTTTTTCCCTGTGACATATATTAATCTAGGTGGCAATTTAACTGGAGGTGCATCGTAATTTTAGGGGCGAGGCTCGGCCCCTTTACTAAATCAGTCGAGGGTGACTCCTGCCAGACCGGAAGATGCAATCCTGGGACAAACTGTCTAATCATTTCAACTTCCTTAATCTATTACATATAGCAACCCTTGTCTCTATCTGTGAATCATGCTAAATGTGCATACTGAGAAACAATGAATGGTGAATGGTTTGTGCCAGATCTGATACTCTAGAACAGTGGCAGAATGGGAATCTGCTCTGGCCAAAAAAATAGGGCCCTGTCTCGCTGCTATGCAGAGATTACAAATTAGTGACGAAGACCACCTCACACGTAATTTGGTAACTTTTACAAACACATTAGACTCCACAGTTAACCACTGCTTATCACATTGAGACATGCGACGTGTAGTTAAATGTTCATATCCACTTAGTGAAGACATTTCTTGGAATACACTGTTTGTTCTGTTTGGTTTACTCATGATGATGCTATTCATCACTGAATGACAGCTTATACACAGCCTGGAATTGGACAGCTTATATGGTTTAGAAGCTTGCCAGATCAGCTCTCTGCAAGAGGTTTGAGCATTCCAATTTAATATTATTTATGGAATATTAAGGATAGGCAAGGCTACATTTAATGCTGGATTTAGTTCAATTGTATTACCAATGTTCTGTGTGATTAATGCATCTGTATATTTTTTTCTTGATATTTATCCTGTCACCACACTACACGTTATTTTGAGAATAGGAGAAGACAACTGTATTCTGACTGGATTATTTGGAAGCTATCATTTCACTCATTTTGAGACAACAGGGTTAAATTAGAACTCTGAAGTTTCTCTAGCTCTGTTACGTGGAAGGCTTGTTCGGGTTTTGATCTGCTCTCTGATACAAGGAGAAGTCTAAATGGTGCCTCCTGGCACCATACCTGCCTGTAGCCATGGACCCTCCTAGTAGCACAAAATTCAGCTCCAGTATTTAATATAGGTTAATATTGTGTCCAAAAAATGCATTTGAAACACAATCAAGTTCACCAAATATTTATAGAAGTGTATCAACTGCTGCTTTATAGGAATGGCAGTAGAAAAGGGCATCTGGTGTGAATTCATTTGTACTTTTTACATTTTAAACAGCCCAAGCTATTTTTATTCCTTTCATCCTCTCTAAGGGAGTGCAATGTAATGAAGCATGGAGTTGGAACTAGGCTACTCCTCAGCTGGAAAATGTCAAATTGTATTACACAGTTCTCAAAAGCATAAATCACAATACAGGTTTTTAAAAGTAGCAAGATAGAGAAAATCAGGTAAAGTTAATGAATGATGTTTTTGAACTATATGTTTTGAGGGCATTGTACCTGGAGAGTTCCAGTAGTGACTGAACAAACATATTCAGCTCTAAGTGCCACATGTCGTGTGTGTAAAATACTTACTGGAACTATGACTTAAAGTCAAGTAAATAGAACAGTTAACTACCCAGTTGCAAGTCCAAATTTGTCACTCCCGTGAGAATAGCGTGCAGGCGCTTATAAGTGCATCTGCAAAGTTTAACACATCTTGTTAACGTGCTTCAATGAAAAAATTAGAAAACTGTATTGTAAAAGTGTATGCAGTTTTATTTTTTACTGGCAGATGGCAGCAGTCCCTAAGAAATGTGCTTGACAGACCGGGCCATCTGTATATACACAGCTACGAGTGAAAAATGGATGCCTGTGTATCTACAGAGAATGAAATGAGATGATTTCTTTATTTATTTGTTGGTGTTACAGGTTGTAAGGAAGCCTTGTCAGGTTTGGTACTTGTCAAAACAACCTATTTATTTATTGGAGCTACACTTCACAGCTAATAATTCATATAACAGTGATATACACCCATGCCTGAAACTGGGGAAGATACTGTATATGACGTGATTGAAAATGTGTGATGCATGTATATGTGCTAGATAAAGATGTTAGCATTGATGGGGGTTTGAAGTGCAGCTGCTTTGAAATCTATCACACAAAAAAATTCTAAAAAGTGATATTCCTTAAATATTATAATTAGGGCTTCTGATTTTCGGGTTTTATGTAAATGTGTTTTTTTCGGGGCTTTCGTTTTTGATGCACTGTATGAAATTAGTGTTTTCGGTTACTTTCCAAAATGCTTGAGCGTTTTTTTTTTTTTTGTGTGTGTGTGTCAAAATATGTATATATATGTACATATATATATATATATATATATATATATACATATATACATATGTACAATTTTGTTTTAAATCCTCCATGTCTTGACTGTAATACAGCTTTAAATCCTGCTAACAAGCCTCCATCCTGACTGTAATCTCGTTTTAAATCTCGCAAGCGGAGTCTCCAATAGAAATGTAGGAATGTGCTGTCACTCAGTAGTTGGGGCGGGTTTAAAGTATTCAGAACTAATCAATGATAGATACAAGTCAGGAAGGCGGGACATTGCCCAGCAGCACAGGGAAATGTATTTATTATTATTTTTGTAGTAGGTTTTATTTTTTTAAATGTGAAAAGGGTAAAGTCAACGTGAATAGATTAACCATTTCCACAGTTTTTCCGGTCTTTTCCGATGTTTATTGGCTATCCACCTGACCTGACCTGAGTCCAATAGAACATCTGTGGGACCAAATCGCCAGTGCCATCCACAGGAGACAACCGCGACCAGCCGGCTACAGCTGCACAGGAAGAGTGGCGGAACATCCCACAACAGTCTATACAGAGGCTGATCAGGTCTATGTGTCAACACTGCCAGGGTTGTGTTAATGCTCAGGGAGGTCATACCCGACACTAACTTTGTAATGTTTTCATTTTGACAGTGTGTCACGTTTCTTACTGAAAACTTATCATGATTCTTTGATCTGTATTTTTGTTCACATTTTCTGTGATTTTGTTTGATATCTATGTTTAGAATATTTTATTAAATCCATTAAACCTGACTGTTGCATTTCTTTTGTGCATCAGTATATGTGTAACCCTCCTTTAAACTTAACGAATTCTAGAGCTCTGTGGTGTAACTGAAGTATGTATACTCAATAGTAATTATTCTCTTCAAGCCTTAGATAACACAGCAGTTGCCACAGCTGTATACATATCTATAAATCATTAATGAGGCAGTTAGTTCAAGCTAAACTATAAATGATCCGCATTACCCAGCAGAATGCTGCATTAATTGACTCGGAGGGCTTTTTTTAAACTTTTTTTTTCTGTTTCACCAGTAAGTGAGACTGGTGGATTTGATTTCTTCTGTGAGGAGTATCCAGACGTTAGCCATTTATCATTAGGTTTTACAGAGCAGGTTTAAGAAGCCTTTTTAACAATGCCTGTAGGTAATGTGTTGTGATGCTGTGGAATTTTTATTTGGTATTACAAACATGTGAAAGGCCTATAAGTTTCAATTTTGAGTATATATTTTGAATGCCAACATTGTTTTTAACTATTTAGACACTTATTGTGTTAGCAGCGAAGCATATCCCTTATAGTATTTACTTTTGGATGGCTTGTCAAAGGAATTCTATGTGGCTTTTTCAACTCCACCTCCATCTGTAACCGGTTAGAGGGATGACTTTGGGGCTGGCAAGGCGCTTTCGCCCTAAAGACCCCGGTGGAGACGGGAGGCAAGTCAGAGAGCTGGGGGCAAGCCAGCCTTAGATCAAGTGGTATATGTTTGTGACATGAGAGTACAACCAGTTGGTGTTTGGCGTTGTAGGAGTGTATGTTTAGAGAGTTGGGAGAGTGGTCAGATTTATAAAACAATACAAATTGAAATGTTATACCATTCTGCAAGCATCCAGTCTTTGTGTGGGCAAAGAATGTTTAAGAATTTTTGAATGAAATAGATCTTTAAAAATATTTTTGTTCCGTGTATTCTTTGATTCGGTCTGCAGCTGGGTTGAAAATCCCAACTAGTGTGATACATTGGCTTCCATTGATTCAAGTGTAACTAATAGTCAGGAGTGGCGCAGTGTGTCAAGTGGACTCCTGTGGAAAGAATGTCTGCAAACATTAAGTGTAAAAAGAACTTGTAATGATCCAAGCATTCCAGTGTATTCAGAAGATTTCCGCAAACTCACTCACTTGTTATATTTGGATACAGTACATACATAAACATTTCCTTCCATTCTTTGAGTTGATATTTCCTTGAACATATTTGCTAGTTCTTAACACCAGTGGACTTACCTTGTCCATACCAAAAAAAAAATTATTTGTTATTTTCTCTTCAATAAAGTGTCTATCATCCAATTTAGGGGCAAATACTTGTCTTGAGCATTGAGTATTGGAGGCAGACTGTCTTATTTTTTTTTCTACTATTTACCATAGAAAATAATTCAAATCTGCTGGAGAGGGACCATGGTTTCAACTGATGAACTTTAAAAATGTGGCTGAAAGAATGCAAATAAAAGTAAAACTTCACACTTGCTCATGAAAATATAGAATACAACTTGTACATGGAAATTAAGGGGAGAACCCACATACTTTGAAAATAAATGTCATGATATTAAAATCATCACAGAGAGTAAATGTAAAATGTTAGGAATTTACATTTAACCTCCTATCTTGGTATAATACTTCAACAAAAACAATGTAGGTCACTTTTTATTTCTAAAAACAATCTGTGAAGTTGCTTGAAGATAATGCCTTTATGGGCTTTAAAAGAAATGACGACATGGCACTTTCACCATTAAAACAAGCTCATCAGTGCCTACTTGCTGCCAACAGACATCAAAAATGACTTTCAGAGAAGTGTTAGACACTATAGCTATAGAGATGTCCGGTACGCCTTAACAAGAAAGTAACTAATGACCAAGATTATAGTATCACCTGAAATCTTTCACCTTAAAGTAGATCATGATTTGCCATGCTTGCTAATGATTGAAAGAAGATCATTCTTTTCTCACTAGAAATCTATGTTATTATTGACATCATAACAGCAGAAACTAAACCTCTTTTTACAAGTTTTTTTTTTTGACAAACAAGGTAAAACAAAAAAAGTGATTTGAATATTGTATTTTTTAGCAAGAACATTTGAACAAAATATTTTGAAATTAATACAGTACAACAGAGCAACCAAGACAGTCTAATGTATATGATTCAATGTCTTCCAATTACCGAGGCTGAACTATTCAATACAAAGCATTTTCAGTGTCCAACAATTTTGCTATCAGGAGTCTAAATTATTGCATCAGTCATCCAATGATAGAGCTTTTTTCTTTTCTACATCATCATTTTCCAAAAAGAGAGAAAAAAATCACACGTTTTCTTTTGTATGTTAATATATTGAGCATCACTTTCAGTATACAAAGCAGAGTGTAGAAATGTACATGTTTGCAGTTGATTCTGTTCCATGTTTCATGGCTCCAACGGTCTTTAGTCAACGAAAAGACAACACAGTCTATACAAGAACTATTGTGCTGTTTATAGATAGTTGTGGCATTTGTAGTAAAAAATATTTCAGGAGGTGGGTCGAGAGGGTATTGGCTTCTTCATGTGCTTAACATGGTACTGTAATCCCCAAAACACAGCAAAGATCCAGTCTTAAGACGCCAAAAAAAAAAATGTCTTTACAAGTCGCTGTAGCAACGCTGTGACAGTACTGAACAAACTTTACAGGTTTATGAAACATCTCTTCAAGTTGGTTAGGGCACCAGTAGAAATGTTCACAAGAGGGCACTGCACCAGTCCTGTCCTTATGGTAAAATAATCCCATTCAGTACATGATTGGAGGCTTGATGTATGGTCTGTTTTCTGAAAAAGAATAAAAAAGAACAATGAATGAAAATATGATTTAATATTGCACACTACTAGCATTTCTGTTATGGTAATGTACACATTCTCAAGGTATTAAAGCATTGTATTATAATCATGTTGACAGCTGACCTCCAACCCTTTCCATTAGCAGCTTAAACGCAAACTGAAATGAAGGATGATGATTAAGAGCACACAGGATAATAAACAGATACAAACATTTATATTATGCAAATTCAGAGGCTCTATTAGCTATCACATGACAGCTTGCTCAATCTACACACAGCATTACATTGAAGAAACCTGCCAGGAGATAAAGTTTAAATCCACCAGAGCATTAGCAGAGTTCAAGTTAAGAACAAGTTGTCCTATTTGATCATGATAACTGGTTCAGAATTCCAAACATTAGGTATTCAGTGAAAAGGCTGAGATTCTTGTGTAACAGGGCAAGCAGCCCTGTACATTGATTTGTTTATTTTATTTTAGAACGGGTCCCCCTCCGCCCCTGTATTTGGTTTGTATTATTATTATTATTATTATTATTATTATTATTATTGTATATTATTTATGACGACGGGGCGCCGTGTATTCTGGGTTTAGTTATGTGTTTTAAATGACGGCGAGCACCGTGGGTTTTGTTATTGTTTTTGTTTTATGAAACCTTGTGGTAATGTGTGGCTGTCGGCTAGTGCGTTGTTAATCTAGCCGGCAGTCACACATAATTAATAAACCCGTGCAGATTGTGGCCGAGGGGTAATAGGGTGATTACTAACTGGTTAGACCCCTCGGCCATGATATAAAAAGCCTGCAGCTCTCCAGCTCGTGGTGGAGTGTTTTGGAGCGAGAGAGAGAGTCGGAGAACGAGTAATAATGAAATCAAAAGAAAAGTAAGGTTCATTGAAGACAACTGCCCAGCCTGACCTTAGGTCTATTTTGGTTTTGTGTCTGAGATTTGTTTTATTTACATTTTTATTTTGCTCTGTGAGCAAGTGTTTTTGTTTGAATATTTTATTTCTTTTTGTTAATAAAAACGGCGGCCAGCCGATTCTTTCTTTTTAACTGCAGTACTTGCCTGGTGTGTGTTTCCCTTCCTGCTTCTGCCTGACGTCACCGACTCAGCCACCCTGTCACATCTTGTAACATGTATTAAGAGAGCATTGAATAGTGCTCCAGGTATGCAGTACAAACAGATTAACTAAGAGGTACCATCTTTATTACTGATTATAGCAAAACATTAGACAATATTCTTTAGTGGTTAGTAATAATATATTATTAAAAGCATGCCTTTCCTGTCATTTAAATGACATGCTTTAATGGCATCCAAATGAAATGCTAACCTTTTAAGAACTTAAGTTAAGTTGACGTGAACCCCTTTCTTACAATGTGACAGACAAAGTACATTGACAGTGTAGTTTAATACCTCAACACAAACATACAATTGTAATTCAGATAAAAGTTCAAATAGCATTTACTGTATAGTTTCTAAATGAACCTATGCTTTATAGACATCCTACAGAGTTTGCCACCAGTCTAATATAATTTGCATCGGTCGTAATATGAGTGATTTATCATTTAGCATTAGCTGTCAACAAGAAAGGCTAGATAAAACAAAAACAGCTGGAAACATAAGCAAATGGGAGCAGCAGCTGAATTATAATCTGAACATGGTGTGTTCACTTCATTAAGAACAGGAAACAGCTAATTAGTAAGTAAGTGTTCTGTGTTTTCGATGGGTTTGTATTTGAGCTCTGAACAGATGATTTCATATGTATTCAGGATGTAAACACGAATAGAAACCAGGAAGACCAGGGAGCAGGAAGTCTCAAGGGGAATGTTCTGGGTCCTGAGAACTTACATTGGGGGGCGAGGGCACCTGCTGCCCCCCACTACATGTTTTGTTTAGGTGCCTGGGGTAAAAAATAATTTTAGAAAACATTTTCCTCAGAAGCAAAACAACCTTGCATTACAAATACAAAAATGGATAATACAATGGTTCATAAATCTTTAACTGATGATTTTTCACCCAATTGGCTAGTCTTGGTTAATCTAATCCCGCTGCAACCTATTTTTAAAACACTATCAAAAAACAGAAGTGGTTTCTGAAAAGCACAGATTCTGGTTTCTTCAAAACTGTAGCCAGAAGGTTGGTATGTATCAAGTGTTCAAATCATATTAATAAGTAGCTACAAGAAAGACCAAATTAGAGCATTTGCAACTATGATACAAATCTAATGTTTTTGTTCATGTTGAGGAGTATTTGTTGCCCGTGTCTTTACCTGTTTAATTCTCTACCCTACAGTTTATAGCAAGATCAGTATTTATTACTAATGTAATTTTTCAACCACATAGATTGAAAGATGAATTTATGAATTAAGGTGGTTTAAATAAATGCCACTAGGGGTAAGTAGCTACAATGTCCTTTTTTAAACTGATTTTTCATTGCAGTTTTCCATTAACTCACTGTTGTTCTTCACATCACCCTTCCTTTATTTCATTTGTACAGTATTATCCATAGTTAATAAGGATATGCCTCTGTGGCCACGTTATTTAATGTATATATTGCACAGTTTGTATTATATTATAGAACTAATTACAGTGGTTAAATACACACTTTTCAGAGAGATAAAACCCAGGGACCTGACTTATATATAAAAGGTACTAAAGCAGACAATGTGTGCTTCTTTAGCAAACTACTAATGAACACTGTATTGTGTTATAGTCAACAGTTGTTATGAAATGGTAAGTGATCATGTAATTACACCTACATTAGAGAGTTATAACAAGCCCACCATAGTGCTCACACTGTGATCATGAAATGCTTTTAGCTCTTTAAGTGAAATCAAGCCATTCTCTGCAAGGGCAATCAGACTTAATTAAATCAGTTGCCATTGCTAAGCTTGCAAAACTGTGAGGTCCAACTTGGGAGTGAAAGGATGTAATTAGATTTCTTTTAGCGTTATAGATAAATGGTGCTGGGTAGCAAAGAGAAAATATGAGTGTTGGCAACGGATATTGTGTCATGGGCAGCACTTTCAGTACAATTGTAGCTGCACTAATTTAGTCACAATGCATAGCAATGGTATTGTGACATTGTGCAATTACTTACACTGTTATATGAACCAATATATACAATTAGGTCAGGTGTCAGGGAACCTACAAATTCTGTGTTGTGAAAATGACCATCAAAAGACAAATGTTGAAATGACTTAAAAATGTAAAGTGCCCTTACATAAGAAACTTTTTTTTAAAATTTTTTTACAGCATTCTGTATGAAATTCAATCGAATAGAAATAATTAAAAAAAAAAATCTTAATTTACACAAATACCGGTAAGAGATATTCCGAACCTGCCTACCTTTAAACAGCCCTGACTAAATGAATCACTCGACTGCTATGATGCAATGAGGTTTTAGCACTTATTCATTTGTGTTCTGTTAGTCCAAAGGTTTCCAATCTGTTGTCCTGGGACCACTTTCTTTCATTGTGTAAATCCCAGGCGGTCCTTGAAAAATTCCCCAAATTAAGCTACTGCATACCACTTCCCACACATCCAAATTTACAGCGCTTCCGAACAGCATCCTAGTTGCATCTGTTCCGAAGATTAAATAGCCCTCATGCTAGATTAAATCAACCACTGATAAAAATTTATTCCAATTGCTGCCATTTTCTAGTACAAGGCACCTTTGCCCAACAGAAAAGTTGCAGCTTAAACATTTTTTAATAGTCGTAACAACAATATGTAAAATATCCATACTTGTAGTTTTGTTTATCAGAGTATGTGGTATATAGGTGGTTATGCAGTTCATAATTAAACTTCACAAGTGATGAAACTGGGTCAATTTTTTTGTTGAGCTGTCAACACAGTGTACGTCAGCTTTTATGTTAAAACAAAACAAAGAACCAACGCCCCCCTCCTCCCCCCCCAGCTTGACGAAACCACTCAGCGACTCCGTCTAGCCTCTTCATGCCCCCTTGTAAGCAGCTGATGTGTTTAAGAACCAATTTGTAACTTAACACCTCAGATATAAAATGGAAAAGTCATATGTCAACACCTCCATTAACATGATAGAAATTAAAAAAGGCAGCCATAGGCTCCTCATTGGTATTGGTAGCTGCAGTAACATTTTATAAGCACATAGAAAATAACAATGCATCATGCAGCTTAGAAAAATACACTTTTATATTCAGTGAAAGTACAAAATTAAGAGCCATTAAGAAATGAAAGTGGAGGAATTGCAATGTGTACAGTTTTCCCACTATGTGGTACTGATTAAGGCTTACAATTATAAAGTGAAAAATGAACGTTACAATAATTTGGTATAACATCGTTCCTCGCTCTAAAGTTCAAGTCAGTGAATCACAATCTTTTAAAAAAAGATTATTAGTGTTCCCTGTGAATGTAAGAAAGTGTCTCACACTACAATCACCAGCTATGAAAGGTAGTAATGTTTGCACATTCATGTTTCCATGAATATTAAAGCTCATTGAGCACATTTATTCATCCGGAAGAAGAAAACCGTGTTAATTCATTACTTGTTTTGTAAAAAAAAAGGACTGAGTGAGAGCAGAACTTCACTTTAATATTACCCCAAGGGGGCTATCATGGGGGATTCCCCGTATGACCTTCATATATTTCTTGCGAGTAAGCAGAAAATTAAGTGTTTTGCAATATCGATTCCAAAGTACAGTACTTGCTGATTGTGATGACACATTTATGCCTCGCTATGGTACTGGAATCCTTATATGATAGACAGGAACACAGAATAACATGAAACACAATCGAAAAGCAGCATACATTTTTATTTTAAATGCTTCCTTGCGTTATGACAAATTTAATGAGAAAAATGGCGCATTCGTTCTGCGATCAGCTTTAGACCCCCAGGTGTGATAGACGTGGCAGCAATATGCAGGCAGACCTCAAAAGAGTCTTGTGTCAGTCTGTTTCGTGCATCTGTTTTTAATATTGCATTCACTGTGGAATAAGCCGCTTCACATGTGTAAGTAGATCCAAACACAGAGAGCACAAACAGCCAGCGGTAGCTGTCTGGACACATATAGGCAAACCAGAATGATTCCAGATTTGCTTTGTTAATGAATTCAGTTTTCAGCAACGACGATGTCTGCAAATATACCACTAGTTCTAGTTGCTGCTTCGTCGATTGCGGGAAGCTCTTGCTTTGCATGGGACGAGAAATCACCATCGGGGTTGATTGAAAACGGATCACGGACAAAAACGATTACACACCTGGCAATGCTGTATTGCAAGTGGCCCGCTCTGTGGCTGCACATGGGTCATTTGGCCCGCAGTCAATTTTAATTGCTGACCACTACTGTACAGTATGATGTAAATACATATTTAATAAACAATTTAAAACAATATTAAAATAGATTTGAATTTTGGTTAAAAAAATATTCTTACATAAAGTGTATTGATTAAATAATAATAATAATAATAATAATAATAATAATAATAATAATAATAATAATAATAATAATAATAATAATAATAATAGTGCACCTAAATCTGCTGTTTTAAAATGACTCCTTTACACCTATGTAATACATGGAAATACTTGACCATGTTTATTTACATGCTGTAAATCAGTAACAGTCATAATAAGGGGACTCTGCTCTATACCGTTAAACTTTTTTTAAGATCTAATTTGGTTAAACCCTGCGATTTGATGCAACAGCTGCCACTGCAGAAACTGATTGCGTATTTTCAATTAGTAATACATGCCCTTTAATTGCTGTTCAAATGTCACTTCCAGATTTAGTTTAACAAAATCAAATGCATAGTCTTTTTACAATACTCTTTTGTATTACTATACTGAGACACTTACGAATTCAAAAAACAGTAAAACATATATATATATATATATATATATATATATATATATATATATATATATATCAAAAACTAACCTTGTACAGCTGTATTCTCATGCTGAGTCCCATTGTGTTCTGTCTCCACCTCTGGGATAACTGCATCTAAAAAAGTGATTGATAATATCAATCCAGATCTTGAATTTTTCAATTTGAAAAGCAGGAGAGAATATAACAATACAAAAGATAAACATTTCAGCCAATGCCTTTATCAGTGTTCACATCATTCATTAAAGTATCACAGCTATTTACAGGACTGGATGGGCCAACTTATAACAGGAGACTATGAAACAAAAATGATGGTAGTTAATGAAATGCTGTTAAGTGTTGTTTATTAAATCCGGCCCGCAGACAGGTGTCATCTGGCCTGCGGATGCCTCCTGGCAGGGCTGTATCAAGGAACTTCACTTTAATATTACCCCAAGGGGGCTGTCATGGGGGATTCCCCGTATGACCTTCATATATTTCTTGCGAGCAGAAAATTAAGTGTTTTGCAATATCGATTCCAAAGTACAGTACTTGCTGATTGTGATGACACATTTATGCCTCGCTATGGAACTGGAATAAAAATTCAAAAGTAGCACACTTTTTTTTTTTTTTTTCAGCTATTAATGAAGTAAATGTACATAGCAGCCCTTCCAGATATTTTAATGCTGTACTTATGCCATGTCCCTGCATTTTGAAGCCAAGGGACGTAGAGACATTGAAGATATGCAAGTGATGAAGTAAAATCCGGAAACACATCGGAAGAGCAGTGAAATATCAAGAAAGAGCAATCAGTACATTTAGTTTGTAGCCTTGAAAAAAAATGCCATTACGATAAGAGTTATGTATTTTGTAAAGGTAAATGTGAGACATACAAAAAGTATGATAATAGACTGGATATTATATAACAATTTAGTGAAATTATTTTGTAGCTCTGTATGTTTTATTTTATTTTGGTAGTTATAGATTTTTGGTTTTGACAACTCTGCTACCCATAGCCTGTTGTCTATACATGTTAAATGGTGCTTAATTGAACAGTGAAATAAAAAACAACTCTTATTGAAGCCTTTAGTGAGGAGGGGAACAGCTGTGTGTATGTTAATACAAATTAAGCAAAATTCTGACAGCTGCTTTCAGTGGTTGACATTTCTCTAAATCCTACAGAGACTTACCATTTAAAATCCTAAAACTTTCGGGCGAAGTGGCCTGTTTTAACTTCTGCTCCACTTGCTCTCTTCTTTTGGATTCAAACTCCAGAGCCTCCTGGAGTTTCCTCTTTGCCTTCTTCTCTTTCTTCAGTCGCTTCTGAATTGTGGCTGGAGGAAAGAAACCACGTTACAGGACTTTCTGTGACAAATGTCATCATATTTGGGCAATTTATAGAATATAGTATCTTAGCTAATCAAATGTCATTACTATAAAAAATGAGGCCATGGTGGCTAAAATGTATAGAATGTAGAACAGTATCTCAAAACACATACACATACATATTTATCTAAAAAACGACAAGGTTTCAACAGTTTAGCCAATCTGGCATCAGTACATTGAAAAAGTTGGTCATCATAACCTACATTCACAGTCTGGAATGTCCAGGTGCCCAAGTATCGCTCTGTACTAGGGCTATGACTTCTTATTAAGGACATAAATTACCATAATGTGGGGGAGCAGATGAGAATTAAATTAAAAAATAACATGACCTTGTAAATTACAGTTAAACAAATATAACCTGGTAATAAAGACAATGTTTAGGTAGTTTTATTAGAAGTTCAAAACCTACTATATTCCCGAATGTTGCCTGGGTCTGTTTAAAAGCTTCAGCACAATACAGTTGTGACAGAGCACAGATATGTTCAAATGTTCAGTTGCGTGGCCAGCATGGAGCATGTACCTCGGCTCTGCAGCTCAGATGTAAGCTGTCGCTCAAGAGTCTCCCTTATCTCTCTTTCCCTGTAAAGCTCCATCTTTAAATCTTTCTTCTCCTGCTGTATCTGCTTGTCCTGGACTCTGGCATTGTCCACAGCTACTTTGAGAAGGCCCTGTGGGCATTTAAGAAAAAGAGTTGAACACACACACACACAGACACTGCATATATAATGCTTTTACTGTTTCTTTATACAAATGAAAAGCAGGGCCGTTTCTCAGGTAAGGCTTGAGGTGTGTTGCATTATGCTCTGGTTATAATCTGTAAAATTAAACCTACATCTTTCATAACCTTACAGGTTTTAATTACAAAGTTTGTAGTTATGGTAGTACATTATATATATATATATAACAAATGTATAAATAAATAATAGATTGAAGGGTGCATATATTATAATTTAGAATACTGCTGTACTGTATAAACCCATATATAGTATGTAGGAGAACAAAATAGGAAGGGAACTCAATTTGTTATGTATTCCCATCAGATCCCCAAGATGGAAATGGAGAGTTAAACAAGCCTTATCATTTGATATTTTTTAAACAATATATACTGTTTACCTTGTTGGTAAATCTTCTGTGATACAGTTTCAAAAAAGCAGTGTTACTTAATGGAGAACAGCGCTACCTGGATATTGGTTAGGAGGGTTTCCACCGAGGACAGCCCATCAGCAAACAAGAAGGGACCTGGGAATCCAGCGGGCAGCGTCTGCCCAGTCAAGGGAAGCTTGTCAAAGCTAGGCTTCATCATGGGCAATACCAGCTGGGTCTCATCTGGAGGAAAAAATAAAGCAAAACAAAGCTTTATCCTTTTCTGCATACATGATCTGAGTTTAGACTATTTATATAGGTATGCTTGTGGTTTTGAAATACAGTACATTCGCTGGAGAAGAAGGAACATGCTTATAGTGGAAGTACTTTAATAATGGCATGACTAAATCTAAAACCTAAATACATATTTATTATACTGTATTATAGTGAGTGAAACAGTTGTTATGTTAGCTGCATTGGTCCAGAGACACAAAAGAAGGAGCAATGTTGCAGCTCATAGCTTTTACTGGACGAACACAGAAGATGACTGTATCATTTTATTTCACTTCTGAACCCCTGCAGTGGTGAGATCCATGTTTAACATACTGCTGTTTTGGAAACAGGACGATGATGTTCAATCTTCCTTAAAATCTTGCTTAATTACTGTCCCTCTTTCTGTTAAATATTTTCTAAGCTGACCTATGCTGCTGCATTTAGTCTTGATAAGATGCTATTTAGACTGAAAATAATGTTGTTGTTTTTAGTGGTTGATCGCAAAGCAGTGTGCTGTATACTGAATTACTACCAATGCACACCTTGCAAAAGAGTGTTGAAAGCAAGACGGACAGCCTACCCCAATTCAATGTATTTCTATGGATGTACTGGACCAGACCATTATATGGATGGTATGGCAGCTTCATTAACCTTTTCTCACAAAAGTGATTCATTGAAAATTAAAAAAAAAGCTGTTCTGTACTGCCCCCTGGCTTCAGTACTGTGCTTCAAATACTGGTTAGGGTTAACTATGTCTTCAATCATGTCCCCCTAATTCTTCTTTGTTCTGAGCTAAATAAATTCATTTATTTCAACCCATCTTCACAGCTCAGCCCATTAACCCCTGGGATTAGTCTAGTTGTTCTTTGTTGCACTCTCTCCAGGTCCACAATGTCCCTCTGGTGACCAGACGTGCAGCTTTCTGCACAGAACCACATGTTTTGCACACACCGCCCATTAAATGTAGATGTGCTTCTGCTCCTGTAGTCAATATAGCTGATTCCTCAAATGCACTACATGAAGTATGGTACGGTTGCTGGGAGAATATGAGGTGTCAAGAATATAGCAATAGCATGTCAAATATCACAATTCCAACATCGCATCAGCCAAAAGTAATTGTGATTTGGTTTATAGCAGCAAGGCACAGGTCTGGTGAAGCATCTGTTTGTTCATGTTTCAATTGGTCTGCAACTTCTCTAAATGTCTCCATCGTTCGGATTATAGTTCCTAACCTTACTGAATGGATAATATAATGCATCCATGGTATTGTCCCATTACACAAGAGTGATTGACACAAAGAAAGAATATCAGCGTTCAAATGAATAATTCGATACGTTGAAGCGCAAACATGTGACAAAATCAAAATCAAAAACAAGATTTTTACTACAGCAGGCCATAAGGGGTGATGTCATCAACACCTAAGTTAATAGCATGTACTGATATAACCACCACTTGTTATGTGGAACTCTTTCATCCTTAGTGTAGTTCTAGAATATTGGTGTCCTTCATCCACTGTAACAACAAAGTGGACATATCACTTCATAGTTACTGTAAAGTACATGTTACGTAAAATTGGTTGTGCAACTGAAAATTCCTATAATGTATAGTTCATATTTAAAGGACCAACTGAGACTGGTAAAGCATCCACAGCAGAAAAGGATCCGATGCAAAAAGCATCATATTTCACGCTCCCCCCTCGACAGGGCCAAGTCACTGGGAAAGAGATGTGCAGGCCATGACTCATTTTGATAATCTGCCCCAAGAGATGACACACCGATCTGAGCTTCCCCAGAAAGACAAATAGGACACCGAGGGTGGGAATTGGGATGACAGTGTTGCAGAGGTCACATCGATTTCCAGCTGCACTTTTCCACAGATAACCCTGTACTCCATTTTGCCCATTGTTCATATTCTACCTGTCCCGCAAGCAATAAATTTCTTGCTGCTGGAAAGGGCAATACAGTAGAAAAAGAATTCTCCCTCTGACAGTGTGTGATTACGTTTTTTTACAGACCGAAAGTGGTTCTCAGATCAAGGTCACAGTAGTCTCGTGTGAAAAAAGGATGCAAAAAATGATCATGTTTAATAAAGTGTAAATTGAAAGTCGTGAAGGGTAACAGGGTTAAGAGGTTAGCAGGTTTAAATTTGAATCAATATTTTATTTAAAGCTTGTCCCAGGTTTGTATTAATAGAATTTAAGCTGAGACCATCTGGATCTTGGGCTCTGATCCCAAATAAAAATGATTACATCTGCAGAATGACTGATTAACACACGCTGGGATAAAGAGGTTTGCACCTTGAGAAGGACACTAGCATTTCATATCTAGGGCGTGTGGTAATGGATTAAAGCCTTTCTTAAAACGGTGGTTTTGGTTATTTATAGTGTTACAATGCTCTAATAAAATGTATTGCTGTATTTGAATTCTTAACTAATTACCACATATGAATGATATATTACCACATATTATATTGTTAGTCAGCACTAGCACTAAAATGAATGATGTCAACACATGATGCCTACCAACCTATGTGGTGGTACAAAATTCAAATTTTTTCCACAGCAGAAGTGTCCTGGTGATTTTTAATTTCCATCCCGCATTTTTCCCTTCCTATGTAAAAATGTCAAACCTTTCACTGCTTACATTCTTAAATGTTTTGACGGTTCATTAATCTTAAAATGTCACTCTGTACACTGGTTTCACTGCAAAGATAGTTAATTATGGTAAGCAATTTACTAACTTTAGCAATACAGTTCATTACAAAAGGGGTTAATCTTGACTGTATTAGATAAGTGTTGCAATCTAGGAGAAGCAATCTCTCTGGACCTCCCAGCACAGCTGCATGAAGACAGGCTCCTTGAGGACCTTCCAGCAACCAAGCAACTGTTACCTTAGGCTATAACCCAATAACTGCAGCAGAAGCTCCCCGAAGATACTATCCTTAAAGTGCAAAGCATGAGGGAGTGCATACAAGTTCAGTTCCATAGCAGCAACAGCTGGGAATTTGTCACCAGTGAACACAGTGATAGATATGTAGGTTAAACATTTTTAGAGCCTTGATGCACATTTAAGCCAGAACAAGATATATGCACATGCACAACTGTTCCTTTTTTGTGAATCAAATTAAATATTTGAAAAGGGTTTTTGAGTTTTGTTGAGCAACTAAATGAAGTCTAAATCCTGCCACTGTTTAGAATACTATATTAGGGCCTTTTGTGTATTAAGGTTCAGAAAATGCAACATCTAACTGTACATGTCAGCCTCTTTTGTGTTTCTATAAATATGCAAAATGCCAGGCCGGGTTCTATTTTAATGGATTCAACAATGGTATTTACAGTACACGACTGAGACAATTGCAAAACTAGTTTATGATGTTAGCAGCCCGATGCATTCTGAGTATTTAAGAGTCATGTTGATGACATCACAGAAATAAGCTTTAAATAAAATGTTTGAAAATACTAGTTTAATAAAATAACCGGCACGATAGGGTTCACTTTTCTTATACTTTACCCACAATCGAACTTCACAAGAGTAAATCATAGAACACAGTCGCATACTGAATATGCGTCTTTATCATCCGGGAAGCTAAAAGTCACATGACCCCAATATGGCTACCATAGTCAAAGCAAAGGATGACTCTACATTTTGCCTGACACGTTATTATAACACTCAAAATAACAAGTTGTTGTCTGAAATAGTTTAGGGAAATTTTACCAGCGGTTATACATGGCAGCAGATTTTACAAACACATACAAGCTCACTTAACAGAGATGCTTAGAGATGCTAAGTTTTTTAAAGGAAAGACATGCCCAGCTTTCATATAATGGCTTTAGATTTGAATTTGTATGTTATGAGTATATTATTGCATTACAGGATTACATGTATATTATATGAAAACTTAAACAAATATTTACACAGAATCAGTATGGGCGTATTCTGATAACAGTTAGTGTTTAATTTTAGATATTTTCAGAACAGTTTTTACTGCATGTAAGTATTTATGAACCCATATGGGTAAACAGATGCAAAAGTAAAGACATTACATAAATATATTTCTAGCTGTAAATCTTCAGCTTATTTTAGTATGTTTTTATTACTCCTAATGATGTATTTAATGATTTATAAAGGTGGTGCATACTTATGTTATGTATTCTTTATATAAACACACTTCCAATTTCTTAAACGAGAAATAAACTACTCAGATAATTAAGTTTGGAGTTTGTAGGTAGTCTCAAATGGTTTCTTATTAGCCTCAGAATTGTATTATTTTGTGTAAACCAGATTGTAAAATAATTACAATAGTACTTTTTTGAAAGCATCAGTCACAAAAATATTTTAAAACACATCAGTCAGAAAAGTACTCAAAGTATTAAAATAAACATTAAAGTAACACATGTACAGCACATCCTGTTTCTATTTACATACGTAGAACGAGAGACCAGGTTTTGACATGCTGCATTCAGGGAGCCATAAAACTGGTGGGAATTACTGTCAATGTATTTGTGTTATTTTAATACTTAAAAAAAATACAGACTACTGGGAAAATATGCCTCTGTACACAACAACCACAATGTTTTTATCAGGAGCTGATATCAATTTTTTTTTTTTTAAATGTATTTTAAGGAGATATTGAACTTGATCCTCTTTCAAACAACTGACAGCTGACAACAATGTCTAGATTCAACCAGGGTAATGTGGACATTTGGTACAATTCCATTCCATTGATTTATCAGTGCAGTGCATACTTGTGCTTGGGTTGGTGGTGTCTGTAGGCACTGAAGAAATCAGTGCACCAGCTCATCCCACAGGTGCTCAGTGTTTGTTTTTTAGATTTGCCACTTGCTTGTAGATACATGATAGAGCTGGGGTCCCCGCTGCAGCTAAAGTACAAACCCTGCAGTGTTTACAAGAAACACGTACCTTTACATAAACTGTAGTGCTGTAATATATTTTTCAACATAATCGTTATTGTTTTGATGTTTTTTTATTCACACATCATGGGTCATAAATCATCTGGGGAATACGTTCTTCAACTGTTACTCGGGAGTCCTGGCCAGAAGAGTCATTTCTCTTATGAGCACTGTAGTAAATCCAGTTCACACTCCCTCCTGCAACAATGCTGGAGGAAGTTGATTGAAATTAATGGCGTGTAGTTGGAACACAAAAAGAGGAATTGTTGCAGGAGGGAGCCTGGTCTGGATGCACAATGCTGGTATTTAGATCCAACCACGTTCAGCTGAAGACCCCATGATGTGTTAATGAAAATATCAAAATTGTGCTAATGTTGAAACAATGTATTGCTTATAAAAATAACACAGGATAAATGCTCACTTCTTTTCATTTCAACTCAATCCAGCAATGTGGCATTGGAGACACAGCTGAAAGCAGTTGAGGCTATGGACCAAACAAAATCAATATGTATTGTAAGCTACTCAGAGGAAACATATTGGAATTAGGGTGGGTGTCAATACTTATAGGCCCACTTTATGTCATCGCCCTGTGAATTTATACATTTATAATTCAGGTAAATGGTTCAGCAAGAATCATGTCAAATTAACACTGATGATGCTACCAATACAAGCAAGGGGTTCTGTAATGTAAGAGTTGCCCTTGGCCCAGCCATTAATCTGTGTAGTGAACTACTTCAAATAGCAGTGAGTATTCAACATTAGTTCTGCTTTAAATACGCTGACTTTAACAGTCTGCCATCATTGCAATCTGGCTGTACATTAAAAACAGGTTTCTGAGCAGAAAGTTAAAGCAAAGTTAATGAACAGAACAAACTAGTGAAGGAATACCAAAGGTAATTATTCTCAGAACATGAAAGGAAGACAATAAACTAAGATAGGTTAGGGGTCTCATTCCATGTCGACTGCAGGACCAAATTCAGTTTATTTTAAGCAAAATAACCGGAGGAATCCATGAGGCTATACTAAAGTTTTTAAAAACTACATAAAAAGTAATGTTTGTGCTCACTGTAAAATATGAAAGCTACAGTGTATTAAAGTCAAAATAAAGGAGGAAAGACAAAGCCGTACCCATACACTCCCACAATGCCAGCACTGGGTTTGTTACAAACAGTCCCAGTTCAGTTAGTTTGGTAAAATAAATGGAAAAATGTGCTTGTTGTTCACATGCATCTGGAATGCATAACCAGTTTGGTTGTGAAATAAATCTATTTTTAAGGTTCACGTTTTTTTTTTTTTTTTGGAGTTCATGTGTGCTTATATTACACTTTGCAAGCGAATTCAGTTTGTTTTCTACAGGATTGATTCAGGAAGAACGTATTGCTGTGTTTGTGTTTTGTAATTCAACCCCAGAAATGTCACATATGCTTGCATATCGGAGTTCAAAATGAAATGTATTCAACATTTTCAAGCATTAAAAATATATTTTCTAGTAGTGCATTCATATCTAAAAATGATTTGCCACATAAAATACATTACAAACTGAATTATTAATATTTGAAAATATTGAAAGTTCTATGCTGATAGTCAATACTCAAAAATACAGGCTACAGAAGGAGATATGTCAGGAACATAATATTATCATCCATAACTATTAAACACTTAATAGTGCTGAATTTAGAAATACTGAAAAAACTTAAACTCAATGATACATGGAGTCATTTCTTTTAGACATAATATTATAAAAAATCAATGTCAAACTTAACGTATGCTGATAATGCGACAAGATGTAAATGAGACATGATATTTATTGATGTATTTATTTTTTTTAACATTGTGTACAGCCTCAGTTAGCGATGGTTGTATTTTTGTTCAGTTTCTCATCTCCACTTACTTTGCTTTTCATTTACGCTCTGTTTCCATGAATAATATACCTCAGTTAATTTTTTTTTGTTTGTTTGTTTTCATATCAAAAACATACATTTCTCTAAAAGAGAAGTGATTATGACAGTATTTTTCAAGTTACCATTTGGAGTCAGTTTCATCCCTAATGGTCGCGCTTCAGCCCCTTATTAGCTGTCAGCTGTCCCTGTGGAAGACAATACCAAACCCCATAACTCTTACAGGTGTCCCCAGTTATGCACAGCTAGAGATACTGTATAATGCCAACTCTCACAGCCTACCAAATACAAAAATTCAACCATCAACAGCACAGGTGTTTTAGCATCTTGCATTTCAGTTTCCCAGAAAAACCCTAACAACTTGTGTTAATTAATTAATTGAAACCAATTGTAGCACGTTTGTGCTTGCTTGACACTCAACCTTCGAAGCTGTTGAGTATTCTGAGATGAAATTAACTTTAATAAGTTTCTCATCCAATTAACATTTTAAAGTCATACGTGGAATATTAAGTATCAGTTTTAGTAGGTCAAATTTCCCCAGTTAACCAGGAAATATACTGTATGAATGTATTTTAAACACATGGTTGGACAGTTTGTTATATTGTTTGCCGCGTCATTGAATAAAGTACACCCAAACAACCAACATTTTTGTTGTGACTGCCAAATAACAACTCCAGTTTGTGAGATGCAGTCCAAAACTTAACACACCCACCATGTTTTTTGTTTGTCATATATACAGTACAGTAATTCTCCTGTCCATCTTCTAATGACCTATGTTGTCAGAAATTACAGGTAAGGAATAATGATTGTTAATCTTGATATCAACAGTTCCAAACACACAAAGCATATTGTATCTTATCATGTAATTTGTATGGCTTGTAGTCTTAAAGTACATTTTCTGTACCAGCAAAATGCAAAGCAACACTGATCTTTATCCTGGAGTATAGACTCTGCTGTGTTAGTATAGAAAAAAACAAACAGCCAAGAGATCTGTAAACACTGCATATTTTCTCAATCTTGTGCTATCCATCTTTATTCACTTTTTGTCAGCTACGTCAATCAGGCCCTCGTCTTCTTGAACAGCTTTTTAAACAGAGATCACAGTGGAGGTGCTGCTGACAGGACGCAAGACTACTTGCATCAGCTATTGGAAACTGCAACATGGCAGATCTGAAGTTATCTGACCGCGTTCAAAGAAATGCAAAAGTAACAATCTGTGCATTGAGCACGTAAACTATATACATTACAAATACATATCAGACTAAATAATGTGCCAATCTGGGTGGGAAATTTGACTCTATGCCAATTAAATTGATAACCAAATGTAAGGCTGCTTCTTCATTTTGATAGTATCTCTTCATTACTTTACCCTTCTGTGCACCTTTTTTTTTTTTTAAAAAAGCAGTTTTCTGTCTGTCCAAATATTATTATTATTTATTTCTTAGCAGACGCCCTTATCCGGGGTGACTTACAATTGTTACAAGATATCACATAATTTTTTTTTTTTACATACAATTGCATTATTTTTTTACACATTATTTTTACATACAATTACCCATTTATACAGTTGGGTTTTTACTGGGGATTGAACCCATGACCCTCCGGCCAAGAGTCCAGAGCCCTAACCACTACTCCACACTGCTTCCCCACAGTTAGCCTGCCTTTTTAACATATACAAAAGATGACTAGAAAACTTCAGAACCACAAAGCGCATATATAAAATATATATCTTTTTCAAGGTAATAAATACTGACAATCCTGACTGGTCTAACCACACGATTCACATTGCAGGTTTAGCGCACGTAGCAGCAGTGCCAGTTTACCTCCATTGGGTGCCAGCAGGTCACAGCCCTGTCCTGAAGGATCTGCTTTACATCAATGTCAATACGCATCTATTCTGTGGCCTCTCTTAGAGAAACAAGGACCAATGTTATTATATTAGAAATTCAGGTTCACACTACCAGAACATGTTTCATACAGGCCTCAAAACCAAAGATGGAAATGGCTTTCAGTCATTAACAACCTTGTCCCGAACTTGAAAGCTAAATAAAAATGCCAGTCCACTCTGAAATACATTTTAGAAGTAGAAGTTGAACAGTGATTTGTGTTTTCTTTTTTGTTTTGGCCATTAAACTAGGCATTGCATTAGATCCACTGCAACCTGCCGCGGCGTCCTACCGGGGACCCCTAAAAAGCTGCAGGGCAGAACCAAGCGTCCAAGTTTTATTAAACCATTACATACTGGCTCAGAACAGCAATCAGTTTAATGATCAAAAAGAGCTTTCCAAGCGCAAGTGGATTTATTCCTTTACACGTTTAATAACCATTCCACATAAACATCAAGCTTTTACACTCAAACTAAAATGTATGCAGTCCTTTTAGATATATTTTTTTCTTTTTAAATAATTGTTACTGGAGCCAACATCTTTAGCTATCAGTTTGAAAATTAGCCAACTGCCAGTGTTTCAAGCAGTTTCCTGGCACAGAAAACAGAAAGTTGTTATCTTTTCTTTCGGAAATGGGTTTTAGGTTTATTTTACTGATTTGCCAACTGCTTATCTCTAAGGCTAAACAATGCTGCACATTTCTAGCAGAATTCATTACAGACCAATTTTAATTATTTCCGCATAGCTAATTTCATAATGTCAGAAGGAAACATTGATCGTAACCAGATGCTGCTATCTCCTTTATAATACTTGCAGTGCAATTGGAATAGTAAGGGATCTAACAGACAAGGCTGTTAGCATTTTAAAAGTACCTTGTTCATTAACATATAGTCCGCACTTGTATGGTCAAGGGTGTTACTGCACCTGAAATATAGCCTTGGCAAAATACTTGTGCTGCACTTCAAACATTGAGTAGCTTATTTGTGTTTTTGAAGTTACTGATAGTACTGTACACTGTGAATTCATATTTATTTGCAATACTTTTATTAAGTGATTTTTGTTGAAGTGGGACTTTGGTTATTGGCATTGGGGTTTCAATTGTCATAAATTCAACCAACCAATAGAGGAAGGCATTTACAATGTTACTGTGTGGGCAATTTGCATGTAATAATGCATACATGGATTTGTGTGGTTTTTCACTGGGGATACTGGGGATGTACTCCACACATTGCTCTGTTGAATTGAGCACTGTCCCTTTAAATTAATCTTTGCCTCTGTTATTGCAATGGACACACAGAGGGGTGATAGAAATCTGAGCTTTTCAGTTCAACATGCCAAATGCAAACCTATAGCAGGCTTCGTATAATTCTTACACAACTATAGAAGAATAAATCTAAGTTTATTCAGTCTGGCGCTGTAAGAAACTAGCCATTCCAATGCACTTTTTAATTTTTGTACTATCTACCTTCACAATACCAGTGGAAAGATGATAACATTTAAATACAAATAATTGACAAAATGACAAATGTAGAAAGAAAATGGTTACCCCCACCTCAAATAAACAAAACAAACTAAATAAACTAGATCTACATGGTACACTGATCTCAAAAATGACATGTGTGGAGTCCCGTGGCTTGCAAATCCTTGTATAGTCAGAGCACTCTCCTGCTTGAAAGCATGACATCAACATATTGGAATGAAATGGTTGATTCACCAGATATTTTGGTCGCAAATAGTTAAAGACTCACAGGAATGTTTTCATCAAGTCATTCTACTTTCTAATTGAGAGTGAAATGACACATTAGATAGACCTGCTTAGTTTTGATTTACAATGAGCACGAACAGGAATAAGGATCAACAGTACACGTTATGTGAGTGACTAATAAATATCAGTGAGAACTCTACTCCTAAGCCACACAGAAGCTTTTAGCCGGTAAGCGGATTTCTTTATGTCTATACAGTGTTCTGTCTGAAAACGTTACATGCAGATGTTTATGACAGAAGTGAATATTCATGCTGAATATTTTGAAATAGATACTACAGGAATAAGTATAACGAAGCAGACTAAAATTTATTTTTTTATTAAAATACAGTCTGGTACCAAGTATGAAGGCAATGTCTCAAAGTTGTAGGTCTTTTTGATCTGGAAACCAAAACGTCACACTACTCCAATGTGGCAGCCATCTTAGGTCACAGGTCAAAGTGAAAGATGGCATTAGAGTTTTCAAATTACTGAAAGAAATAAGTTGCTAGCTTATTATGTTTATGAGACCTTAGCAGTAGCGGTTGTGGTGGCACTAGATTTGCAAACTCATACAAGCTCCCCTCATGTGAATGAAATATAAAAAAAGCATTCAGTAGTTTCAGTGAAAGAAGGTGCACACTGAGCAAGTCTCAGGCAGCAAACTACTGTAGTTTCATGCTGGAAAATGAGGCAATGATTCCCAAATGGTTTACATATGAGTGAATTTCAAATATAATGTAACATAGAGCTCTAGCAATGCTTAGTTCACACCAGTGTGCAAACAATAGGGAACGAGACCTTGCCTTAGGCACTATGCACATTTACTGACCAGCAAACATGATTTATAGACTTGAAGTTGGATTCATTCAATGGACTCCTGCACAAAGGTACATTCTGCCAGAGGCTGCCCATTTATCACTATGTACAAATGTGTCACATTGTTTATCATAGAAGATCATTCTTCCATAGTCTCAAATATGTCCCAGTAAACAAGCCAAGTACAATAATTATTACAAAAAAAGATTTAACCTTTTTAGTAGATATTGCTTTTGGCACTGTTCCTTTGAAAGTTAACCACGCAATATTTGACCATGTATTTTTAGAAACATTAAGTGTAATAAGACATATTGAAAGCACAGTAAAGCGTACTGTATTACAAAACATGCTAAATGCATAGCATAAGCATAGCAAAGCATTGCAAATACCATTATTAACATTTATATGGGAGTTCACAAGTTTTTTTATCTATTTTTTTATTTTTATTTATTCACCCTGGGAGCTAAATGTATGTTCTTCTGAAGTGTCAGGGGTGCTGATAATATTTAAATAGGGTTAGGGTAGGAATGGTGGTGGATGGGCTGGGGGCGTCCACAACTAATCACTGCTAAAAAGAAAGATAGATGGTCAGTTTCCTGTTCTAGGCTACGAGTCACAAGCATGTACAGTAGTTTTGGTATCTGGTTGCTGATGCTTTAGAATCAATGATAGATTCAGCTCTCTGAACATGCAGATTAAATCTGCAGAGAACAGATTTGTCTGGAATACAAACAGCCTTGTACAAAGTTTCCGAGCTTCTAGCACTGTTCGTAAAAAAAGGCTTGAATGGAGCTAGCATCTCAAATTCGAACCTCAAGCTGTATAAACTGTGCAGTTCGACTCCTTTTTTAATCAATATATTTAAATGAAGTCAGCTAACTTCAATCCAGCTCTGTTTGTCTGAGCAATGTCGTAAAGAAAATGCTACTACAAACAGAATTGGTTTTGGTGAAATGTATGTGGTATACATGCAATTGACCAAAAGCAAAGGTAATCAGTATGTGATCCGAGACGCTGGAATCAATTCATGCAATGATCTGCCCACACATAGTGTAAAACGCTGCAATCATTGAGCTCGAAAGGAGCCTTTTTGCGAAGGGTATCAAGCTTTTGAAGACTTGAGTCTGTCTGCACTTCGAATTCTTAAAAGCCCAGGCAGCTCTAGCATATATGCTACTGATAACATGTGAGTCAAAGCAAATTAGTCATTTATAAAGAGTTAATTTTTAAGTACCATACAAGAGGCACTGGGGGCTGGAATGGCTCGTACAAAGACCATGTGTACAAGGAAAATACTGTATTTCATTGAAATACCCACATTCTTCGAAATGGCCAGGGAATTTTACACAGCTATGCTATATATTCAAGTTTTTTGCATCTGTTTTGCTCTCAAACAACCTCATTCTTCTTGACAGTGATAAACTAGGTTTATTGCATTGTGTATGACAATAATAAGGACCTGCTGCATGAACTGAACAGCAGAGAATATACAGAGCCAAAGGGGCAGATTCAATGTATTGCAGTTGTATCTTTTTGACAAGTCTCAGTTCCCCAGTTGACCAGTATGCCACTGACAGACCACTACAAGCCTGTCTGTGTTAGAGGCAAGTTATCAAAAATTTAAGACTCGGTTATAAATTACCTGTTTTTTGTAATCATCAACCACAACTGCGAATACAAATCTACAGTAGTATCTAGAAGAATACTTTCATGTTGGTACTACTCTAAGTTTGTCATCATGTTAAAATATACTTAGTGTTCCGAGTTTCCAGTTTATTCTGAACTTTACTGAAAAATTATAGGATTTTTTCTTTATGAACGTCAGTTTTTTTACTGATTTATACACGATTTTTGTCTACTATTCAATATTTTCCCAGTACTATTTTCTTGGAAATACACAATAGTTTGATTAAAATGCTGTTTTATTTTGACTCCGACATTGTAATAAGCAGCCCTACACTGTATCCTAGGATACAGAAGACGTTTAGACATAAGAGGATCAAATAACGTTCAAACGTGGTTCTCTGTTCACAAACATTACAATTTGATTACATTGAGCAATCAAAGTCTGATTTTTGTGGCAATTGCTGGAGTTGGTAACTAATAGAGCTGCAAATACTGCTGCATTGAGGTACATAAAAGACAATAAAAGAGCATACTGAAAAATAAGCAACCCATTAAACTAAAACAGAACGTGACCTGAGAAACAAGCAATCAATTTATGCGGCTTTTACATGCGCTTTAATAAAAGAGAGCACAGAATGACTGTGTTAATGAGTTTGTCAGAGCGCTGTGCTTTGCTGGACAGCCACTGTTTGTTGCAAAGAGGTATGTAGTGGTGACTTTGTGTGACAGTACTGTCCATCAGCTAAAACACTGCCTAACGCCGACAATCTTAATCGTAAATATTTGAGAGAAATGGTGATGCTTTAGTTTGTAAACTTATAGAACACATTGATGGAATGTCCAGTGTGATTTTAGATGTGTCTCCTGATGGCTTGCATCGTCCAGTTCTGTCAATTTTCTTTTCATTTTATGATTTCAAGGTAAATAAACCTGGCTTGGTTTGTGCTGATGTTCATACCTTCTGTAGATATTATTTCCGTCAGACTCAGCACGGCGATTTGCAAAGTACCAGCTAACTTGGGAAAATGTGTCTTCAACGTGACCAGATTCTGCTTCTGCCAGCAACATTAAACTTAATCAGAAACCAGAACTGCTATGCATCCTATTCCACATGTAAAGTTTTTACAGATGGTTTTTACAGATGTTTCAATTAAAAACAATTTTTACTGATTTGATCTCTATTTTAATATATGTAAAAGAAACATTCCAGGGAAATATTTTTAAAGATAAAAAACGAAAAATGAGGAACACTAAATAGATAACTACCTTTAATTACACAAAACAATTTCATGAAACACCAAGTATGCTTCAGATTAAGAGTTCCTGTCTGTTTTGCTACTCTGCTTTCTTTTGAAATGATCATTAGGCTGTCCTGTTTCCCTTATAAAAGTTAGCCATAGTAAAAGCATAACAAAGTGAGATAAACCATAGTGAAAGCATGGTAAAGCATAGGTAAGCATTGTAAACAATAGCAAAGTATGCTAAAGCATATTAATAAACATGGCAAACCAGGGTAAACTATGGTAAATGCACAGTATAACCATGGGAAAAGTGTGGTAAACTGCAAACATACTGTACAAAAATAAACTGTTATAAGGGTTGCCACATTTACAACTCATGTGGGTCTTATTTAATAAAACATGGCACAGTTTTGGCCTGTGCCTGAAACATGTACCATATTGTGTTTTTTGTTCCTTTATAACTGTGTTTTACTCGGTCACAATTTAAATTAATGGCAATTTGTTTTTTCTAGGAACTGGAAATGGGAGTTGTTGTGAACAAGAACAATGCATCCCCAGGGGTATCAAATGATTGTAACCTTGAAGTAAAATGGATATGTGAAAAAGATCTGTTTATACGCCCAGAGGTTAAAACATGTGGTGCTAAAACTATTAATGTTCACTGGAAACCACCTGCAATGGAACTTTATTGACAATCATAGAATCCAGCTGTGTACCAGCTACAGTATAAAGACTCAAGGGGCTAGATTCTCAGAGCTATTTACTCCAGATTTTAGTCACAGTTTCTTTCAGAAAAGAAAAACGCACCCAAATCAAATCTAAACAACTCAGATATTTAATTGCATGTGGTTTCTTATTTGTAAACAACGGTAAGTGGTGAATCGGTAAAAATAATCCACTGTTTGAGTGCCATTATGCCATTATGCACCATTATCTTCCTAATTAATACTCGTTCAGTAACGAGATGCATGTATTTCAAATCGCGCTAGATTTGAAGGGTTTATACAAACCATATTTTGAGAGCTACAGATGCTATGCATTTATATAATCACAGGAGGTGAATAGTTCATTTGTGGTATAGATGCAATACTGTACGTGAATACAAGAGGAAAATTGACAAGAAACAAGATTTCTCAAATACTTCAGAGTAAGAAACCAAGAAGTCAATCAGTTGGTCATAAACAGATTACCAATGTTGCTATATGTGATGGTGAAGTTGTTCTTGTTCCTGAACCTGTCCAACAATAATTGTATTGTTTTATACTCTTGTTTTATTCTTGTGAAATAACAAACTGAAATCACAAAAGTTTTTATAAGGGTTGAGTTTGAAATAATAATATTATAATGAACTAATAGTTGAAATGATTACGGTGTAAGAAAACGATTTTCGCTTTTCTGATTAATTTTTCTGTGACTGTGCTTTTGTTGACAAATCAACAGTTTTCTGTGGATTCGTAGCACAAACTGTGGATTTGTAAACCAACAGTACACCTACCCCGCACTCCCCTTCTCTTCAAAGCTACAATTAAAAAATCAAAGGGTGACGTCACAAAGTATTATTACTATTATTTTTTTATTTAAAAAAAGAAATGCTGTAATGATGATTTGGAGTAAACAGATTTGAGAATCTCACTCTACATCAAATGCAACTACACAACATAGTGACAACCATGTATGAACCCAATATGTGGAAGTGATAGGTCTTTATCATCTGGAGACAAACAAGTCACATGACTCCAATATGGAAGAGTATAAAGTGCTGTTTTGCCCGATTCCATAACACTGACAATTTGAAAGCTGCATTGGCATTGGAGGATTTGCAAATTCATACAATCCCCCCTTTTGAGGATGCATGATTAGAAATCAGAGATACAATATCATTTGTATTTTCAAACACTTTTGCCTCCTAGTATATTCCCCTGACCAGGTTCCAAATTCCACAAAGATCCACACCTGATTTTATGTATAAATTAATGAATAAGGTTCACCTGAATTATAGCAATAATTACAAATGTACATTCTACGATCAGAACTGCATACTTAATAAGCACATTTACTATAATAAATGTATTACAAATAGAGTCAACCCCTCCTGTTTGTGGAAAAGTGGAATGTGGTTTTTTTGCAGTATCATGCAGAAGTTTTATGTGTATTTGAATATCTTTGTTTTGTTTTTCGAAAGCAAATCATAAAGCAAGCCTCTACAAACACCAATGCCAAACCCTATTCCTGTTGTCATTCAACATTCATTTTAAAAGGATGCATGAGGACAAGAAAGGAAACGCACCTTTCTCTTTCAGGATCTTCTTCACGTTTATAGCTGCATCCCGATCAGACATCTCTCCATCCCTGGGATGAGGCAGCATTGCTAAAGACATACAAGCATACAAGTGATTCTCGGCCAGAATTTTTTTTTTTTTTTTTAAATGTTAATGTATAATTGTATTGTTGTATACCTTTCTTTTATTCTTAGGAAATACTAAACCGAAATCGCAAATGCTTTTAATAAGGGTTGTGTTTGAAATGTGTAATATTATAATTTACTCATTGCTAAAATGATATGGTTGCATAATAAAAAGGTATTCACTTTTCTGATTAATTGTTCTGTGATTGTGGTTTCGTTGAAGTCCAAATTAGTCCTGTCCCTTTAAATCTAAAGTCTTTACAGCTCTAGATTTTTAACGGTAGAGTAAAAATATATATTAGCAAAATACAACACACCTTCTGTATATTTTCATTTTCATTTGTTCAATATACTAATTTACATGTTTATTATCACTATTACTTTAATATTTACCTACCTATCAATGTATTTATGCTAGCACATTAATCTAAACATCTTTTTGTATCAGAATACAGTAACATTAAGATGACGGGTTGTTTTTGAAGAGGTTCTAATATCCCACGAAAACACTTCTGACACTGTTGTTATCTGAGCCTCATCAAGAACATTCAGAATCTTCTCTTAGTCTTGCAGAATGTCTTCTTATTGGTTCACTACACTGACCAATAAGGGTCGGAAGCATTGCTATGCTGAGGGGTTACCTAGACGATCGGAGGTGTCATGTGGGGAGGGGGAGCTTGAGGCACTGCTGCTCTGGTGTGAAGAGGCGTGGCTCCCAGGGCGCTGATTCTCCTCCAGAGACAGAGCTGGGGAAAGGCTGTCCTGGACCCGTTCCTGCAGGAACACAAAACTCTATAAAAAACACTCTTCAACACAACCCCCACTTGTGTACAAGCTGCATTACAGGATGAACTCTGCACGTCAACAACAAGAAATATGATAAAAGCAACAAAGGTTAAGGGCCCTATTTTCAAGTGCAATGCCAGTCATATTTTCTGAAAGGCGTTAAACAATCTGAATTCCAGCAAAAAAAAAAAAAAAAGAAAAATCACGCTAAGAGCAGAACATTTATTTTTGGGAGCAGTTTTTTTTGTTAGTTTTGTGTTTTGAAAATAAAGGCTGAGACTAATTCGCTATCCATAACTGTACAAAGGATCCAACTCTATTGCTATCCCAGCTCATCTAAAGACTTCATTAACAAGAACAGCTTTTTCAAGACATTTTCCACATAATGTTCACATATGTGGTTGCACTAGTCAAGGCTATCAAGCATAGTAAACATTCAGGACTCTAATAAGCGTGAAACCTCATGTGTATATTGACTCAAGACAAACTACAGTGTCACTGAGTGGTTTACATTTACAATGTATTTATAGAAATGGAGCAGCAGTCAATAACAATGACTTTAACTCAATGTAAGCTTTGCGCTTTCGGTATTCACAAGCTTCAGCGTGTGACACCTGCTGGTGAAACATTGTATTTCAGTAGTAATCTGTGACAGATAACACCCTCTAGTGTGCAGAAGATGCAGAGCAGGTTAACTAAACTGCACATAGACTTGAGTTTTATCGCAGAGAACTTTGCCATTTTTATAGCTGGCTTTGGCTGCCACTGTATAAAAGCATGTCAGCACATATACAGTAGCCTTGTAAAAGCAATGTAGCAAAACCTGGTAATCTCACAGAAAATAAATGATCAGAACTCTGTACAATGACCTTGCTAATTGACCACAGTAAACCTTTTTTAGTCAATGGCTGCTAACGACAACATTCACTGAAAAGATACAATGTACACATTTCCCTGTAAAACAGTTCAAGCTTGGCTAATTCATTTCTTCTGCTCCTCTCTCTTTTTGTGACTGTCTTCGTATTCTCTCCTGAATTTGCGTATGGGATTCATGCTGCCCATAGAAGGACATTGATGTTGTGCTTTCTTTTCCTCCTATTTAATGTCCTACACAAGATAACCCAGCAGAGTGTGTCATAAGCACAGTGCCTCATGTCAAGCATAATTACAATGCGAATACTAATGCCTGAAAACAGTACACACACTATCTGCTGTTTGGTTGCTGGGAAAAGTATTTGGCGATTGGCCAGCTGTGGATCCCTAACCAGCAGGCAGGTGTGATCCTGCAGAGCGTCTCATGATAAAAGGGTCAGCTAACACACTTTGGTGCTGCTGCAAGGCCCTACCAAGCAAAAGGATTAAGATCATCCACGCTGCCTGGACAACGAATTGTGAAAGACGATTTCCTCCAATCACCATGTGTCTTAGCCGGGATTGGAGCTTTGTGAAGAAGAAACCACCTCCTTCGACCGCCGTTTGTTTAACCGGGATAGGAATTGATAATTAAAGAAGCCAAAAACCGACGACGACCGCGTATGCAACCAGGGTCGGAGTTTGTTTAACTGTGTAAGGAACAACGAGGAGTGAGGTGTGTAAGCGGGACTTCCTTTGATTAGAGGAGTAGCATTCGCTGTATTCATGGCACCTACTGTTTGTAGTTTGTGTTCAGTGTTTTATTTTTGCATTTCAATTTGTTCTATGTCCCTCTGGCACCACCACTGCTGGTAGTGTCATGTGGTTTTGTATTTTGTAAATAAATCCTGCATGCCTGAGCGGATTGTCAACGTCATCTCCATGTGTCTCTCTGTCTGTCAGCGGATAACCGACACCCCCATCCCAGTGCACCAATAACATCTAGCTAAAGATAATGAACCATTAATAATATCTTAAATAGAAATAAAATAAAAACAGACTAAGGCAGTAACATTCCTGGAAGACTGTTCACCCACCGCACATTAGTGTGTGTTATTTTATTCCCACACTACAGTGTCTTACGAAAGAGATTTTTTTTCCACAATGTCTCTGGACAATAAAAGCAGTTTTGAGCCAGGGGATTACATTTTTAACTCTAATATTTAGAAAAAATAAATCATTTAAGTAGGCTCTGTATGCATACTACCCAGACCTCCCACACAGTCCCATCTGCAGGACTGGTGGCAATATATAAATAGAGCAGAGCTCAGCAGCCAGCAGAGCATTTACACTAAAAATATACTGTATGTAACCTCATTTGTCACGGTGATATTACTGTCATAAGAATCAGATGTAATGTACTGCTGTATATGGATCACTTTAAAAAAAGGCACTGGTGGATCACCATGGAAAAGCATATATAAAGGTATCCACTGCTGCATTGCATCACCTAAAGGCTGATAATATATATCACCCCTTAGCAATAACCCTTCCAGCAAACCTTATATTCTTGACCTTTTAGAAATGTACACTGAAAAGCTTCAAATTGCTTTCCTGGGAAAAGCAACTAATAATGTCTGGCCTGCTTCTGCCATCTCTTTGCCCTTATTCAGCTGGTATATTTAAGGAGTTCTTTATAACACATGTCAGCAATTCAAATGATGGAATGTATGCAATGTAGGAACCAACACATGACTTCCTGTTGAATTCATATTGATTTTAGTTGAGGTAAACTAAATCTTCTCAGGACATATTTTAAACATGTTCATATTACATCCTAAATCATTTTTAAATGTATTATTTTTAAGTGTGACCCTTCTATTTTTAGAAAGCAAGGATTACATACTAATCATGAATATTTTCAGAAACATATTTCACTAAAGAAACATTGACAGGCCTTTGGTCTTTTTTTCTTTTAATTTCTATTTATATTGTAAAAAATGTCAAAATCCTGTCAATGCTCTAATCCCAGCTAAGCCTGTTCTCTGTTTGCTCGGCATAACAAAGGGGTGCATCTTCTCTTACCTTAATAACAGAAGCGCCTGCCCTGGACAGAGGACTCTGCATCTGGGCTGCTGCAGCCATGTTTGCTATGGTATTCAGGTGGTTCATCTGGTTCATCGCCATGGCAACAGATGCAGGAGGTAGGCTAACAGGAAGGAGGGGGTGGGGCATCATCATAAATGGCAAGTCAAGTCCTAAAAAAAAAAAAAAAAAACATTTAATAATGGTGCATCTTTCCATACACTTTGGTCCTAAATAACACTAACAACCCTGCAAGAGACTCCAGAAATGTCAGAGTTGCTGTGACCAGCAAGAATCGTAAACTGAAATACTGTTTCTTGCCATTCATTATCTTCAGTTATATTTTCATTGCCTCTCTTATCAATACAGTCACATAGAGGAGCCTTCCAAGCTTTCTTTGCTAGACAGAGAGGCCAATTATAGTTCAAACTTCACTGAGCACATGTTGTTCTTCCTGCTTTACTGAAACAGTGGAACCTGGTTCCATGAGTATGCTGGGCTTTAGTTACAACACCTTTTTAAAACTGTACATTTTAAAAAGGTAGTAATACAAATACATTGAGTATATATAGATGATCGTGTCCACTAAGCCTTTAACAAAATGCTTGTCGTTTCATTTATTTTTAGTAGTACCGAAAATCTTATATTTGCAAGTGAATATATGCAATATTACATTGAGCATACTGTTTTATTGAGCCAGCGTTACATCTACTTGAAGTAACCTGTATTTTCAGTTGGCACACTCGATTTATACAGTGCTACGTTAAAGAAGAAAGCTGAGCAACAATGTAGTTGTAAAGGTCTATGTGGACTTAACCACCAAGAACTGGAGGAAACAGGAAATAGGCGTACATGTTCACGGTTCACAGCTCGTGTTTAATAAGAGACAGGTAAAACACAAATCCTGTGTTACTGTCGATGCATACTGTAAAATAACAGCAAAATAAGATCAAAATGTGGGTGAATGTTTCACAAAATATATCCTTCAAAAGATCTGGTGCCAATCAGACATCAGTACCATGAAAAACACGATCACTATGACCGTACAGTGAAAGAGCATTTTGTTTGTAATCATTTTACTATAATTTACAGGTAAATCACGCCAATTCTGTGGTACTTTAATGGTCAGTGTTTTAGTGATGTTCCGGTACCTTCAGATTTAGGACGACACCACTGAGCAAAGTGTCTTGTTCATGCAGCACTTACTGTTAGCTAGCAGATGGTTCTGTTGCAGGGAGCTGAGTGGGTGTGCTGCTCCCAGGTTGTGCTGGCTAGACAGAGCAGCATGACTGACGCTATGCTGCGCTCCTGTGGAAGGAGGGGACTGCAGCTTCTCTTTATCCCAGGACGACTCGCTCCCACCTGGGGAGAACAAAAGACAACAAGAGAATACATCACATAGCTGACTTCTTAGTGACAAACCACTTTGCTCCAGTATATGGAATAAACATAAGTGCAACAAAACCTGCCAAGTGTAGGGAGCCGGGCGATAACTAAAATATCTGGAGAATCAGAAAATCACAGATTTGTCATTTCACGTCTCTAATGCAGGCTCAACATGGACGCAGCGAAAACCCTACATCACCCATACAGCGACATATAGAACTACCAAGGATGAATCCATTAGTGGTTGGTGGAATGACTGCAGACATCTGCTCCCAAGTTCCTGGGTGTAAAGAGGAAATTGGCTAGGTTGTGGGATCAGAGCATGCTTCTCAGTTCTTCTGAGCTGTTGTGAGGGATTGCTGTTATGGCAGTGCGTATTTGGATATTCTAAATTGGGAAGAAAATTAGGGGTAAAATAATTGCTATAATGTACACCTATCTCTCTCTGGGAAGAAATGCTGATCCACAGAAAATATGTTTTTAAAATTGTTGTTGAGTTGTACAGTGAGGCTGTGTGGTCCAGTGGTTAAAGAAAAGGGCTTGTAACCAGGAGGTCCCCGGTCCAGGAGGTCCCCGGTCCCCGGTTCAAATCCCACCTCAACCACTGACTCATTGTGTGACCCTGAGCAAGTCACTTCACCTCCTTGTGCTCTGTCTTTCAGGTGAGACGTAGTTGTAAGTGACTCTGCAGCTGATGCATAGTTCACACACCCTAGTCTCTGTAAGTCGCCTTGGGTAAAGGCGTCTGCTAAAAAAAAAATAATCATAATAATCAAAATATGTCCTGTTGCAGGTGGCACAACACCCACAGCTGCAGGATAAAAAGGTGCATTGAGAAAGCCTTTTTAATCGTAAACACTAGATCAAAAATTGCACTCTATTACACAGAGTCATAAAACGGGTTAAGGTAAAATGCAAAATGAATCAAAATAATTTATATAATTCCGCCTAATAAGCATATGAAGTCCTGCGAGTGAAATAACAGATGGTGTTTTTGTAACAGATTGCTATGACTGATTAATTTAATAATAATAGGAATTACATTCTTCCTCTGTAGGATTCTGACTATTTCATCGGGGAATAATTTCAATAAAACAAAAATGAAACTTTACTGATGGTTTACTAAAACACCTGAGGCTAGTATACCCCTACCATGTTATAGCAGCCTATTGTTAGAGGTAAACTGGCAAGGTATTTCACTAGGTAATGACTGCAAGTGGCACTGCATGATGCTGGAACAGAGCTTGTTCAAGTAATTAGAATCCGAAGTGACTCTACTGTCATTATATTGTGTTATACTGTATAATAGATGGATGTCATTCACAATTTAGACACTGAATTGTTAGTGGAGTAAATATTTAGATGAGACCAAAAATGAATCTTGAATTTAGCAGAATTGTTTATTACAGACGCTGAAATGAGTTATTTTCTTTCATCATGACCTGGTGTTTTTATTATACTGTATTAGTCCCTTACTATTTTTAACATACTTCACACGACTCAGTACAGCCGCTTGAAAGTAGTCTGAGGTTCTTTCTTATTAATTTTTTGGATTGTAATTTGTGTGTGTGTTTTTTTTAAAGAAATAAATTGTGCTAATAATGAATCTTGAGCACGATTTATTTAAGAATCTTACCCATTATTCAAATGCATTGATACAGACACAAAGAAGGCCCCTATGGTTTACAGTGCTCTGCCTTATGCAAGGGGCTTTTTAAAACAGGATGAAAATGAGTCTTATTTGATTGTTTGTTAATGGTTAATCAAGCATTTCTTTTAAACTAAAAACACACACACACATTATATATATATATATATATATATATATATATATATATATATATATATACACACTACCAGTCAAAAGTTTTAGAACACCTCCATTGTTCCAGTTTTTATTGAAATTTACGCAGTTTAATGTCTCAATGTACTCTGAAATTAAAGCATAGAACAAATAAACAATTGGAGATAAAAAGAAATCATGGAATCGTTTTGTTTAACAAAATTTAATCTAAATTTTTGACTCATCAAAGTAGCCACCTTTTGCAGATATAACAGCCGAACACACTCGTGGCATTCTTTCTACAATGGAAATCAAATATTGTTCGGAAAGTTCTTCCCAACACTGTTGCAGAAGTTCCCACAAATGTGTTGCACTTGTAGGTTGCTTTGCTTTCACCCTTCTGTCCAGTTCATCCCAAACCAGCTCGATGCGGTTTAAGTCTGGAGACTGTGCTGGCCATTCCATGATTTGAAGCCTACCGTCTTGTTCTTTTCTTCTAAGGTAGTTCTGACATAGCCTGGAGGTATGTTTGGGTCATTATCTTGCTGTAGGATGAACCCCTGACCAACTAGGCGTATACCAGAGGGTATTGCCTGGCGCTGCAAAATGCTGTGGTAGCCGTTTTGGTTCAGGGTGCCACTCACTCTGTGCAAGTCGCCGACTCTGGATCCAGCAAAAGAGCCCCAGACCATCACGCTTCCTCCTCCATGTTTGACAGTTGGTGTCACACACCGAGGAACCATCCTTTCGCCTACTCGATGGTGTACAAAAACCCTGCATGATGAACCGAAGATTTCAAATTTTGATTCATCGGTCCATAAGACCTTCTTCCAGTCTTCAGTAGTCCACTGGCGGTGCTTCATGGCCCAGGCAAGCCTCTTTTTCTTATTTTGCCATCTTAGCAATGGCTTTCTTACTGCCACTCGACCTGTCAAACTTGCAGCTCGAAGTCTTCTCTTCACAGTTGAAACTGAGACTTGCTTACTTCGACCAGTGTTAAGCTGTGCTTGAAGCTGTTGTCCTGTGAGCCGCCTATCACGCAAGCTGTTGACTCTCAGAAACTTGTCTTCTGATTCTGTTGTGGCTTTGGGTCTGCCAGACCTCTTCCTGTCAGAGTTTCCTCCAGTTTCCAAGTGCCTTTTGATGGTGTAGGAAACTGTACTCACTGACACCTTGGCTTTCTTTGCAATTTCTCTAAAGGAAAGACCTACACTTTTAAGGGTTATAATGGTCTGTCTGTCTTCCTTTGTTAATTGCCTTTTTCTCGCCATTATGATAGCAATATACTACTTCCTGCAGTACAATACTGTCCAAATATTGCTTAAGAGGGGTAGTAACACAGTCTGTTCCAACACTGTTTTTATACAGACAGAGGGTTTGTAAGTAATCAACAAAAGTTGGGACACCTGTAGGAATTGTTAGCATCAACTTTCAAGGCTTAATTTACTTCCATTGCTGCAGAACAGCTGTAAGTTGTTAACCCATTACTTGTTCCCTGAAAAGGCCTTTTGTATAACTCTGAAATGTACATTATTTTTCAGTTTTGGTAACCTAAACTTTTTTTAACCTCTAGCAGTTTAACGCTTACCTTTGTACCATTTCAGGTTATTCACTGGACTTGAACTGCTTAAATTTCAATAAAACTGGAAAAATGGGGTGTTCTAAAACTTTTGACCGGTAGTGTATATATATATATATATATATATATATATATATATATATATATATATATATATATATACACACACACACAATGTGATCCTTAGTGCAAAACATTATAGTAAATGTATATTAAATCCTTAATTTGTTTGGCAGGGGTTCTGAAAACACATTTGTCAATATGTTACATGCAATAAACAGAAACACAGTACATTCCAGTTCATTATTAAAAAATCCAGTCTTATTTCCTGACCTTGCACAAAATCTATTCACCAAAAAAAATAATAAAAAGTGTATGGAATGGGTTACCAAGCCATGTTGTTGATGCAATTTATGTTATATGTTCTTATTTTAAAAAGTTCAGGAAAACTATATGTTGGTGTCTTAACATATTTAAGCAGTATGAACTCAAATTTCTGTGTTTTTGTCACATTTGGTCCCTGTCCGGATCATATTTTCTGGTCAAGTTAACAGTAAATCATGTTGACTGGAGTGTTAAAATCTAAGCCTTCTACTGAGGGCCCTGTTGGGTCCTTTCCAAGAACTTCTCAAATGGTCCTGCCAATGTAATTACTGAACAGTCCTGCCAAAGCTGTGAGATGTAGCCATTAATATAGCAATTCCCTGATCTGTCCATCAGTCAGTCATACTTTGAAAATGTGTCCATCATTGAACAGGGCATGGTTACATGCTGACAGTTATATTTAAAAAGCTTTTCTAAATCTGAATACAATTACAACCAGCTTTTAAATCATCATTAGCATTTTTTAACACCAGCATAAATCGATTAAATCAAGACATTCCAAGGATATTAACTTATTAACCAAGGATATTAACATGCAGATACAACATTATATTTACATATAATTAAATACAATGGGGTCCTGAATCATGGAATTATAGATAACAAAAAATAATAATAGTCTACAAGCATCCATTACAGTTTTGTGAACCACTTTAAGATGTTCAATTCTAAATGGCTGTACAACTAAAATATTATCATTATTTTTCAAAATCTTCATAGTGTACAGCAAGGATCTGCAACTCTAAGGAGGCTGTGTGGTCCAGTGGTTAAAGAAAAGGGCTTATAAACAGGAGGTCCCCTGTTCAAATTCCACCTCAGCCACTAACTCATTGTGTGACCCTGACCAAGTCACTTAACCTCCTTGTGCTCCGTCTTTCGGGGGAGACGTTGTTGTAAGTGACTCTGCAGCTGATGCTGATGCATAGTTGACACACCCTAGTCTCTGTAAGTCGCCTTGGATAAAGGTGTCTGCTAAATAAACAAATAATAATATCAGTGCGCTTTAGCCACATTAGGTACATCCCTGCTTTGCCTGAAGTATGACGTAATGCTCAGAGTGTTTTTTGCCGTTTACTGACAAAGAAGTTTTCTGTATTTTTTTTTTCTACCAGTTGATTTATGACCCAGATATGTGAAAAAAAAAATATCAAAACACTGGATATTATATAGAAAACGATATTTCAGCAATATCTAGCACCAGAGACAGCAATGGTTAGTTGTGTGATTGTTGTAAGCACTGTAAGGGTGTAACACTTGAAGAGAAACATTTAATTTTTCTTCGGGTAATTGAAAGTCACCTGGGTGAATAAGCTGTATCTGATGCAGCTAAGACATCTGACAAATAACTGAGTATATTACCATGTGTCATTCTAATTCAGGATACAGAGAGCCAGGATTGTTGTTAATGTTCACAGCCTGGATGAACCCATTCTCTTTCTCACTTCACTGTGTTCAGACCATCTCTGCCTTTCACTATGGTCCTGCTACATTTAAAGATGTAAACGTATATGCCTCCTGGTAGGAGATGAGGAGAGCGCGCAGGTGTCAGCGCAGTCAGGTGACCTCTGCATTTGGACCACAGGGAGGCACTTCACTGTGTAGACCCCAGCCATGAGGTCCAATGAAGAAAATTCTGCAATATGGTCGAGGTGGTACATCCTTTCCATGAGGTCACCATTTAAAGGTCTTACTCAAGTCTAAATGGAAGTCTGTTCTGGTAAGGATAGAGGACTTGGCAGAGTTTAATGGGAATGCTCAAATGACCCTCTCTATGGCAAGGGATTCTCCATTGAGAAACTATTTAAAGGCATTTTATTCAATTTTGAGTGTATTGTGAATTTGGTATCCGCTTTGTTTTTACTAGTCATGGAACAGGTCGGAACTACAGTATAAAGCCCTCCTCACACCGGATGAGTGATTCAGTGGCAGAAGTCACAATAGCTGAGGCAAGGAGTGAGCGAGTGATGCGAGCAAGTGATTTTGGAAATGGATTGGTTTTATTTATTTTTTCACTCATCCCAGAGGTTTCGGAATTGACCAGTCAGAAATGAGAATTTGTTCTAAAAAAAAACAAACATAACATTCTATTGAAACAGTCAGTGATGTTTTTTATCATCATGTTAAGAAATGTTGCTTCACTAGACCCTTACTAGGGCTGTCAGTTGAGCCTCCAAATAGCAATAGATTAATTGGGCACATAAAATTGCATAGTTCGAAAAAATATCGATGCTTGTACGGCCCACATACTTTTGTTGCTCCATTCCTCTCCCCCCAGCATGATTATTTTAATATCATTAAATTAAAAACTTGAATGTGAGGGGTAATTACACCTTGGTAGCATCAGGAGAAACAAAAAACACAACAACATTCGCAACAAGCCTAAAGCAAGTTTAAAATACTGCAGGGGTGTTACTAAATATTTGGAATGCAATCTATATAAACTAGACAACAGTTTATGAAAACCGTATTTGCATAATACTGTACCACCTAACCTTCACTATCTGTGAAACACACAATGCGGAAATCCCTGACTAAAACATCAGCATCATCATCATCATCATAGTAATGCATACCCACTATAGAGGTCAAACTGATTGTTATTCCAAAATTGCGTTTAACATCACTGATGTTTTTCTTTTAACGTTATTGAATATTACTAAATG
>CM060256.1:44843312-44868268 GCA_030684275.1 Acipenser oxyrinchus oxyrinchus | reverse complement strand
TGTGTGTGTGTGTATATATATATATATCCTAAAAGTGTAGGTGAGGCAAAACTGTTGGCCATAGCTGTACACCTCAGTGTTCTTTACTGCTTAATTGTAATGCAGTATGAGAATCCAGTACTATGACTAGAATGTAATTATTATGTACCTGAAATCTGATGTTCATACAAAAACACACTTTTTATAAGAGCCCCAATGACAAGAACAATTCAATTATCATTCCGAACATGAGCAAGACATTTTAGTATTCAGAGGATTATGGTAATTAGGTCCTTCTTCACGTTGGGGTGATGTGACACTTGCTTCAGTATAATGTCACTCCACTTAAAGTATATGTAAACAACATTATCTTAGTCATAGTGCATTACTTTACCAACTGTGCTGCAGAGCTTCAAGGTCAAAGTGGACAGAATGTAGTCAGTGTCGGCAGTGTTGTCCTACATGCAAAAGGCAGGTCGATGGCTCAATCCAGAAGACACACCACTGCAGCTAAGTGGCAAAAAGCAATTTGTTGAATTCCCATACACACTGAGCACCTTGCCTTGGGGACTCGGTGAGGGGTAAGTTACAGTAAGCAGCGGTCAAGATTTGTTTTTATAAGCTGGGGAAAATACCCTTGTGATCAAACGAACAAAACAAAGCATCCGCATTTGCAAAGTGCATTCTTTTCATTCTGTGCATTTCAAAAACACTTTCTTAGGCTGAAGAGAGAGTAATGTTAGTTCCATATATACATAACGGCGAAGATACTGGTATCAACGTGTAATCATTTTACTGCTGATTAGACCACCAGCAATGTCTGTATGGCAAGCTAATTTATTTCAAAAAACATTCCATCACCATTATTATATAGCATTCTTAAGGAAGCCTAAGATAAATTAAAAGATTAAAAAGTATTTCTGGTTACAAACAATACAGGGATACTAGCTATACAGTAGTGTCAAAGTAATAGCCTTGGGTATTGTAACCAACTCAGTTTTGCTTTCTAAATGTATATCACTGCACATACTACATTAGTTTTGTTTGGAACAGAATAGCGTACTGTGTACATAACATTATAGTTGCTCAAGAATGACCTTCTTACCTCGTTAAAAAGGGGAACCGTTTTACTGCTAATGCTGATGTAAATTGTGGAATCACTTCTAAAGGTAATACAATACAAGCGTGTGAACGTTTACTGAACCATGCATTCACTGGGTCCAAAGCTATTATACAGCTATATACCCTACTATATGTACAGTACTATAGCACATATCTAATGTGGCACAAAAAAATCACTTTTTGTTTTAAATCACCAAAAATTGTTCTTTTTATCATTTATTTTTTATTTTTTATAAATATTCAAAAATAAACAGCAACCACAAAAAAAACATTAAAGTTGGACACCATACATTCCACCAGCTGAAGGTTTTGCATAAAGCAATTAACGGTGTGTGTTTTTGTAAAGATGCTGTTGCTGCACAATCTAAACATTGATTGCTTTGTGTTTTCCTTCCAAAGCCAGGTTTCAGAGAGATTTGAATTTAATTGATTCCTTTTTAAACAAATATTGTGTTGGAATGCTGTTAATGAAGAGGGCATCTCTAGGTCACCGCAGGCTCACTGCAGGGGAGGTTGTGTTCGGGTCTCAGGGTAGGCGAGCAGTGGGAGGGGGGAGCAGTTCTTTTTACACTGACAGTCCAGTGCACTCAATCAGTTGATAACCGCTATTGTGTATCACTGCAGTATGTGTCTGTCACAGCCATTGTGGCACTCAACTTGTCTGATCAATGCCGAAATGCCTTCCAACTATAGATAGGACAATTTTGTAATTATTCAGCTTTTTTCCCTGACACACTAATACTGTATATATTTATTGATAACTAGAAAAGGGAAGCATGAGGGTTTAACTATTTTTATTACATTTAAATCTTACATTCGGGGGTTCTTGTTTACTTGTTGTTTCTTCATATAACTCAAATGCCAGCTTAGCCACTGTCTCGTTGTGCGAACTTGGCTTTTCTTCTTGATTCCGGTCAAACAGAACCCTGTACCATCACTGAACAAAGTTTTTGAAAACTAAACAAAGTACAACTCTGAAGTTACCATGCAGCTTTCTAGCTTAGACTGTTAATCAAAGTATGACACATTTCAACATACACAACAAAAATGTTTCTGTAAAGGGTATTTTCCAAATTGTGTACATTATGTGTGTTTGTGTGTGTGTGTGTGTGTGTGCATGTGTGTGTGTGTGTGTATTTTTCCAGCACACTTTAAAGTAATACTAGAACATAAATAAATAGCCAAGGGAAAGCACATACAGTTCTGATACTAACATCCTGCTAGTAACAAAGTCAGATTATTTTTTATTATTTGTTTATTTAGCAGGCGCCTTTATCCAAGGCGACTTACAGAGACTAGGGTGTGTGAACTATTCATCAGCTGCAGAGTCACTTACAATTACGTCTCACCCGAAAGACAGAGCACAAGGAGGTTAAGTGACTTGCTCAGGGTCACACAATGAGTCAGTGGCTGAGGTGGGATTTGAACCAGGGACCTCCTGGTTACATGTCCTTTTCTTTAACCACTGGACCACATAGCCTCCTATAATTTACCAAACAATGGAGGATTACCAAACTCATATACGAATCAGCTGCTGTCATCTCTTAAAATCAGGCTCCTCCATTGTACTCATGCACTTTGCTAATCAATGTTCTTATCAACTGCCTTGACAGTTGGCTATGATAATCTTCTATCTACTCACCATGCTCCATGGAGATACATTTGACCTTTCACAAGACCATGGAACTAAAATTGCATGGGCCACCTCGATTCATTTGATCATTGTGAAAAGAAAAGGAAAATGCAACAATGTGCCTCCCTAGTGGGATGAATGAAGATAAATGCAATACATCATCAGACCCTAACGTGTGCGCTGCTTGGGTCCCCTGGGATCTGGAGTGCTTTGCAGGTTCAATAAAACAACAAGGAGAGACAACTTTAATAATTTAAAGCAGCTATAAGATCTAGGCATTCATCTTCAAAAAATGATTACGGGCTGGGATAGAAATTATACGTGGCCAGTCACATGCTGTTTAGTGTTGAGTTTCAATAGCCAACAATCAACTAATTATAGACGTTTTTTATATAGATGTGTATATTGCGTGATGCTGTTGTAAGTCACTGGCAGCATGAGAATCTGTCTGCAAGTATGATAACTGCCCCCCAAAATACCACAGCTATCATTATGCTGCAACATTCCAGGATTCTTTACCAGGCAACGGGAGGCTGGGATTGTGCTTGTAATGGCTTCTTGTGTACTGCATGTCTTGTATTGCCATTACAGGGTTTGCAGAGTAGAACGAGCAAGCCAAACTGTTCACCAAAAGAAATGAAACCTGACCTATCTGTTTGGTTTACTTTTACTGACAACTGTTACCTTCTGTGAACTACACATTGTGGAAAATGGCTTTTAAACACAATCACAAATGTTTTGCCATTTTTATCCACAAGTCCTGGGCCATTTTTTAACAGGGGGGGGGCTACCAAAGTAATTTTACTACCCATCATTCGGAAATGTCTAAAGAAAAAATCAACAGCTTCCCAACTCATATAAACACATATATAAACTGAGAGTTTATAAAACGTGTTCCTAAAGAAAAGCATGGTATATAAGTGAGCCTCAACAATTGGTATACAAAGCAAAGAGTCATAATTATACACTCAAGAAGCACATATTCAAAAAATGTAACAAATAAAAATCAATATTTAAATAAACACTTCTGATTCATTATGGAACACGTATCTTTAACTGTTTGCTCATGCAGTACAATTTCAAACCAAACATTTAATCCGAGCAACTTCTTTCTTTCTGTCTCTAATTTATTCTCCTTCTGAAGGCTCTGTCTTCTCTATCTAGCCTTGGCCTTTGTTTACTGTGAGAACTCAAACCCCATGTAAAGTAATACTGCATCTTTTATTATTAATGTTTACATTATAAAAAACCAAATAACCCCAGCTATGGGCCCTGGAATAATGACGACCACATGTAAGAGTTCCTGAATTATTAAACTGGGGTTTTGTTTCAGATAAACAGTCATGGGCGCTTCAAGAGCAGTACACTCTTCTAATTCTGCTAGACTATAGTATCTATCTGCTAATCTACCTGCTTTGTATTCATTCAACCTGGCACACGCTATTACAGAACATCCAATTGGAGTTCTCCCTTTTATTCACAATCCCGGAAGAATTAAAAACGTAAACCAATTCACAGGTTTATGACATTTTAAAAGTGTTGTACATTTTTACACATTTAAACATGAACAATCCATGTTGCCACTCAAATCAATGAAACAAGCCTAAATAAATGATTAAAAACACATAAATACATAAATAAATAAATAAATAAATAAATACAGACACAGACAACAGCTTGGTAAACTAGAACTAAATAATAATACCACTGTTCATTATTAATTTCAAATTTGCATTTCTTTAGTCCCTTTTCCATGTAAAAACACCATTTGTATTTACTTTTAAGTAGCTGAAAGAATAAGACCTGGAAGCTGGTTGTTTTCATTACAATGCAAATGCATATTCAAGTTTTACCCAGACAGCCCTAGAAGTCTTATACTTTGGCCTTTGCTTATCATTCTGGCAAACCAGTCCTCAAATTGGAGGTTATAAACTTGACCTTGGTCCGTGTGTGTGTGTGTGTGTGTGTGTGTGTGTGTGTGTGTGTGTGTGTGTGTGTGTGTGTGTGTGTGTGTGTGTGTGTGTGTGTGTGTGTGTGTGTGTGTGTGTGTGTGTGTGTGTGTGTGTGTGTGTGTGTGTGTGTGTGTGTGTGTGTGTGTTTGTGTTTGTGTGTGTGTGTTAAACCGGGAGTATGGCATTATTTACTTTTTTTAACATTAACCAGATGGTCAGAGAAAATTATTATTTTAAAAAGTTGGCCAGAGGGTTAAATAAAATGCAGTAACAAAGAGGACAGCAGCTGGTGCATGAAATCAGAAAGGAGAAAATGAGCTCTACAGTATCATTGTTTTCATTGTCTGGGTTCAAGAAGTGGGGAAGAGGAGGGGGCAGTTTCAATCAACTTGTGAACTTCAGAGATGACATGGATTAATTACAAATATCCAATTAGCTAGAGCCAAACATCTGGACTGGGATGTAAAAGGAGACGTGCCGAGGTCTTTAACCGATTAGGTACATTTACCGCCATCATCATTTAGAGTTCCTGTCGCCCTGTCCTCTCTCTGTGTGTGCATGCTGATTCAGTGCTTATTTTATGGGCCTGGGAAAATCTAAATCTCACTTGATTGGAACAAAACACTCCATGAGACTGAATAAGCAAATAGTGGACAGACATAAACATTAATAAGTATTGCTGTTGCCTCCCCCAAAAGAAACTGAAACTTTAACTTAATATTAATATTTGTATCCCAGGAAAGGATTGCTTGTGCTAATAAAAAAAAAGGTTTCTATAAAGAGGAAACTAATGGTTTCAAACAAACATGAGACTGCCAACATTAAAATAAGACCCCTTTGCTTCCTTTTATATTGCACTAGAAAGCTTAAATCGTATTAGAAATAAAACATGTTTTTAGGTACGATATTCAATATAGGGGAAGTCAGACTATTTTCAGTTAAAACTATGGTAAAAAAATGAGAAGCACTGTATACAGAATTGTTATCTCAAGATAAATCTTTACTATTTCTCAAGATAAACTTGGTTAAGCTTTTGCTACATAGCAGTTTGATCTATTTTTATTAAACATTATACAACTTTAAATTAAAATTAAGGTTTTTACAGACATATTTGTAAAACTATTTTTCCCAGGGGCTACTAAACTATAAAAGGTGCTGCTTTTATGCAGCACGAGACATTGTGAACAAAGTGAATTATTAAATTTTACAGCTCATTATTCAAACAAGGAGAAATATATACTGGTGGGAACAGAATTATAGAAGAAAGAAATCCGATGATATATTGTGCTACTGTACTTTCAGGGTTATCTGGATGATTTGATGAGCAAATATTATTGTTGTAATACCCTGGGGATCTGGTTTCAAAATATATGGCCGATTAACATATTCTGCCTGTAGTTCTGGGAGAAATAAAACCCTAAAACTGTGTTCTATGAAGGTGATTCAAACTGGTTTTGTTATAACAGTATATAAAAAGTAAGTACTTTTGGCAGCTTTCTGATAGCATAGCCTCTACACCTGATGGTTTCATTGCTGGTGTATGACTGACCCTATGGCAGATCTATTATAGTGATTTCGACATGTGCAAGCTGTAATCATGGATGTGTGACTGGAAGAACTCTAACACCAACATCTGATTTGCAGCCACAGGTTTGCCTTTGGGTCATTTATACAGTGCATCAAACCGCTTGGTGTTGAGGGCATGACCAAAAACATTAAGGAGCGGACAAGAGTGCTGGCAACGATGTGTTGACAGAAAGTGGGATAACTTTGAATAATTAGCTAAGTCACATGTCTTCAATTATTGTTTTACAAACAGTAGTGCTTATCGTTAGACAAATATTTCTATTGTATAGTACAGTAATAGGGTACAGGTGGATTTCTTCTGTTTCCTTCAAGATCTGCAAGATATCAATCATTTCTAGAATATAACACCCTTAAATACAGACTGCCTTTGAAAAAGTAATTATAATTGTATTCAATAAGTAGATAATGGAAAAATCAAACACTATACATACATGATCAGAAAAGAAAGCCCACAGCACATTGTGTTTCCTGAGAAAGACTCAATACAGCTGAGATATAGAGCTGCATTCATTCAGCCAGCAGCATGTTTACTCAAGAACGCTGACAGTTCCTGTTTCCAATGCTAGACTCTTATCTGTATTATTTCAGTTTGTTTTTAACAAACATTTAACTCAAAATAACAGCTTGGGGCTGCTTACATAATGTTTTGAATAAACAGCAATAAATAATTTAATTCCAGACTTTTTAACAGTATGCAATAAATATTTTCAGATAATAAGTGAAGGTGAAGTTAACTTTATGGTACTATAAATTAACTGCTGCTTTTATCAGCATATTTGCAAACTGTTTAACTAGAACACAGATGTCCTAATAATGTCCAGAAGAATAACCTTGTTGTGGTAGCTATTAGTTATCCAAAGACATTTGTACTTAGCCCTTTATTGTATGTACATTTTCAGCAGTCGTTTCTGAACTACACATTCTTTTGAAAACCTGAAAATGGAGGCGTCCAGTTAAATCAAACAGTTTATAAAACAAAGGTCCTGGTTTACAAGGTAGTGCAAATGAAAAACAACAACTGCAAAATAGATTTTAAAAAAACAGAACCATTAAGTATTGGAGTAGCAGTTCTTATTTTATTAACACAGTCTTTTGTTAAAAAAAAGAAACTGCAGAGAATGGCAGCTTCTTGAAAACTTAATTTGAAAAGCATCTCCCCCTCCTATTATAATCAAGGCTAAACCCCCATTTGAAAAAAGTGTGCTTGGAATAATCCCTATGGATAAACCTGAGTGGCTTTACTTCCTTTTTATCACATTGTTGTGGTTTTACTTCCAGGCATTCTGCAGTTCAGTTGTGGCTTATTGTTCAAAGAAAACCTCATTTTTGTTCCTAAATTCAGTTGTAATATTATGGCTATATACTTATATAAAGGTGACCATTATGTTGGTTAAATCTAATGCAACTTTCCTTGATTTGGACACAGAGAAGAAATAAAAATGGAACATATCTTTCAAGTTATTTTTTGTAAATAAACTATTATAAATCCTTCATATGTTTGCAGTACCTTGTTTAACACAATCTCTATCAAGCATTTATTGTATGACACATCTATAGAGTTAAAGGCACAAAATGATAATTTCACAGGCAGTGCATAGGTTCACAAAAAACAGTCCACTATGTGAGGTTCTTTACTGAGGTCACTTATTGCACCTCAGGATTACGAAACAGTACCCTTTCTCAAGATATTGTATCTATGATAACGTGTTTTCTTGGTAAGAGAATTGTTCGGCAGTCATATCACAACCCTGTAAACTGGTGATATATGCATATGCATTTACTTTCCAAAGACTTTCCAAATAAAATAATATGTGTGTCTCACTTAGATAAAACTATAAATGTACAAACACGGTACTGTAACAACTCAAAGAAAGCAATGTGACTGGTGTGCAGCATGGGACTCTTTGTCATAGGGACCAAAATAAACTGTCACTCTATCTCGCTTTAAAATAAATGTTTCTTGTTAAAACTCACTTGCTGTGTTGTGAGGGTTCCACTCATGCAAGCTGAGGTGGTGTACACAGCATAGGAAATCCTGAATCTTGAATTTTGAGTTATAAATGCATGACATTTCTTGGTTGTAAGAAAAAAAAAACTGAGTTAGAATATGTTCAGTGGAGATTCTGGTATCCAGCTGGGTAGGCCCAAATCCAGTTTGGGATTTTAAAATGGATTTAAAATGATCCCATGTTGAAATAATGAAGTATAATTTACTCAAAATGACAGAGCAATGTTCATAACTATTAAGTAAAGAGCTGCAACAACTGCAGACATTTTGTTTTTCTCAATGCTACTTTGAAACCCATCAGCATATAAAGTCATTGCCATTGATTAGGATACTGGGTGGAGAGTCCTCGATCTGCTCTGAGGATGATCAATGGGGCTGTGTTGTGTATCCCAATGAACCCCACCAGCTAATTAGGAGAATCAGGCTTTTTTAACACTGACTTGAGTTACATCCAGCTTGGTTAACTCTTATTAGGTGAGGTCCGAATAACATATACACAGTGCATTTATTATGAAAATGAAAGCAGAAGGCTTTGAACTTTTAATCAAGAATGTGGGAATTGTGCTCTAAAAAGCATCACAATTATGAGGGTGCAATCGCTTGGTCTGTAAAATGCTTAGACACACATACAGACACACACACACACACACAGAGCCAACAGGTTTTCTCTGTATCAACTCCATTTTCAAACACTGCAAGGTCAACATTTTTTAACATTATTTGATTAATGCTGAGAGCTGCAGTGTGCTTAGACAGGGTCGTGACCCCTGGGCATCCATTTAATCAAATTTCTCTGCTGTCTGTCCCTGTGGAACCAACGCAAGAAAAAGAATAAAATGTCTGTGTCTGCCTCTGTAAGAGCGCACTTCACAACCCGCATTGTTTACACGCTGTTCAGTAATTATTTCACGCCGAGCCCCCACGGCCAGCAGGAGACAAGTGACCTCAGAGACGAGAAGCGCTTATTCAGCTGTATGTAATCCAGTTTTCTTTTCCTTCTCGGCAAAACTGAGTGTTCAGCTTAAAGATGTCTTTGTGAATATTTAGTGTAGGGATACATGCTAATGATCCTGCTAATGATATGCTTATTTATTTATACGTGAAGTGTCCGTATTTTTGGTCTGCTGATGTCATCATGTTAACAGTGCACTATCAACATGTTTTCCCTCTCTTGTACAAGCCAATTACCTTGCTAGCCAAAAGCAATTACTCAATATTTGTTCAGGAGTTTTCAATATCGGGATGAACCTTTCTTTTAGTTTTAATGTGGCAGTCCTCCGGGCAAAGAGCAAGAATAGGAGCAAGGTTAAAAAAATTACAGCCCCATCCATCATTTAACAGGTCTGTCAGCCTGGTTAGCAGAATTAGATAAAATGGAACTAACTGGCCTTGTCAGGACCACTAACTTAAAAATTAAATCAAAATATATTGTGGCAGAGTAGGGGGAGGAGAGAGAAAAAAATGTAGTCTTGGGACTGGATATAAGACTACATCCCCCAGAAGGCCACGGGAGTGAGCCAGGACGAGGTTCACCTGGCTCTTAGAGCCTATATATATATATACTGGTAAGATTACTGGTAAGGGTACTGGTGAACTATCAACTTACTAGGTCTATTGATGAAGCTCATAGATCTATTAATTGTTGAGGGAACTAAATCGATCCAATAAGTCATTCACAAGCAATAAACAACAAACATCCATACTAGAAAACATGTAAACTCTTGCCCATAAAAAAATGTTTATTTTATTTGAGGTAATTCCTATTTGAACGTATAGTATATAAGCGGGGCTAGTCCGTTTGATTACACAGGTGAAGACAAAGTTCAGAGATGACAGTCCAAGCCCACAGAGAAGCAATTAGACAGGTTTTCTTTTTTTCATCTGACCACACTAGTATTGACAAGTTCCAACCCGTGATTCAAAAAATGTTATTAATGTTTAGGGACTGGCTTTTTAGTGGCATTTATATTAAAAATAAGGTTTGTCCCAATGCATTATTTTCAGTTTACAGTACCCAAGAATCCACTTTTCTTATCATCAAGGCTGAAGAAATAAACCAAAGGCTTTGTTATCAGGTGTTCCCTAATGGGTGGTTTTGACAACTCAGATGTCTTCATTTCTTATGAAAAGAATTGCCTGATGCAACTCAATGTGAAACTACCTCCTTTATCTCTCTCTTTACACTGTACTTGTTATTACAAATCAACCACTGTTACTTTCATCTTGTCTTCCGATTTTCTTTAGCTGCTGTGGGTGCTCTACTGCAGGGGCAGACAACCTGTGTGACTGCATGCCTTTTGCCATCTCTTTGAATTGGTTTCAATAACGACACTGCCATGCTATTAATAAGCTGATCTTTATCATTTCTGTAAAGGATCTTATATATTTTTTGATTTCTCTATGCTCTGAGCCAGTTAAATATGTAAATTGTATACTGTATCAACCAACAATTCAACATGGTGTTAGAGATGTGCTCACTTTCACAGAGGCCCTGTCCCCCAACAGGGCATTTGTCAATAGTCCCATGTTCTTTGTTTAACAAGCATTTTCAGTGTTCACAAAGCAGACAAGCCCTTGTATATGAAGCTGAATGACAGCAGCTCTAACAAAGCAGCGCACACCCCATGCAGTGATACACTATAGGTAGATGCCGAAGCAGGAATTCACACAGACTATTCAATCCTACAGTGAAAACTACGTGGGACAGATGTTACCTGCATGCATTTCTACATAATGTTGTGACAATTTACTTGAATATGACTGGACTGTAAACAATGTTCATGTGGTAAAATATGTGGTTTATTTTAATTTCCAAAAGTCTTGGAATAAACACTTATTCACACACAACCTGAAGACAATAGTGTATAAACACACGTATTCATATACACACAATTAATAGTAGGAACTGTGGGCCTTTTACTGGTGCAAACTGAACACAAATTGGGCCCATTCTTTACAGTATACCTAATCATACCATCCTCTATGCCACAAAATTCATAATTAGGAGTTGTTACAATATCTATCTTATGTTGCATGATGTGTGACCAAAATGTCAACTAAATATTCATTTTATTCATACAGTTGTAGCATCCAGCAGGCTGGACAGGATTATTAAAATGTCCTGTAGATATTGAAAGACCAACATGAACATGAAAAATATTCAAGCGCATCTATCTTGATAAACATTTTAAAAATGTAACTGCTCAAAAACACTGTAACAGGTACAGCTACGTAATTAAATACCCAGTCTGCTGCAAAAATGCAAGGTTTAATATGAAATTATGAAATATCTACAGGATGTGTGCTTACAGGGAAGGATTAAAGCGTAACACTTTAACACCAGAAAGTGGTGTCACGTTCTGTCTAAGTAGGGAAAGTACTTGGAGGATTGGCATGCCATTAAATCTTTAAGATCAAAGATGATGCTTAAATAATCGGTTTCATATTGGAATACTAACGCTGGTACTCAATAAATTGGTCTATATTGATCATGGTCTTTAAACTACTGTAATGTGCAATTTACACCACTTTTTTATTAAATGGCTAATGTTACTAGTAAACAACTTAGGCCTCCTTCTGATTGGTTTATTTCCCCTTAACAAAAAAAATATGATATTGCACTGTGACAGGCTGGCTGCAGGGAGGAACTCAGACCAGAGATAGAAACACACAGCAGACAGAGACTTGGGGTTTTAGGAAGCTGAGCGCGTGATCGCTCAGCATTTAATAAACAAAACAATAGAACACAAAACAGGACACGGCACTTGCGCCAAAATAAATAGACGAACAAAACGGACTATCAATTAAACAAACGGTGGACGGACAGACACACAAACACGGTGAGTAAATAAATAAACAAGTATCGTGCTGGTCCTACAGCACGCGATAGCAATTGTTATAAGTATTACTCTCCTTCTCTCTCCCGTTCTCCACTCAACGAACACACCACCCGAAAGTGAGTGAAAACATGCAGCTTTTATGCAGTTGTACCAAGACTCGATTGCTAGTCAATCATTCAATTGGAATCTCGGTACAACTGCACGTGAATTAAAGTGCAATTCCGTGACCACACATTATATTTTAACCAGCACGTGAAAGTGATTTGTGCCATCCTCGTGCCTAAATACAAATCTACATTTTAAATACACGTGAAACACAGACCCGCTTTATATCCCGTGTACCAATGACTATACACCAACATTTACACACAACACGTAACACAAAATACACACAGGGGGCACTTTGCCACATATACCCCCTTGTGCAAAGCACACATGGCCTCAATGGCCACCTCCCCTCAGTCCCAAAGTCCCGAAGAGGGGAAGCAAGTTGTTTCTGGGGGTGGCCATGGTGGAATGTCCGGCACCCCAATTCTTCGTGGCGGGCAGCTCCTCTTCCGGGCTTCAGCCACACTATCTCCTGCCCGAAAGTGCAGCTGGGGAGCTGGTCTCCTGACCTCCCCCTTCTTTATGGCCGGCAGTTCCCTCCGTGGGGCTCCGACCACACAATCTCCGGCAGCGAAACTGCTGCGGGGAAGCTGGTCTCCTGACCTCCCCCTTCTTCATGGCCGGCAGTTCCCTCCGTGGGGCTCCGCCATCCACCTCCGGCAGCGAAACTGCTGCGGGGAGCTGGTCTCCTGACCTCCCCTTCTTTGTGGCCGCCAGCTCCCCTCCGTGGGGCTCCGCCATCGTGTTTCCTGCCACGAAATGCGGCTGGGGAGCTGGTCTCCTGACCTCCCCCTTTCTTCATGGCCGGCAGCTCCCCTTCATGGAGCTCCGCCACAGTGTAGCGACCGAGGCAAAGCAGAGGCCCGGCGACCCCAGGCAAAGCAGGATCCCTGGCGACCCCAGGTGACGGCAGCAGCAGCGGACCCTCGGGAGGCGACGGCAGCAGCAGCGGACCCTCAGGAGGCGACGGCAGCAGCAGCGGACCCTCGGGAGGCGACGGCAGCAGCAGCGGACCCTCGGGAGGCGACGGCAGCAGCAGCGGACCCTCGGGAGGCGACGGCAGCAGCAGCGGACCCTCGGGAGGCGAACTCGGGAGGGGAGCCCCTGGCCATAGAGGCGGCAGTGGGAGCTCCACTTCTCCCTCACCCCTGCACCCTGTGTGGAGCAAAAGGCAGCCCCAGGCGTGCGGAGCGACAGGCAGCCCCAGGCGATGCGGAGCGGCTGGCAACCCCAGGCGATCGCGGAGCGGCTGGCAACCCCAGGCGAGCGCGGAGCGGCTGGCAACCCCAGGCGATGCGGAGCGGCTGGCAACCCCAGGCGACGCGGAGCGGCTGGCAACCCCAGGCGATCGCGGAGCGGCTGGCAACCCCAGGCGATCGCGGAGCGGCTGGCAACCCCAGGCGATGCGGAGCGGCTGGCAACCCCAGGCGATGCAAGGCAAGCATCCTTGGGCTAAGCGAGGCAAGCATCCTTGGGCGGCGAGGCAGGCATCCTTGGGCGGCGAGGCAGGCATCCTTGGGCGGCGAGGCAGGCATCCTTGGGCTAAGCGAGGCAGGCATCCTTGGGCTAAGCGAGGCAGGAGTCAGAACTAGCTGGGGTGCGGGTTTTGGCCCTCTTCGGCCACTGCGGCCGGGCAGTTCTTCCCATGCTTTACTCAGCAGCCTATGCAAGGGCTGCTGAGGACCGCCAGCATCTAGTCCTGGTTTTTCTGGTGAAGGGAGAGGCAGCTCCTGCTCCTCTCCTCGTGACGGTGGGGAAGTGGTACCAGCAGGCATTCATCCTCTGCTGGTTGGGAAGTGTTACCAGCAGGCATTCCTCCTCTGCTGGTGGGGAAGTGATACCAGCAGGCATTCCTCCTCTGCTGGTGGGAAGTGATACCAGCAGGTATTCATCCTCTGCTGGTGGGGAAGTGATACCAGCAGGTATTCATCCTCTGCTGGAGGGGTTGGCGGAGGCAGAGGCAGCTCCTGCTGCTCTGCTCCTGCCGATGGAGGTGGCGGAGGCAGAGGCAGCTCCTGCTGCTCTGCTCCTGCCAGTGAAGGTGGTGGAGGCAGAGGCAGCTCCTGCTGCTCTGCTCCTGCCGGTGGAGGTGGCGGAGGCAGAGGCAGCTCCTGCTGCTCTGCTCCTGCCAGTGGAGGTGGGAGCGCGCAGTCTCCTGGCGGCGGAGGTGGGAGCAGCGTGTAGTCTACCCTTGTTTCAGGGGACTGGTGCGGCCCTCCCTCTTGCAGGGGACTGGTGCGGCTCTGCCTCAGTGGGGAGACCAGCAGGCATTCACCCTCTGCTGGTGGACAGGGACCCAGCAGGCATGCACCCTCTGCTGGTGGAGGAGGCAGAGGCAGCTCCTGCTGCTCTGCTCCTGACAGTGAAGGTGGCGGAGGCAGAGGCAGCTCCTGCTGCTCTGCTCCTGCTGGTGGGTTGGCGGAGGCAGAGGCAGCTCCTGCTGCTCTGCTCCTGCCGATGGAGGTGGCGGAGGCAGAGGCAGCTCCTGCTGCTCTGCTCCTGCCAATGGAGGTGGCGGAGGCGGGACCAGCAGGAATTCACCCTCTGCTGGTGGAGGTGGGAGCTGCAAGCAGTCCTCCCATGGCAATGGAGGTGGACCCAGCAGGAATTCACCCTCTGCTGGTGGAGACTGGGGCTGTGGACGCTCTACCTTCCCCTTCTTGGGCCGTGGACGCACCGACTCCTCCCTCTTGGGCTGTGGACGCACCGACTCCTCCCTCTTGGGCTGTGGACGCACCGACTCCTCCCTCTTGGGCTGTGGACGCACCGACTCCTCCCATTCAGGCGTAGGACGTTCGGGCTCCTCCCACTCAGGCGTAGGACGTTCGGGCTCCTCCCGCTTGGGCTGTGGACACTCAGGCTCCTCCCACTTGGGCTGTGGACACTCAGCCTTCCTCTTCCCCTTTCCCCTTCTCTGCCTCCTCCTCACCTTCCTCTCCTGGGCCAGTTCCTCCTCTCCCTCTTGGTAGGGGCAGCGCACCACCGGTGCCCAAACTCCCCACAGGCAAGGCACCAGCCTTGGTCCTCTAGACCACCGAGGAGGACCTCCAGATCCTGGCAGCCATCTCTCCAGTTCCAGCCTTCCATTTTCTTCTTGTTGTTGGGTTTTTGTTTGTTTTTTTAAACAAATTGCGGTTCCTGCTCTGGCCTGAGTCCTGGAGGCGCTGTTTTCCCGGTTCTGACACCACGTGTGACAGGCTGGCTGCAGGGAGGAACTCAGACCAGAGATAGAAACACACAGCAGACAGAGACTTGGGGTTTTGGTGAAGCTGAGCGCGTGATCGCGCCAGCATTTAATAAACAAAACAATAGAACACAAAACAGGACACGGCACTTGCGCCAAAATAAATAGACGAACAAAAACGGACTATCAATTAAACAAACGGTGGACGGACAGACACACAAACACGGTGAGTAAATAAATAAACAAGTATCGTGCTGGTCCTACAGCACGCGATAGCAATTGTTATAAGTATTACTCTCCTTCTCTCTCTCCCGTTCTCCACTCAACGAACACACCACCCCGAGTGAGTGAAAACATGCAGCTTTTATGCAGTTGTACCGAGACTCGATTGCTAGTCAATCATTCAATTGGAATCTCGGTACAACTGCACGTGAATTAAAGTGCAATTCCCGTGACCACACATTATATTTTAACCAGCACGTGAAAGTGATTTGTGCCATCCTCGTGCCTAAATACAAATCTACATTTTTAAATACACGTGAAACACAGACCCGCTTATATCCCGTGTACCAATGACTATACACCAACATTTACACACAACACGTAACACAAAATACACACAGGGGGGCACTTTGCCACATGCACTTTGGAGTAAAACCGCTGATAAATCTGAACTATAGTTTGTAATAATTAGTTACTCTGGAATGGAGTGCATAAACAGGGAATCACAAAGTTATATTGTGGTTAAATAAATTTGCATGAGAATGTGTTAGACAAACAATTGAAGCACGTGTGCTAGGAAGTTTTTGTAAAACCATTACTTATTTTAGTTCTATTTTTTTAACATACCCATGCTATTACACTATCTATTTTATAGTTTCCCATACATGCATCTTTTCAAAACAATCAGAAAGCATTTCATGATTTTGATTATTATTGTTCTGTTCCTAATGACTTAAAATAAATAAAATATATACAAAAAAGAAAATATAAACTGTACAAGGAGTCTGTTATATGTATAAATAATACCAAATGTAAGTTTATAACTACATATAGCCATACACTGCGGGGTATTTTAATCTCTGTTGTTGGTGTCTGCCCACTCATACTGCCAACAATGTAAAAACATTCATCTTATTCCCATAGAAACTCTTGAAAGGCAGGGTGAGAGTTCAGAAAGGCCACTTGCAGCAGATTACAAAGAGACAGATGGCAATAAACACTTAGAAAGTGGATATAACTACATGTGCATTAACGTGATTACATATTGGCCTCTCTGCTCGAACGCGCAACACACTTATTGTATTTTCGGTTTTGCTTATAGCTCAGGGAAATATTAATTAAAATGTAGAAGTAACCATCATGGGTACCTACCAAGGACAAAAAAAGTCCAAAATGTATTAAATAAGCATAGCTCGGAATTGGTGCCAGTGATCTCCTGTGGCTTGTGACCACCTATAGAGCTGAAATAAAATCTCTTAAACCTAATTCATTGAGCAAGATTTGTTTTAGAAGAACAAAAGCATGAAAAAAACAAAAACCTGTTGGTTCCACAATTTTGTTGACTGGCTTTTAACATCAGCTTTATGTCAGTTTTTCATTGAGTATAAGGAAAACTACAAAGTGATATATAATTCAATATGTTAACCTAACATTATTCAGCAGGTCTCATTCAACTTTATGAAGCAGAATTTGTTAATACAGCCATAGCTGTAGACAGGAATTGTAGTCCCAGAAGTATACAGCTGTCGATGAATCCAGCGGCAGATGCAACTCCCACATGCATTTTTTTTAATTTTCTTTCTCTACAGATATCCTAAGATGCCCTAAAACAGGAGACGCGCGCCATGGATTTGAGTGATGCAGGCTGCAGTTGTGACCTTCATAATAGCTGTTTATAGGCCTGTGAAAAGGAGCCTACACTCTGTGGGGATGTAGAAATTAAATATTTTTAAACACTTCAGAAACATTAACATTAATTAAGGCTTTAAATAGTGATTTGTGAATTGATCCTATATTGTATTGTAAACTTGTTTTTTTAACTGGTGTTTTGATGTTTCAGATACTAGGTGTGTTCTTACACTACCCAGTATCTACCACCTTTTTCAGACCCAAAAGTATTCACTGCGTTTTAGTTAAAAATTAGATAAGTATTTCATTTCACCAACCATCCAACCAACCAACCAACCATAGCATCGGATTCCTCTGTTGAAAAAGTATTAATACAAAATATGTACTTAACTTGAAATTCACTTTAGAGTGAAGCTACTGATGCTGATGATCGCATTGCCGAGTGGGTAGGAAGGGTAACTACATGAAACACATATTAATAGAACATAAAAAAATAAACTGCAGTGGAATGGCACAACATTAGCACAGCACCTTAACAAATGTATTTATGCTATGAGGGAATCTTAATGGAAACATTGAACAATTAATGATATGTAACCATCCTCGGACATAAAAAAAAGCTTGGAGTTGATGCTCCAGATCTGCTATAAAACCAAATGACCATGATTAGGTACGTCAAAAATTCGTTTCTGTAATATCATTCTAAAATCTTACAAAGTTGCGGTAAACACTCTTTTTAATGCAGTGCGTATAATTAATGGTACGTTCTCATATTGCGCAATATACAAAATACTAGCCTAGCCCCTCCTTAGTTATCATAAAATTACACCCACTGTCGCAGCACTGAAGTTTGTTGTAAACCCAAGTCATAATAAAAAAGGACAGGGTCAAGAATATTTTTTTCAGGAATAACAGCGCTACAATCATAGCGTGCTACCTCTATTTTAATTGTAAATGAAATTACGTATGTATATGATAAATAAAATGCTCAATGGGCTGCTGCTGATGTCAAGGAAACAAATCTGTTTCAATTAAATCGATACTACAAGTGTATGGATATATTTTGTTTTGAAATATGCCGCTAATTAGTTAATTAACTTCTCATCTATAGTATGCCACCCAGTCAGAGTTGTTATGACACTTCCATTGGCTGATCTCATGAGACATAAAAGAGCCAATTCAATAAGCTCCTTTCATTTCACAGGCAGGGACTTCCAGTGTTTAATCTCACAACTGTAATGCGGATTATTCCACTAGTAGTTTTGCATTTAAAATCCATTTATTTTAAAATTGTTCTTATTAAAATAGAGTGATGACAGTATTTAAATGAATTCCTACAGTTAGCTTTAATTAAACTAATGCAAAAAATAAAACATAGAATGCCATATGGGCTTTAGAGAAAAGTGTGATATGTATCCTTTTAGATTCAGTTTGATCCATGTATTTGTATTATTTATTTGTATTATGACCTAATTGAGATCTAATAAGTCTGAGACATGGGATTTAACACTCAGGGGGTCCATTGCTCTGACCATTAAACCACACTTACAAACTTTCCTTTCAGAATTAGAAATTACAGTTGAATATTTTAGTTAATATTAGACATTTGCAATTATTTGTTAGTACTGTACTGACCAAACAGAGAAATGGAAATGGAAAAATGCTAACAGTGTTTTTTGTATTAGAATATCACTTTGTAAAAAAGCTCTAAGCTCTAACCCGAGCACAATAAGATCTTTGTTAGGGATATAATATAAGTTACTAAGACAATGCCCTTCATTCCACCACAGCAGCTAATATCAGAAAGACAAGAAATATACAACTGACTTGCTTTTATGGTTAAATGTCTTTTTCTAGGGTAATTGAAGTTTGGTTCTCTAACAGTAATCAGCACCTCGTCTTCTTTGATGTGAACTGTGAGCTCAGGTTCTGGGCAGGCACCCAGTGGTGGTATTGGGTTACAGTGATCCTGTTAACCTGTAGTTATCAAACAAGATCATTTAATCTGTTGCCAGTAGACACATTCTCAGAGTCTATTGTGATAACTCTGTGTTAACAAAAGCGTATCCACCAGTAGAAACTATATCTGGAATTTCTAAAGCTATACTAGATTAAAACGTTCTTGCCTGGCTACATTTTCCATGCCCTGTATAGTATATAAATTTCTTCAACAAAATGTTATGGTTTCGAAGGCACTTGCCACATTGTGCTGCTGCTGTGGAAATACTAATGAAACCAAACAGATAGTGGCACCAGAATAAGGTTCAGTCTTTCTGAGTAGTGCTATTGCTTAAACATGGCGTTGGATTGATTTTTTGCTGGAGTTTATCATGGAGTTTCTACTGTAATTCTGGTGATAGAGGACAGTCTGTTTTTAAAAGGAAAAAATATATGTTATAAAACTGAGAAACAAACAATTTCAAAGTGTTTAAGTTCTTGAATGGTTTAACTTGACGTGTTTCTCCTTTGAATTGCATTAACTTGCATAGTTAAATTAAAGTTCTGCACAGATCAGCATGAAATGATTATACAGGACACAGCTCAACGTGAAGAACATTTAATTTACAGCTAAATAAGGAGGACACTAAATGCAGTACAATAAAAAAACACAATTATGAAAAGAAAACTCCCGTCAACGGACATGAAAGGCACTTGACAACTTCTGTGTGAAGCAATTATAGCTGCCACTCTATTGTTGTTATTATTTTTCATATTATTGTAATTTTGTTTTCAGTCACACAATGTGATAATAACTAGCTTGTCATTATCGAGTTAAGCGAGAGCTTTTCTCATTCTAGAAGAGGTGGCTGAGAGTTTCTTAGTCCAAAATGAGCTGTCAGTTACCACAACAACACACTTAATGGCTACATTATTTTATAATTAAATAGCCTGACAAACTGACAAGTACTTCACTGCCTGCCACTGACTGAAGATCACTTTTACCTGTATTTAAGAAGTTTTAAAAGATGTGATTAAAGCTTAATAGACAGATTCCTGAATGGGAAAAAACAAACCTACAAGTTTTTCTTCAGTTAGGCTACAGCCATACCCTGTATTTTGTGAATTCGATTAATTCTGGTTATCTTGCTCCATTTGTGTTAATAATCATACTGGTCTATTCAAGAATGTTTGTTTATCAGAATCAGTCGTACAGTATGTTTTCAACAGCATCTGAAGAATTAATTAATATTTCAGTGAGGATCGCACTTCATTATCGCAAATTGGGGTCAATTTGCAACCAATTTAAAAGCTCTCAGATTAAGAGTTGTTATAACCAGCCTATTCAAATTCCACCCAGTTGTAAATGGAGTTTAATTCATTATCTACTGTAAAGAGGAAATGTTGTGTCATCTGTGGAAAATGTGTGTAAGAAAAAATAGATAGAAAACTACATTAAACTGACAAAAAGAAAGAACAATGACCCCTATTCACTTTATTATTTATCATTTCATAACTTAATTATGATTTTAAAGATAGCATTATGAATGAGGTATTAAAATGTCTAATATTGTCCTAAACTCTTACTTCGCAGAAGGTTAATCCTTTACCACAGAAGCTAACTTGACATAGCAATCAGTTTCTGTCAAACGCTTTATCCCAATATGGAACAAAGTTATTTGGTTTATAACCATACACTATTACATTTTATATGGTGCTGTGCTGTGCTGTGAATGGGAATACAGCAGCAATCATCTTCGGATTCTGACCCACTTTGATACAGTGGTAACATAACATTATAATCCCATAGGCATGGGTCCGAACATACCCATCTGTTTATTTATGTATTTAATAAATATACGTAGAACTCACGCATGGCTTGCTTTAGGTTTATATGACTTCTCATGTACCTAAATTGTTTCATGACTTTTTTTTTAAGAATTAAGATTATGCTTTCATAACTATTCAAAATGCTAATTTGTTCTCGGTTGACATACCTGGTAAAATGAAACTGACTGATTGAAATAAGAGAGGTATAATTAAACGTTTTATGCTTCATTTAAAAAAAAAAATGTTTAAGGCTATTTTTATAATGAAAAATGTATTCCCTATGTTTAGAACCTATCACACCTATTATAAAAGCAATTGATTTCAAAGATTTCACCTGGGATCAGCACGTATTTGTTATAAAAAGATTCTAACAGAGAGCGCTGCAGTACATGCTGCAAGTTGAACTGCAGATGATCTCAGGCCACATCTTTGAAGTAGTGTGAACAATAAAAAAACAGCACTTCAGTAAGACATTGGAGGCTTAAAGGTGTAGATGGTGGTTCATTTATGGGTGGCTTTGTGAACCCTCACCTATTAAATGTGCATTATAATAAATGAATTAAGTAAAGTAAAAAAAAAATTATGAAGCCTACGATACCCCCCCTGCAAAGCTCCTGTATCTCCACAGAGCCCTGCTGTATGTGCACACAATTCTATTTCAAAGCATTAACACATCACTAAGTGAACATGAATACCATACCAGGATTTTTTTTTTTTTAAACGCTGCTTGCAACATAACTTTCTTACCCACATGGGTTCATACAGCAATAAGTTGCATCAATTTATGGTGATACAAATCTAACCACACGCTATCAGCAGATAACTTATGGTTCAGTTAACCATCTGAATTTTCTCAATATTTAATGTCTTAGCCATTTATTGCAGAATTGGTTGTTGTAAATAATGTCCTTTGCAAACAGGTGGGTTTAGAAATGACCAGTAGGGGTGTGCAACTGAGTAAACTGAACATTTCTAAACAAAACTTCGTTTCAGAGGGGATAGACATTTTTGTTGCACAACCCTAGTGGTCATTTTCAAACCATCTCTCTTCATATACAGTCGTGACTGATCACAAAATGTCACTTTGAATCTACTTGGCATTTGTTTTTTGCTGTTCTGAGATATGTCTGTTAAACAAAACTAATTATTTTCTGAATGCAAGAAGAGGTCCAATACTCAAAATAAGTTATATATAATGCTTTTAATAACAGACCCAGTCACATTTACGAGTAGATTTAGGTATAAGCAGTCTGCATTAATTGTGTACATATAGGAGCCAGTTTGCTCCAGCACACAAATACTGTGCCCCAAGGTATTCTGAAACAGCAGGCACAGTCACAAATCTTGTGTGTTAGTCATGTGGGTCCACGTATATTCAGCAGCACACACATAAAGCAGGAATAAGCTCATAAAAAGTGTGATTGGTTTTGGAATGGTCATAAACTTTCTTATGGTTCACTGATTAATGGTCTCAACTATTTGGACAGAATACTATCCCTGTAGTCTTTAAATTCACTACTTCGCAGAGCCCACGTCAGCCATGCAGATTAAAGTAACTTTACTAAAACAATCTTACTTAGAGGCATGGTTAGATAAAGGAGTGAGGTTCTGTTTAAATATGCATTAGTATTGAACTGCAGCTGTAACTTAATAGTTAATGATATCTGAAAATATTTTTAAAAAAATAAAAAAAAGACTAGAAACTATTTTTTGGGTGAACCAAAACAAAGCATACCCATACTCCGGTACATAAGGGTTCAAACTAGGCCATGAGAATCATAACGTATACAGAATATGAAGCAAATGGGCCCTATTCACAAAGCTTTAAGGACTATTTAGTTTTTGGAATGTTTTTAAAATGAAATTAATTAATTAAATTAGGTTTCTCAACTGTTTTAAATAGGGTTTATTCTCAGTTCACCCTTCAGAAAGTCACAAGACCACAGTATCCATAACCCTAAAATATGATTTGGCCATCTGAAATGGATTTAGTAAAACATCCAAGCTCCCTCACAAGGATTCTTATTTACTAGGATTTATTTTAAAACTTCTGTAACCAGTTCATGCTTTCAGTAATGTGGCAGTATTACATGATTTGGATGTAAAGTGTTACTAAACAGGCTTTATGGTAAACAATAAAACTCACTTAACTTTGCTGCCCTTTGTGTTGTATGTATTCCTGCCATATTTGTTTTTTACATGTCCTTTGTAATAAATCAGTTTTGAACACATTGCGTCCCTTGCCATTAAAAATTCTTGATGCACACAGTCATCACAAACTCCGCCCAGTCTGGGTATGCTTGGCACAGATGGCATACCTCCATATGAATATTCATGTGTCTTCAAATTGCCCATACAATTTTACTATCACATAGAAATTCACTGATGGGCTAAGCACTGCTGTGTGGCTTAGTTAGTCAAGTTCTTGCTTAGTTTATTGTTATTCTGTTCGCATACCAACTTTTGTTTTCTTGCTGTTTGACCCAAAATAAAAAGTGTGCCCCGGCAAAGAATCCTGGCAAAGACGTCAACCAATAAAAACACTGAACTCCATTAGAGGAAATCGATTTGGAAAGACAAGAGTCAGGAACTGTTTCTCATTGGGAGAAAACCACGAATATTGTGATGCATAGATATTTTAATAGAAAGGACCAGATGCAAAAAGAAAACAAATGTTCAAAACAGATGTATGACAATAATTATGATCGTGATTATGTTGAAAAAGACATTGAAGTAATACATTGAAAAAGACATTGAAGTAATACATACAACACAACAGGCAGCAACAGTGAGTGATGTGTTTTGTTGCCACAGATACTTCCCTTGAACTTTGCTCAGGCTGACCACTTTGCTCTGGCAAAGGAAGAGGAAATCTGGCACTTGCGTTGACAACTTCAATTAGCCAGGGATGCTTCTTAAATTTTAATTTTGTAACACATGCATTCAACATTCCCTGTGAAGCAATTTGGAAAAGTCTACCTTTTTACACAGTTGAACATGTTAAAACTTGCGGAAACTATCTGAATAAATATTGGTGCATCTGTATATACACACACACACATACACTACGTGTTTACAAGAGGCACTGAAATGTTTGAATGGGAACAAGGTTTGACCTGGAAAATCACACCCAATCTGCCTAAACATGGTAACTTAGCTTTGCTTCATGATTCCAAATCATTACATTTGGTATTCTTTGTTCCTTGGATCAGACGTGATTGTTTTAATACCAGTTCTTTCATTTACACAGCAGTTCGCAGTAACAGATGTGCTATCTTAATGAGAAGTTCATTTCACCATTTTTACTGCTCTGGGTACAAATAATTAAAACTAGTTATTTACCTTCCACTGCTCAGTAGCAGCTCCAGGATTTTTTCATTCTCCCTCATCCTCCCTCTTTTCATTTAGTTTCACAGCAGTGACATATTGATGTCACCATAAATAAATCATTCCAATTTGTTCCTTCTCTCCCAACAAGGGCTTTAATCTTCATTTTACGACTTACAAAAGTCCGTTTGGCGGAAGCGTCTGATAAAATACTCAATTACCATTTTTTTTCTCTGCTGCTGCACAATCCAATTGTTGTCTTGATAAAAAAAAACGCTCTAGCCCAGAAGATAAAGTGTGAATAATTCCCTGGGAACAAATGTCAAAGAGGGTTTAGAATGAGTGGGGATCCTGCTTTTCAGAGAGCCATTACTCGATCAGAGATAAGACAGAGTGGTTCTATTTTTTTTTTTTTTCTTAACTTGCAAATAGCTGCTAATTTATTGAATCATCTTTCAAACTGGCTCCAGAAATCCAACTAGAAGTTAACCCTGTAGTGCAGTTGGTGTCTGTGAGAGGGCGCCCATACCTCATATTTTATATTAATGCTAAGAGTATTCACAATGATGGAAAAAAATAATAACAACTATTATTTGTT
>CM060256.1:44822772-44842812 GCA_030684275.1 Acipenser oxyrinchus oxyrinchus | reverse complement strand
ACAGTACTGTGCAAAAGTTTTAGGCAGGTGTGAAAAATGCTGTAAAGTAAGAATGCTTTCAAAATAGACATGTTAATAGATTACATTTATCAATTAACTAAATGCAAAGTTAGTGAACAGAAGAAAAATCTAAATCAAATCCATATTTGGTGTGACCACCCTTTGCCTTCAAAGCAGCATCAATTCTTCTAGGTACACTTGCACAAAGTCAGGGATTTTGTAGGCATATAGTCAGGTGTATGATTAAACAATTATACCAAACAGGTGCTAATGATCATCAATTCAATATGTAGGTTGAAACACAATCATTAACTGAAACAGAAACAGCTGTGTAGGAGGAATAAAACTGGGTGAGGAACAGCCAAACTCAGCTAACAAGGTGAGGTTGCTGAAGACAGTTTACTGTCAAAAGTCATACACCATGGCAAGACTGAGCACAGCAACAAGACACAAGGTAGTTATACTGCATCAGCAAGGTCTCTCCCAGGCAGAAATTTCAAGGCAGACAGGGGTTTCCAGATGTGCTGTCCAAGCTCTTTGAAGAAGCACAAAGAAACGGGCAACGTTGAGGACCGTAGACGAGTGGTCGGCCAAGGAAACTTACTGCAGCAGATGAAAGACACATCATGCTTACTTCCCTTCGCAATCGGAAGATGTCCAGCAGTGCCATCAGCTCAGAACTGGCAGAAAACAGTGTGACCCTGGTACACCCATCCACTGTCCGGAGAAGTCTGGTCAGAAGTGGCCTTCATGGAAGACTTGCGCCAAAAAGCCATACCTCCGGACGTGGAAACAAGGCCAAGTGACTCAACTATGCACGAAACCATAGGAACTGGGGTGCAGAAAAATGGCAGCAGGTGCTCTGGACTGATGAGTCAAAATTTGAAATATTTGGCTGTAGCAGAAGGCAGTTTGTTCGCCAAAGGGCTGGAGAGCCGTATACCGAATGAGTGTCTGCAGGCAACAGTGAAGCATGGTGGAGGTTCCTTGCAAGTTTGGGGCTGCATTTCTGCAAATGGAGTTGGGATTTGGTCAGAATTAATGGTCTCCTCAATGCTGAGAAGTACAGGCAGATACTTATCCATCATGCAATACCATCAGGGAGGCATCTGATTGGCCCCAAATTTATTCTGCAGCATGACAACGACCCCAAACATACAGCGAAAGTCATGAAGAACTATCTTCAGCGTAAAGAAGAACAAGGAGTCCTGGAAGTGATGGTATGGCCCCCACAGAGCCCTGATCTCAACATTATCGAGTCTGTCTGGGATTACATGAAGAGAGAGAAGCAACTGAGGCTGCCTAAATCCACAGAAGAACTGTGGTTAGTTCTCCAAGATGTTTGGGCCAACCTACCTGCCGAGTTCCTTCAAAAACTGTGTGCAAGTGTACCTAGAAGAATTGATGCTTGATGCTGTTTTGAAGGCAAAGGGTGGTCACACCAAATATGGATTTGATTTAGATTTTTCTTCTGTTCACTCACTTTGCATTTAGTTAATTGATAAATATAATCTATTAACATGTCTATTTTTGAAAGCATTCTTACTTTACAGCATTTTTTCACACCTGCCTAAAACTTTTGCACAGTACTGTATATTTTTAAACTATGTCTCAATCCTAAAATTCTAGGTGATGCAAAACGTTTGACCATACAGTAGCTGTAGATCACTCTTAAGTAGAAACTAAAATGCCAGAACTGACATGTTTTGCTCAGAGTCAAAACAGTTAAATTTGCTAATCCAATACACCTTTTGAAAAAAGCCTATAAACACAGGAGTGGAAAAACAGCACAGATGTTCATCTCTAATGCAATTTCCATTCAATTTCCTAAGTGCAGTCCCCAAGTGCAAACTAGTTTAACGTTATGTTTAGCTTGCAAATTCTTTTAATAAATAATGAATGCAATAAAACCAGGAGATCAATTGCAAGCTGAGAATTCATAAAAAGAGCCCTTTGTGTTCAGTGATGTTTGCTGATTCAGAAAGTTTCCTTTTTGTTCAAATTGGTCTTGTCAGTTTTAAAGATCATGTCGAAATGCTTTGATTACTTTCCTGATGTCTTTAGTTTCCTTTCAGGACCTATTCTATATGTCTTATCATCGGCTAAAATAAGATTGCTAATTAAAGGCGTTGTGTTCTGTTTTCTCTTAAATAAAATAGGAGAATCTTAATTACAAATAAAGTATAAATAAACATCTGGAAACCCTGAGGTGGAGTAGGATTAAATATGACAAAAAAATAGTTTATTGATGGGACAATTTATGTGGGGGTCTGTAAAAACATAATTGGGGGTACACTTCATTAGAGGCTCATTGTTAAAAGATATCTTCTGTTCTATTATCGTGTACGGATCTGGTGAAACACAAAAAAGATTCCCCAAGCAATAAACACAATGTACTGTTGCACAGACTGTGTCTAAAACTGCCTTTGCAGCTTGATGACCAGACCTGCCAGAAGCAGCATTGTGGTGTTTTATTTGCCGCTGGCTAAATGTAAAAGGTTAATTCTGTGCCAAAAGAGGCCATCTGGTCATTAGATTCAGCAAGCGTGTTTGCTTTCTTGTGATGAAACATTACATTTTTTTTTCTACAAATGAAGTTGAATTTTAAACTGCAGTAATGGTGTTAATTTTTGAACGACCAAAAACTCCAAATGTAAGAAAACAAGACCTGGGTTTCGTATGCTTTGTACATAGAAATAAAGGGGGAGGGATTCTGCCAAATGAAATACATTTTGTTGCAGAAGCGCCATCTGTAATTTGCACGTAGAATCCCTGAAAAGGGATGTAATCTTCTTTGGCAATACAGTTGCCTTTTACGTCAGTCCAGATTTTACAAGTCAATGAACTGAAGATATTCATAAAAGGCTTTGTTTTGTTGGTCAAGAAAAACAGTACTTAAGCACTAACTTCTAAACATTCACTTCCACCAATGAACAAATTTGTTTTGTGCTCTTAATGTTAACTTAACAGTACTTTTACAATTCCTGGTATGAATATAAAATTGTAAAACAGCCTTAGAAAAAATAATATCTCTGATCCCTTTGGAACTTAATTGCTTGAGAAGTCTTTTATTTTACTTACTCATTTTTTCTCCCTCTATTAAGACCATGATTCACATCTCTTGTGCTGTTTTTTTATTATTATTATTTATTTAAGAGTACAGGACCATGAGAAATACTTGGTTGAGCCCAGATCAAACAGATGATAATATCTTGAACAGAAACACACAACTGTTTGCTGCTACAACATGCAAAAAATGAAGAAGATATTGCTGTATAGTACTGGTCTAGGCACTGCTGAAAGGTACCGGATATTTTGTCTATTGACCAGACTAGTCAACATTGCTGGGCTGTGCCAAACCAAATCTTTGTAACTGTAGTGTGCCAGTTTTCCAAATTCTATTATGTTTGGTAAATGTCTGCACACGTGAGGATTATGTTATGGGTACTATACTTGTCTACTGACTTTTAATTTAAGAAACAAATAAGCTGCATTTTTTCAGGCACTATTATAATAAGGCCTTCAAAATGTATTGGCACCAAAACTGGACATCGGTTAACTTTAAACACGGTACGTTTTTAATTTCCTGGTTTAGTAATAGTGGGGCACAAACTGAATACAATTTAGGCCTACTTAACATATTCATATCCTTTCACTTTCCCCCATCATTTAATACCATAGAATAACTGAGTTTTTTATTTATTTATTTATTTTTATTTTTTACAGTTACAAAACATAAACGTCTCCAAACACTGTTATCATTTTAGTTTACTAAAACCGCAGATCAAAACGTAGCAATTACAGTATGAACTAACTGACAGTTGAACAACACTCCGGAGATTAACATTGTTTAAGTGGAGCCTGGAAAGTTATTTTCTCATTGACATTGCTGGCAGTGCATGGGATCATTAATGCATCTGTCATGATAACAAGCTAAGAATAACACCCAGACATCAAACCGAGCAGAGAATCCATCTGAAGTGATTCATTCAGATCTGTCTCATTGATTTATTAAACACACGGCAACATCTGCAGCCTCACAGAGCCGCTCTGCAAAAATTAATTCAAGATCAATTCAAATGGAAAGAAAGTGCAGGGAGATAAATCAAAACACCATTTGCATGCAGTTCCACAATCGGGTTTATTTTCTGCAAATGCTACATTTCCCTACATTTATTGTGGAGATCTGATTGTCAGCAACTGCTGTGTATTTGCAATTAAATGTTTAATTGTAAAAGTAAAAGCAGATTTGCATGGGTGTTTGCATTAAGTTTCTTAAAGCAACCCGATTTAAGTATTAATGTGATGTCGCTATACGGTAAAACGTATACAGTTGACAAGTTTACTAGTAGTCAAATTACCACAAAATGTGTTTCGATTAAGGAAATAGTATTTTCTTGTGTTAAATCTCTAATGAACATGAGTGTACATTTAATGGTCTAAAGAGTAATGCTGCCCAGAAAATATCGTTGCAAACAGATTGGAACTAATACAGAACTGAATGACTTGTCACCTTTTTAAGTGTGTATTTCCATTTAAAAAAAAAAAAACATTGGATTAAAAGATCACACGAATTTATAGAAACATAGCTTTTTGCAAACTGAGATTTGAAAACGTATCAGGTGTTGACGCAATCATGATTCCTACAAATACAATATGCAATAGTTTTGGTCAGTTCATGCAATTAATGAGATCGCTGTAACACAGTAACGTTTGAAAATGTACAACTTACTGTAATTCCAAACCATTTGTTCTGGTAAACTGACACTGAATACAAGTGCGCTGTAGGCAGACGCGGCACATATTTATTATCCATTGTTCTAATCAAAAAAAGTTGAACATGTGTTAAAAGTTCTCTTATCTACTATAATGTATTTTGATCTGCAAATACCATCGATTTGAGGCAATTACAGTTGTAGTTTATATATATATATATATATATATATATATATATATATATATATATATATATATATATATATATATATATATATATATAAACTGATTTGGTAACAATGTGGTTATATTTGGTAACATGCAGAGGAGTACAAACCCACAATATTGTTTCTTAACTTTCTGCTCAGACATAAAATATTAATTATATAAAAAAAAAAATCTATATATAAAATCGCATAGACTACTTCATAACTAACATCTATTTTTAAATTGATAGTCATTAGTTATTATCTATGGTGGTTATGTTTTACATACTCTAATTTTCCGGTTTAGTTGAAATAAACGCATCTACATTGTCCACACTAGTGTCCAAGTTTACTGCACGAGTAAAGTACTGTAATCTTAAATCGGGCAACTGCGAATGCCGTAGTGTCTAAGATAAACTCACGCTGCATAACAGAATTACTGTACCACCAGACAGTGTTGCAAGTGAATTCATGAACAGCATAATCCGATTTACCAATTTAAAATATCAGTTTGACTCTTAAGTATTGACTGTTGGGGTAGGCAATATCTTATGTATGGGAAATCTAAAATATGGCTTCATAATGACTTCATTATGACTTTAATATGTCCAGGGTGTTACTTGTAGTTCAGGTGAAATCACAAACTGTTTCAGACAGGTTAGTGGGTCCAGAAAGTGAAAAAAAAAAGTTTGCTAGTCCTTCTTAGATGTCTAAAAACATACAACAATTCTTACATGCTAACAGAAATGTTACAAAATACACAAAAAAAGTTCGAACTTTTTCATTTGTATTTGAAATTGGTAACTTAAGTCTCACTCAAGAAACAATTTGCTAGTTAACCCAGAAACACACTTTACAACAAACCTGGCATTGGTGCAGTCGTTGTACAGGGCTTCGAAGTCCTTTCGGGAGATGAGTTTGCACCGGTTGACCCCCGGCTGGATTGCTCCCAGACCCCGCAGAATTCGGACTTGCTCCACCGTGCACACCACTGGGGATATATCCAGTCTCTTCAGCTTGGTGTAGACCGTGTGCAGTCCGCCAACCAGGTGCTTCAAGAAGAGATCAAAAACCTGGGGGAGGCAGATGAGCTCCTGTCCATCTACTGAAAACGAGGCCACCTTGACCCCATGGACTTCCACCATTTTACACTCATTACTGCCGTTGGTACTGTTACTACTGCTGCTGATGAAAGAGTTGATCATGCTGTTGGTCAGTCTCGGGGACTCCGCAGGGCTAGTGTACAAGGGATCAGACCGGAACAAGCCACCCGATCCCTGGCTGGAGGTGGGGGAGATAACCGGAGGGGTTGCTGATAGAGCCATGGTCACTGGTACACTTTCTCTCCCACTGTAGATAGTAGGCACTATGCTGCTACCGTATTAGTAGCAATAATGTTGAGACACTGAAGACTGCATTCACTGTTTCAATCAGCCGGCCCACCTAAAGCAGACTGACAGGTGTATTCACTAATCAGCACTTCCACTATAAAGTCCGGCGTTCTCATTGGAGTGTTCGGTGAAAGGGCTGTCTTTATTTTGAAGTGAAAGGGGTTGGGTTATCTGTGACAGCAGTGAGCTGCTATGAAAAAACTTTGAGACATTTGTTTCAAGAGATTTCTTTTTCATATTTTATCCCCACTTTTGTTTATTAATAATAATAATAATAATAATAATAATAATAATAATAATAATAATAATAATAATAATAATAATAATAATTCGGCAGCTTTATTCTAACAGTTTGTTATGTCTTTGCATACGTAACAAGAGCCTTTTCACTTTATGATTGATTTGGCAAATTCAGGAATGTAACCTGTCGCTATAAGACCTCTCTATTCACGCGTCGCTCAAGCTGATTTATGATTTTTTTTTTTTTTAAATAGCAATCACAATGAACCTGAATAGAAATGCATTGCACGGGGCATGATACACAAACTCCTTTGTCCAATCTTTATTAAATCTCGAAGCGTATTTCATCTTCTTTGCTCCGCAAACGGGAGACAGACAATGCTTCGCCATCCGGGTGTCAATCACACTCACAACATGTCACACTAGTCAAGCAGGTAGGGAATAGACTGGCCACCAGATGGCGTGTGACTAATCTAAGGTAGAAAAAAGAAAAGTATATATATATATATATATATATATATATATATATATATATATATATATATATATATATATATATATATATAGTAATTTTGATTAACACGTCCAATTAAGCTCCTTATAGGCTTCTCACAGGTTCGTTTTCTAGGGCAGTGGTACATAACTGGGATGCAATTCGAGGAGAAAAGGTACACAGACAATAATAAAAAGTCATAAAATGTTTATTAGGGACATAAACAGAAAGTAGCAAGGTCAATCCAAGTAAGATAGCAAAGTGTATATCATCATCATCATCTTCTTCTTCAGCCTTTTTCAATCCACTCCTGGATGAAGGCCTCCACAAGATTCTTCCACACAAGCCTGTCTGCTGCGTCCCTCATCCATGTTGCTCTGGCGTGTTTCCTAATTTCATCTTGCCATCTTCCTGGAGGTCTTCTTCTTGGTCGCTTTATATCTCTTGGGATCCAGTCTAGTATCTCCTTGGTCCAGCGATGGTCTGTTCTTCTTGCTACATGTCCAGCCTACTGTCATTTCAGTTATAATAACATTGCATACTTTTGTTTGTGCTCTTATCCATTCCTTCCTTTTCCTGTCTCTTCTTGTTATTCCCAGCATGCACCTTTCTGTACTCCGTTGAGTCGTTTGTCATTTTTGAGTCATTTTTGCACTGAGGGTCCAGGTTTCGCATCCGTAAGTTAGCACTGGCAGCACGCATTGGTCGAAGACTTTCCTCTTGAGGCATAAAGGTATTTTCCCTTTCAAAACCATGCTTAATCTTCCAACGGCACTCCAGCCCATTTTTGCTCTTCTGTTGATTTCGCACATTTGGTTCTCCGTTGCCGAAACTAACTGTAACTGACTCCATAAAAACAGCGACAAAATCAAGATTAAAAAAGGCGTTCGTGAAGGAGATACAATTTCCCCAAAGCTCTTCACGGCCACCCCATTTTCAAAACACTGGATTGGAAAAATAAGGGGCTGAAGATCAATGGAGCCAACTTGAATCACCTACGATTTGCTGACGACATACTCATATTTACAACGTGCCCAGAAGAATTACAAACAGAATACAAGAACTGCAAGGGGGTAGCATCAAAGCGGGTTTGAAAATGAACCCAAAGAACACTCAAGTCATGTTCAATAAATATACCACTGCACAGGCAATTGAAGTCAGTGGGATCAAGCTTGAAGAAAGTGTAAAATCAACTAATTACTACAAACAATCATGGGCAGTTTCAAGAAATACAGCAGTGTGGTAGTGTGCTGTACTGGATAGTGCTGGTATAGAAAACATGAGCAAACAAACACAAGTGCAAATATTATTTATACTAATAAATAGAAAAGAAATGAAAAACAAGTCATAATAACAAATCAAAATATATCAAATAAACCAAACAATTTTAACCAAATCTTTTTAGATACACAAACCAACAAAACCACAAATGTGCAAAGTGCAAACCTTGCCAATATTTAACTATATGTAACTATCTCATTAGAAGAACAAGACACTTCTAGTAAGCAGACTTGGATATGGAACTGCCCTTGTTGTTTTTTTACTGCCTCTTAACAAGAATATTTACATTTCAGACTTGTTGTTTGAAGCTGTTTTTATTTTTCTTACAAAAATGTGTCTGGATAAAGTAGACCCTGATGATGTGATACAGCCATCTGAAACTCTTTGTATCAGTTTGCATCAAATAGAAATTAAATCACACTAAGAATAGCTATAGTGATTTTTTTTTTTACATCTATCTACCTATCTATATAAGAGGATTCTGATGCATATTATTATTTTGTGTTGGTTTCTTGTTTTCTTTAAATAAATAATACAACGTTTATAAAAATAAAATGTAAGGAATATGAAGAAAAAAAAACTCCTTAAAAGGTGTAATGATGGGGTTAACTGTTTCCAGTTTAATTAAAATGTATCATGGTTTCTGTGAACCGAGATCGGTTGATCTAAATCACTTGCCCAACACCCAACCTTTTTTGTCGGTCTGAGAATGTGCTATAAGTAATTACGACTCGGTTAGGCTACTGTCCTGAAAAATGACGAGCACATTTGAAACAAGAAGTGACGCTTTGAATATAGACAGAAGCCGTACCTTGTAATCAAATACCTGTGCAGAATACAGACTACAGGTAATTGCTAGTTCTAAAAAAAAAATGCACGTACACACAGAACTTCTTTTTACCAGCAGTGTGATTTGATCACAACTTCTTCGTTTCTGATCACCAAGGAACAGGGTGCGTGTTGCTGATACGTCACTTCTGGTTGTATCAAGTCATGTGACAGTTTTCCAACATGTCTGCTGACCACCTGCCTTCTGAGTTTGAGGTTTTAATAGTCGGGACAGGTAAGAAATCCAAAGCTTATTTGTTATTAAGGCATGACATTTTTGAAAATTAAGTGGAAGACAACGGCACTTAAAACTGAAAGAGACGAAGTACTTTGTAATGCAGTTTTATACCTTTTCGTCTGTGACAAAGCTGTACGCCAGTGTCCTCTCCGTACAGATTGACGTAGTGAGCATCACAAAAATAATTGCTAGCCCTTTTCGTTACATTATATAAAAATGAACAATTCATTTATCGTAATGTTTATATTGGTTTCAAGTCTTAATGTATGCCTGAATCGTCTGTTTTGTCATAGATGTGTGTGATGCTCTTTATAAAACCTAAATACTACTAGTAATTTGTTTTAATTAGATAGATATTAATTGCAAATGTATTAAATATTCTTATGGCAATAGGCTGACCGAGCATTATATGGATATGTCATTTACTACAATGAAGTTTAATGTGAACAAAGTATTCAGCACTGCAGTATATAAGATAATTTTATTAAGGCGGTTGTCAGTTTGAAAGTATTTTTCATGTTGGCTTTGGTGTCTTTTGTAGAAGAAAATAAGCAAATATCCGCTTACAATAGGCCTACATAGACCCATAGACAAACAGACCTGCACACAAAGGTCCAGACATGACTTGGCTTATTTGTTTCCGTTTGTTTTTAGAACTTCATTTCAAACAATGTGGCTCTTAAGTGCGATAATTGTGCATACTAGCAGCATATCATTGTCTGTGTTTAGTTTTATTTTTGATAGTGCTAAACTGATTTGGATTTTGTTAACATAAAAACCAAGGCATGCTATAGACCTTAGAATTAACACGCTAAAGCAAAAACTTCATGGTATACAAAACTGTAACCCTTTACCAGACCACACAAGTGAGCCGCAAATTGACATTAAAACCCGCAGACCCCCTGCAGTCATTGTACAGCCAGCAAAATAAAACGTATATGTAGCTGTATATGTGAAAAAAATTAAATTTGGCCTCAGCAACAAATTATTGTATGTACAGTCCATTTATGAATGGGTTCTTAATTCAAGATGGAAATGATCGTTTTAAGTTAACCAATGTTGTTGCTTTCTTTTTCTTTTATTGATTTGAAATGTAATTTCAGAATTAAAGATGTATGGACTGGAATATAAACTACAGTAATACAATGTTTATGATCTTATTTATCGCTATGGTAAATGCAAGACAGTATGTGCCTAGTGCCAAAAATAAATAAATCCATAAAGAGGTCAGATTTGCACTCATATGTCAAACTTTTATTTTTACATGTGCATACAATGTATGTTGGTATTGATGATCTATGTCTTTTGTGTTAATGATGGTTCTAGTTTCGTATTCACAGCTGTGGCGGGGGACCAGTATTGTAAGCATTATTTTAACCATCTAACAAAAATGACAATGTTTTGAAATCCCACGTCTCCATGTTTATGGCATCAAATCACAAAACAAAAGACTATAATTAACACTAACATTTTTGGGGGTAACATGTTGCCAATAAATTGATAACGACCACCTTTGCTTGGGTTTGCTTTGGTTTGCTTGCTGTCTGCCCAAATATATGGGCTGGAAGCATAACCCTCAACCTCTATGGCAGTCCTGTCGAGGACACAATAAAAAAAAGTAGATGGAGAAGATGAGATAGAAGGGCATTGGTTTCTGACAGCTCATATGCACCTTGTGTGTTTTATTAGGACTTATTTTAATACTGGTTTATGGAGTTTGAGGACATTCAATCTTCCTTCAATCATTTATTTATGTGGTTGCAGTTGATTTATGACTTAATTTTAATTACTTATTTAAACGAAACTGCTTTACACTGTACCACACATGATTCACAGGGACATCCCTACAGGAATTGGGGACAGAGCCTATAAATCTGACCTGTCTCTCAATCACAGGCAGTTGAGAATCACAGGTATGCAAGTAACCTTGCAGTCAGGTGGTATATGTTTATATCTTAGTAAAATGTTACCCTATGTGCTTTACAGTTGACTTTCACTGCTTTTTATTAGATTGTGTGAAATAAGCAAATTTCTTCAAAAAAGTAGCAACACTCTTTGGAAGTGGTTTAAGGACAAATGTGTTTGGTAAACTATTAAGACCAGCAGTGGATAAAAAGGGCTCCCTGATCTTTTAACTATACAAAAACGTATCATAACGTACTTGTCCCGAGAAATGGTGAGCCCAGAAAATGGATTTGTACACATTAAAACTGTCCATTGGCGACTGGTTTTGAAGTAAAGGCCGCTTCACGATATACACGATATTTTCGCAGTGACATGACCATACACACCTGAAGCGACACAGATGTGATGAGACAGATTGGAAAACACTATTATGGCTAATATATATGGAATTAGATTGTTTAGAAATCTGTATCAGGATAGTCATCTATATGATTATTTAGGATAGTCTATTATTATTTGTTTATTTAGCAGACGCCTTTATCCAAGGCGACTTACAGAGACTAGGGTGTGTGAACTATGCATCAGCTGCAGAGTCACTTACAACTATGTCTCACCCGAAAGACGGAGCACAAGGAGGTTAAGTGACTTGCTCAGGGTCACACAATGAGGCAGTGGCTGAGGTGGGATTTGAACCGGGGACCTCCTGGTTACAAGCCCCTTTCTTTAACCACTGGACCACACAGCCTCCCTATAGGAGCTATATATTGTGGCAAACTGGGGTGTGCTTTGCCATACTTCAGGACCTTTTCAGTGTCATTCGGTGTAAAATAGGAACACTGTGGACTACAGCTGAATTCAAAAACAGGGCGGTGCCTGTATTTTCATTGAACAAAACACACACAAATCAAAAAAACAAAAGCCTAACTCCTCAAAGCAGTGCTAACTAAATTTTTACTATGTTCTAAGCTACCAGACAGCTACGTTGTTTAGCGGTGGTCCAAACCAACACTCTTAAAGTATGAAATAACTTTATAGAGTCTGTCCCCACAGGCTTCCTCCAGGCCTTAGCCTTTACGCATACAACCCCTCCATGCGCTGCACCTACACCTGCCTACCAAGTTCCATCAAAATTGACTCCCATATGTTATCTTTCATCTCTGCATGTTTATAATTACGATGATCTTTGTCATAAAGCTCTGGGTATTTTTCCAGGGTAGGTTGTCGTTTTGGATACTGCTTCAGCCTGGTGGACCACGTGCATCGAAGGTGTTCTCTGATTGCTCAATTCCCTGGTTGTGACGCAAAGACATTCCAAAAAATAGGATTCAATCCTATTTATTTTGTCTCTCCAGTGTGCCCCCCTCCCCCCGGTCGCCTGGGGTGTGAAAGATACAGTACTTATCAAAAGAATAGGTCCAATTAATTTTGTTGCATCGCTGCACATATTCACTTGACGCATCACATCTAGTGTGTAGTGGCCTTAAGAGCAAAATGATCACAGAAAAAACTTTATTGTAATTTTTTTTTTTTTCACTTAGTCCAGCGTTGATTATCCAGTGATATTAGTAACAGCAGTGCAGGACAAGAAAAAAAAAAAACATTATCGTTCACCCAGAAACAGAGCAATCTAGCAAAGAAACCTCCAGACAGAAGGGGTACAGTTTAAAAAAAAAAAAAGGTTGAAAACCACTGCTTGGTAGTACCTCAGGGTAAAGTTTGATTAATGAAAACAGTGGATGTGGATCAAGTGTTTTCAGCCATGGTTTGTTTAGAGCATTCTAAAGTCAACTAATTATATTGTTAAGAAATATCATAACATGTGTTTTCTTTTTGTCCTGCAAGCTGAAGCAGTCCATGCATACAGCTATTAACTTAACAGCAAACGCGAATGCACTGAATGAAGTAACGTTGCCCTCTGCACTCGGCAAAAGGGCTGAGCTTGTTTCCTCTCATGCTGTCCAACTGCTTACCTCGGTTATAAATAACACATTGAATGACTTTCAAGGTAGAGAGAGAGAGAGAGCATCCATTTTGGAATGTTCGATGAATTGAAGAGTGAGTTATGATTTCATACAATTCCTGCTGAAAGCATTTCAGGCTTTGCTAGGTCATCAAAGTCCTGCCAACCCAATCTATTATTTATTGTATAGTATGTCTCCTGCAGAGTGAGTATTTTGTGGTGGTTAATGTTGGTCTTTAACAAACATGATGTGAAAAAACTGATATCACATACAATAAATAGCATTAAGGGATTTCTTTTTATGCAATATTTTTACACTGGGATAGAAATGGCATTTTTCTGTAATAGACTGAGATAAAACTGGGATGCTGTGAATCAATTATATATAATATATATATATATAATTTTTTTTTTACCACTAGGGACTTCATCTAGATTTGAAAGGTAGACATGATGCCATGATGTGGCGCAGCATAAGATGCATTGCATTTGAGATAAGATGCATTGCATTTGAGCAAACAACCTGTTCTCTGTCATGTTAAAATATCAACAGTTTGCATGAAAACAGTTAGGCCTACCTCTTGAGTAACTCAACTCCAAGAATGAGTTATTCCAAGAGAAACTGTACTGGTAGTGATACCATCTGGAATGTCACTTCATTTGTAGGACATCTTGCTTATTCAAGGATACTACTTTGTAAGAAAGTGGGCAACACATGTCCTACCCAAGCACCCTAAACCAGCATGTGTGATATTATGGCCTATTTCTTTTAATGCAGAATCAAACAAAGTTAATATGCTAATTACAACACTGTAACCCTAAGAGGGGTCATGCTGCAAGTAATCTACTTCCTGGGGACTGAGGAAAAGCAAAGTACAAGAGAATTCTGAGACCCCAATATGAAATCAAAACTTTCCAATGTTAGAGTGTGTGTTGTTTTTTTTTAATGTATTACTATTATTTGAATACATTTCTATTTATGTATCGTGGTATTGTTCATAGCTTGTATCTATTGTTTGAAATGTTTCCTTATTGTTTTGCATATTCTTTTTTTATATCATATAAAATGTGTTGCTATGGTAATAAATATGCCTAGTTACGCAGGTGGTATTTTAATTTTGTGACCCCAAAGTTTCATGAGGTTTCGCTGTACTAACTAAATATGTGTCTGTTTGTTTATAGGTCTTCCAGAATCCATCATTGCGGCAGCGTGTTCAAGAATCGGCCAGAAGGTTTTGCATGTTGACAGGTAACGAAGAACTGTTTAGAATTCAAGATTTCAAGATTTTATGTGTGCGTCAGTCACTGCAACGCAAAATAAACATAATGTTGCAAATGAGGTTTGTGTTGCAGTATTAAAATGCCATCTTTTTATTTCTGGTAAATTTATTGTGCATAGATTAATTAAAACTGTCACGTTGCTGCTCTTTTCACACCTCCTGCTTCATACAACATTTGAGTTATGTTTCAGATTATTTTTTGTTTATGAATTTTTCCCAATTCTGACAAGGACATTCTTAGTATCAAAATAAAGGTTAAGCAGCTAAAGTTTGATCACATGCTCTTTAAAGAGTTATGGGGTTAATTTTAAACACACTGGGGTGCAATTTGCACCCCTTGCTGCTGACAAAGGTTAAAAACAGTATTGCTTTTCTTATCAAGAATTATGATTTTTCTTAATGTATTATTCGATGTGTAAAATCTGTTCATTAATATGGAATGTATTGTGTTTCTTTTAATAATGTGTGCTATGCTACAGGAGTGCTTATTATGGAGGAAACTGGGCCAGTTTTACATTTTCTGGGTTACTGTCCTGGATTGAAGAACACAAGGTAACCTCTCTTTACTTGCACATTCTCAAAAAGGTTTGTAGGAATGTGGGATTCATATGCCAAACAGATGGTACACAACTAGAACTGGCCCACCACGAAAATGATGTTGAAATAGACTAATCCCAGTTTTATAGGAATGAGATAAGATTCGTTAAGGGAACTGAATCTATTTAATCTAGAACAAAGGAGTATTAAGGGGACAATATTGAAGTCTTTAAAATCTAAAAGGAGTTGACAAAGTTAATCCTAGCCCATACTTTAAGCACAGCACAGAAACCAGAACCAGTAGACACTTGAAAACAAAGTGAAGACATACTTAGGACAGAGGGTAGGAGACACTTTTTTTTAGATTTTAAATTTACAGTGACTAGTGATTGTGAAAAATAAAATAAAAATAATGATTTGAAGAAGGATTACTCTCGTTTACCGAGGTTGACAAGGACATTCTTGGTATCAAAATAAATATAAGCAAATAAAGTTGAATTACATGCAAGGATATCCCAAGATTGTTAGTTATGAGATATGTTCATTTTAAACATGCTGGGTGCATTTGTGCCCCTTGCTGCTGACGAAGGAGTAAGCAAGCGTCTTCTGTTATAAAGCGAGTGGAAAAATAAATATTTCCTTTCAAATGTTGAGGACTGCATCATGAAAATCTAGCAGTCATTCCCTGTTACATTAGGCAATGACAAGTGAGTCTTGCATTATTCATTTGGCAGGAAGTGGCTGGAGCCCATGCATTATGGACTCTAGAGTTTCTTCAGAGACTTGAATGCATAGATTTACCTGCATTTGCCTGGAAACAGACGTTTGCATGAAATAAGGCAGAGTTTGATAATAGACTGGAATGGTTCCTGAGCCAGTATGCGACAAAATATATAAACAAAAGAAGGTAGATGATGCAGACTTGTCAGTTGCTCTGCGTAAAGTTTATGGATTTTGTAAAACTGTATTATTAGTAAACTAAACAGAGGCATTTACACATTTAAAGGTGGCAGTCTTACCCAGTACCTAAAGGTGTAACTGAAATAGACTTCTGCTCAAGACCTCTGAATAAGAGCACTGTGCATTTTGGAAAGTTTAAAATAAAATACAAAAAATGTGTGGGTAATGCTATATTTATTTTTCTGGTTTTCCCTGACAGCAAGAAGCCTGCAACAAAGATGAAATTAAAGAGTGGAAAGATAAGATTCAGGAAGATGAAGAAGCTATACTGTTAAACACTGTGGATAAAACCATAACAAACGTGGAAGTATTCTGTTTTGCAAGGTAATAAAACATTCAGTATAGGTTCAGGTAAATAGACAATATGACAATATGGCTATTAACCCTATAGACATTCATAATGAACAGACACTAAAATTGCATTTACTTGCACTTGTTTCTTAAATAGCTCTTCTCCAGTGAGTGTTTTCATACAAAATGAAAATGATTTAAAACTTATAGTTTTTATCAATTTATGTAACCAAAAGCTGTAAGGTTATATTGCTAGTTCACTGCATCAGACTATCACTGTAAAACAACCATTAGTTTCCCCACCCTTCTAGGTGAGATTTGAAACAGATTTCTCCTGGGATCACAATTGTTGATTGCATCCTTGCATTCATTGACATAGGAGGCTTGGTGGTCCAGTGGTTAAAGACAGGGGCTTGTTACCAGTTCAATCACAGCTACTGACTTGCTGTGTGTGACCCTGAGCAAATCACTTAACCTCCTTGTGCTCCATCCTTTGGATGAGATGTAAAACCAAGGTTCTATAGTAAGTGACTGCAGCAGCAGTTATGATGCATAGTTCACCCCCTAATCTCGCTAAGTCACTGAATCACTAACTAATAATATTATTTTCTTTTAACAGTCAGGATTCAGAGGACAATATCCAGGAAGAGGGTGTCTTGCAGTTGAAACATGATAGTTCAGTTACTGCTGCTGGGACAGAGGAAGATAGTGGTATTTCAAAAGATTGCCATGGTCAACAAATCCAGGCTACAGTTACTAATACTGTAGAGTCATCTCCTTCAGAGGATCCAGTAAGGAGTGATTCACAAGCCTCTGCCCAGGAAACAGATGATGCACCATCCACCCAGGAAGAAAACCATGGCAATATGTGTTCTACAGAATCTGAAAAACAAGAAGCTGGTATAACTGAACAGGTCTCAGAATGTACTGATGGAAAAAAGAGGAAAAAGATCACCTATTCCCAGATCGTCAAAGAAGGCAGAAGGTTTAATGTTGATTTAACTTCTAAGGTAAAGTTGGTGATATGTTGAAATAATTCAATTTTTTCCCCCCTGTTACACAGTATATTGTATAGAAATAGAGAGGAAATACAACAGGTGATCTTTGAGTTCAAAGCATGTCAGTGATTGGGGTTCACTTATTTTATCTTTACTTTCATTTATGTATACACACTTTGTTGTGTTGGAAGTTAGGTTTGTCATGCAAAGACTTATCGTACACAGATGCTAAAAGATCCTTTATATATATATAAAAAACAACGCACTGTTGAGGTGCGTGGCAGAAAGGAAAAGTACTCCTATTTCTGGTGATGAATGGCCCATACAGATTTTATTTAACAAACCCTTTCAGATCTCGGAATATTCCTGAATGAATACATTTTAAATGAAATGCATTGTGTAGTAAGAAGAATCAATCAATTGTGCTAAAACCTGACAGCTGTTTTAACTGAGATTTATTTTATTTATTCATTCATTCATTCATTCATTTTTTAACCAGGAAAAAACCCAATTGAGACGAGGCCTCTTGTGTCCCAGCAAGATGACCAGATACAGACAGCAGTAATTTCACATCCCTAAATATAACATTTGGGTTATTTATCTGATGCTTGATCATATCCCAGATCCTCTTGTCTAGACTATACCATGCCATAGAGGGCGCTGTAGCTAAATGCTGATCGGCCAACCCAGGACCTTCTCCAAGGCACTTGATAAATATGTGCAATACTTGGGTATATTTACCTGTTACAACAAGCCTAGGTAACCTGGCAACAAACCTACCTTTCCATTTGTCATTTTACATACAATAATATGTTTCATTAACCTAATTTGTTAGTAAGTGGCCAGGGTCTTTGTTATCATTAATCGTTCACTGATTTTGTTTTCTTTTTTCTGTAGCTTCTGTATGCCAAGGGCTCTTTGGTTGACCTCCTTATTAAGTCCAACGTTAGTAGATATGCAGAATTCAAAAATGCTACCAGGATACTTACTTACCAAAATGGAAAAGTGGAGCAGGTAATCTGAAATGTTTTGCATGCATATTGGATTGAAATTGTACTAATAAGTTACTATAGATGTTTTTAATTTCACAGGCAAAATATAATTGCAGTATATGAAAGGTGTGCCTAAGGTGATCTCATTTGAATATTTAACTGTTAACAACTTCTTCACTGAGATTCTTTTCTTCACCTTTCTTTATTGAAATGTAGAATGAGGAAACACTGTACATTTGAATACAATTCTTTTGTAGGTGCCTTGCTCACGAGCAGATGTCTTTGCAAGCAAGCAGCTTACTGTGGTGGAGAAGAGAATGCTAATGAAGTTCCTCACATTTTGTATGGACTATCAGCAACATCCTGAAGAATACTTGGGTATTACAGTAAAACTTGTCTAATCCAGCCCCTCTATAAACCGGCATTCTGTATAATTTGGCATGGTTTTTGGGTCCCAACCAAATCCCTATTGAAATGAATGGTGTGATACCCTCTACTCTACAATTCAGAACTTGTCTATTCTGCAATGCAGCATTATATTTAAGTCTCTGCCTAAAATCAATGTAAATCTGACTGCAGTCTGGCACCAGGTCATGTGACTTGACTAAGTTTAAAACTAGTATTAAAAAAAAAAAAGATTAAGACGTTGCGTATATTACTCGTGTGTCACACGCCATTCTGGATTGTGCAGCTGTTGAATAGCAATTGCATGTCTAAATGTCCACACAAAGCTGTCTCTTGAAAGAAAATGTGCACTTATCAAAAAAAACTGAACGTTTACCAAAACCAACACAAAAAGAGCTAATGTAAAATCGCAAACTGTTTCAGACATTCTGAAAAGATGTCTACTTAAAAGCAACATGTATAATTATATAAATATATATAATTTATTAATATTTAATTAGTATTCTTTTGCGTGTGCTGTCGCAATAGTCTTGATACTTTGATAAACCTACTGGTGCGTTATAACGTAAAAATAAAAAGCCGAGTCAACTAGACTATGATTTCAACTTGAGCCATCGTCAGTGTTGGTTCCTCTTTGGGCTGAATTTAAGTATTGGTATTTCCCTGACTTTGAATTTACCATAGTATTTTAATGATACATTAGAGATCTTTAAGGTAGGAGATTTAAGATGATTTTGCAATTAAGTCACCTAATACTTCAAAATAATATTAAATAAACTTGTATTGATTTACTTAAAATACAAAACAAGAGACTCCTGCGCTTCTAGCATTGTGAATCCTTGCTTAAAAGCCGCCTCAGTACAAAGGCCACTATGGAATTAAGCCCACATTTGTACAGCCTTGATTTGCTTCCAGTGACTTCATAGACCTTCACTATTACACTCGCTTTTACAGATTTGCAGTGCCAAGTAAGTCAAACCTGTGTTCAATATCTCACTAATATGACCAAAATAAATTGACAAATGTAGTTATGTTGCAATACAAGGTACCAGTAGCGCATTTATCTTAGAAAAATCTGCTCATTTCCATTAGAAGTTGAAACAATCCCTTGCTCATAACTACTGCTGCAGTATAACAACAAATATCCCAATATTTTTACCATAATGGCAACTGCTTAGGCCCCATTGTACTGTAAACTGTAACTGACTGTTTGAAAGTCTGTATACTAGGGGTGCCGATGTTCGTATTTTCTGAGTAATTACCTTTAAGAAGTATTTGTCGGCAGGTATTAAATAAATCAAAACCCACCTATTTATTAA
>CM060256.1:44670294-44822272 GCA_030684275.1 Acipenser oxyrinchus oxyrinchus | reverse complement strand
TATATATATATACAGTACTGTGCAAAAGTTATAGGCAGGTGTGAAAAAATGCTGTAAAGTAAGAATGCTTTCAAAAATAGACATGTTAATAGATTATATTTATCAATTAACTAAATGCAAAGTGAGTGAACAGAAGAAAAATCTACATCAAATCCATATTTGGTGAGACCATCCTTTGCCTTCAAAACAGCATCAAGCATCAATTCTTCTAGGTACACTTGCACACAGTTTTTGAAGGAACTCTGCAGGTAGGTTGGCCCAAACATCTTGGAGAACTAACCACAGTTCTTCTGTGGATTTAGGCAGCCTCAGTTGCTTCTCTCTCTTCATGTAATCCCAGACAGACTCGATGATGTTGAGATCAGGGCTCTGTGGGGGCCATACCATCACTTCCAGGACTCCTTGTTCTTCTTTACGCTGAAGATAGTTCTTAATGACTTTAGCTGTATGTTTGGGGTCGTTGTCATGCTGCAGAATAAATTTGGGGCCAATCAGATGCCTCCCTGATGGTATTGCATGATGGATAAGTATCTGCCTGTACTTCTCAGCATTGAAGAGACCATTAATTTTGCAGAAATGCAGCCCCAAACTTGCAAGGAACCTCCACCATGCTTCACTGTTGCCTGCAGACACTCATTCGTGTATGCTCTCCAGCCCTTCGGCGAACAAACTGCCTTCTGCTACAGCCAAATATTTCAAATTTTGACTCATCAGTCCAGAGCACCTGCTGCCATTTTTCTGCACTCTAGTTCCTGTGTTTTCGTGCATAGTTGAGTCGCTTGGCCTTGTTTACAAGTCGGAGGTATGGCTTTTTGACCGCAAGTCTTCCGTGAAGGCCACTTCTGACCAGACTTCTCCGGACAGTAGATGGGTGTACCAGGGTCCCACTGTTTTCTGCCAGTTCTGAGCTGATGGCACTGCTGGACATCTTCCGATTGCGAAGGGAAGTAAGCATGATGTGTCTTTCATCTGCTGCAGTAAGTTTCCTTGGCCGACCACTCGTCTCACGGTCCTCAACGTTGCCCGTTTCTTTGTGCTTCTTCAAAAGAGCTTGGACAGCACATCTGGAAACCCCTGTCTGCCTTGAAATTTCTGCCTGGGAGAGACCTTGCTGATGCAGTATAACTACCTTGTGTCTTGTTGCTGTGCTTAGTCTTGCCATGGTGTATGACTTTTGACAGTAAACTGTCTTCAGCAACCTCACCTTGTTAGCTGAGTTTGGCTGTTCCTCACCCAGTTTTATTCCTCCTACACAGCTGTTTCTGTTTCAGTTAATGATTGTGTTTCAACCTACATATTGAATTGATGATCATTAGCACCTGTTTGGTATAATTGTTTAATCATACACCTGACTATATGCCTACAAAATCCCTGACTTTGTGCAAGTGTACCTAGAAGAATTGATGCTGTTTTGAAGGCAAAGGGTGGTCACACCAAATATGGATTTGATTTAGATTTTTCTTCTGTTCACTCACTTTGCATTTAGTTAATTGATAAATATAATCTATTAACATGTCTATTTCTGAAAGCATTCTTACTTTACAGCATTTTTTCACACCTGCCTAAAACTTTTGCACAGTACTGTATATATATATAAAAAAATAAAAAAAAAGTAATGCATTTTCTATTTTCTTCTGCTACCTGGTGGCAGGAATAATGAAGTGCAGCAGATTTCAAGGTTTTTTTAGACAATTCACAATTGCTATGTGCCAGCGTTACGACAGGTGGCACTCTGTGGCTTGGAACAAATATTTTGTATTTTTTTTCAATGAAGTGTCTATAACTTGCACTGTTGACACCCATATTACAAAACAAAAATTAGGAAAAGTATTAACGTGTAAATATGTTTGGATGTAACACAAAAAGGGCATGTTTAATTAACACTTACTAAAACCATTTGTGTGATGTGTTTTTTTGTTTTTCACAACTAGGCAGAGAGTATCTTTGGTCAGTTGTTCCCTGATGAGGAGTTTTGCCCTCCTGCCCCAAACCCTGAAGACATTATTTACGATGGAGATGGAGCCGAGACAGAGAATGCAGGCTTTGGGGCCCCTTTGGGGCCAGAGCATAACAAGCCAGAAGAGGGTGCAGTTCCAGAACAGGAAAATGAAAAAGCAATGACAGAAACAACAGAGAAAAACACCACTGTTACCCCAATCAGTCTGGCTACTTGCAACGATTCAACAGAAGAACAAGATACAGAGTAACTCCATGAAAGTTCTTTCTTCTCATGAAACAGAATTCTACTAGTTCTTGTATCTATTTCAAACATGTAACATGCCTCAAAGCCTTATGAACATGGTACATATTTAAACAAAAAGCCTTTTAAGAATGTAAGCTTATTTTAATTGCCTTTATTTGCAGGCTGTCAATGTTAACATTGTTAAAGGTTTAAGGAATCACTTACGTTTATATGTTCATTGTGTCTAAGGTGAATGGACATTCGTTTAAAACTAATTAATGGCACATCTATAACTTAATGAAATTATAGCTTACAAAATTATTCTATACATTTTACACGTTTTGCACTTGCATTAGCTTCATTAGTCTCAAATGTGCAGTTTTTAACATGATATCTGGTACTTCTTTGGGTTAAAGAATGTTCTCAGTTTCTATGCCTTTTTCCGATCATATGTTACACTTGTAATTCCTGGGTCATTTTGCTTCAGCAGTGTCTTCTGGATCAAAGCATGTTACCAACTGAAAGCATGTCAGTCAATATGGGAAGCAGCTGGTTGGTTTATGACAGGAAATGACCAAGCAAGTGCAACACTAACTTAAAGCATGGCTTGCAAACAGATCTCTTTACCAATACAAAAATCGCTATAATATGTTTTTTTTTCAAAACTCCACATTTGAGACCTATATAACAAATGGACGTGCACAACGATTTATGAAATAATTTTGTTAGCTACAATCACTTCAACCCTAACATGGATGCATTTAATATTTTTAGCAAAGCATGTGATTAAAGAAAAAAGAATAAACACGTCATCATTTATTTTTTCCTGATTTACAACTTGCTGAACAGTTGTCACTGCAGCAAAATGTCTGCAATATTTAATAATTATATTAAAAAAGAATGTCCCTAAAACTTGTCTTATAAATGTCTTCATAGATTATTCAATTTACTAGTTTAAGTAGCATGATGTTTCTTTTTACATTGGTTTAGGTATGCCATCTAAACTGCTGGATTTTTTGTTTTGTTTTGTTTTTAATAAATTTAAGTTTCTCCAAGCCTTGTGTAAACCGAGTTATTTGTGTCTGTGTAGCACAGTACATTACCAATTAAGACCAACAGCAAAATAAGTGCATATAAATTGACTAAATTCCTTGTGCTGGAAAGCTTGATTTTAACCAAATATTCATACCCAAATACATTTATGCTGCATCTTGCAGGTTCTTGGGGTCTTTTTGACTGTTTTCTAGCTAAGGGCGCATATTCTAGAGCAGCGGTTCTCAAACTGGAGGGCCACGAAGAAGGGTCAGGGTTTATTTTTTATTTTTTTAATGATTTTTTTTTTTTTTTTTAATTTATTTATTTTAATTACAGCGCACATCTTAACCTGGGCAACACCGTATAACGTGCGGATGCTTTATTGGCTATTTTGATTGGATCGCCAATAATACTTCCACCAATCAGAGGGTTGCATACAGTACTCGTATCGATCCCGCCCTCTGTCAGACAAGCTCAGGGCAATAGAAATAATGGGCCCGATATCAAAGTGGATATGAGAATGGCAGTGATGAAGCCAATTTGCTTGAAAACATTAAAAGTAGACCGGACATTTACATCAGTGGATTTAAAAAATATGGAATTGTTGATGCGATCAGAAACCCAGAGGCAGTGTATACTGCTGCTACTGTAATATGACTGTTTTTTAGGAGGGTTTAATTCAGGAACAGCCCAAATTGTGTGTGTCAGACTTGTTGAAAGTCTGTAACAAAATGGTTAATTGTTATTGTCGATACGTTGTAGATACTACTATTAATGCAGGCAACATGTAAGTATCGCAAAGTCCAGAAACAAAACAAAACGTTAATGTTTTGCACCGTATAAAACTGAGCTTTTGATTTTGCCAGCGCTTACTGGTCTATTAACCAGTTTGAAATGATTTCGAAGCAAATAAATGCATTTTCGTTTCGGCTTTATTGTTAAAGATTTCACACATGGCAATACTGCCCTACAATTACTAAATGGTAGTAGTACTCTGATCGCGTTATGCTGTGAACCATAGTTTTAAAACTGAGACTGCAAATGCGTATCATTAAAGTTTACTGGTTGTTAAAATTAAGGGCCGTATAAGAACGATACTGTAGCTGATTAGAAGGACTTCTTTGTTGTTCTTCTAGTTGCTGCAGTTACATTATAGATGCTGTAACTAGTTACTGTAAATTGAGATACAGTTTTAGCAGACATATTGAATTAAGTAAACATTTGTTTAAATGTTTTTGGAATTAAAAGTATAAATGCCAAGCTGTGCCTTTTTGTGAACGTGCTGTGAAAAAAATCCTCCAACGTACAATCCGCCGAGTTTAATACCAGCCAAAATTTCCCGTTATACGGTGTATATTAAAAAACATATTTATGCAGACCTCTCCAGTCATGTCAAGGTTTGTAGATGTCGCTGTGCATCTGACTGGTGCCTTTTAAGCTTGCTTATTTTTGGATGAAGTCCGCTGCCATGTATGTTGTTTATCAGCTTATATGTAGTAAGCGTTGGTCACAATCGGTAAACTGTAATTTGCAGTATTAAGTTTGCTCTTATTACGATGGATCGTGCAATTATTTTTTTTTACCTGTATATGTACGTGTGTGTGTGTGTTAAGTACCACAGACAAGAGGAAGGGGGGCGCTGCCCAAAATGTTTGAGAACCGCTGTTCTAGAGACCATACAAACCCCGTCAACAAGTGACACTGTTTTTAAGTGGGGCCATGCAACAAGACTCGAAAGAACACACTCTATAAAGTCAATACGTTGACATCGTTGTTGTTAATATGGTCAAACCGCGTTTTTCGAGTTCTTGAATTTGAAAGTGCTTAGAGAAACACAATCGTTTCTGCACAAAAAATAGAGCAACATAGAGTCTTAAATACAGTAGTAAAGTTTTGTTTTTTTAAATGAACATTTGTAGGATAGAAAGTAAGTAATTTCTATTGGTTATTGTAGTACTCTGTTTGAAATGGGTGTCTGCTCTTAAATTACATGTTTGAATTTCTGCATGTTTGCATTTGGACAATTATTAGCGTTCCCGTAGGGGTTGACTTAGAGAGCAGGGGCATCAATCCTGGTCCTGGAGGGCCGGTGGTGTCCCTCCTGGTTTTTGTTCCAACTGTCTTAAATTACCGTACTTAATTGGACCAATTATTACCAATTACTGTTCTAATTAAGTAATTTAGGGCACAGTTGGAACAAAAACCAGGCGGGACACCGGCCCCCCAGGACCAGGATTGAACACCCCTGACCTAGTGGATACAGGAAGTGAGAATGAGAGAGAAAAGTGAGTGATATTAAGCAAGTTAAAAAGCTGCACTGTACAACTCCTAATACAGTGTGCTCTCCCAGTAAAGCCTAGAATGAACATACAAGCCTTATACAATCTTCTCAACGCCAAAGGAATTAGACAGAAGCCACATCAGAAGAACAGCTACCAATTGTTTCTCTTGGGATTGGGTAAGTTTAGCAGCGGTGTGGTAACGCGAACATAAATATCACAGAGCGGGTTGAATTGGCTTAGCCCTTTGCAAGTCAGGGCAGTTTATTGTTCTATGCTCAATCATTTTTTTAGGTGAAATACACTTCCTACAGGAGAAAGTTACTAAGGAGGTTATTACTTGTTATGAGTGCTTTGAATTTTTTTGTTGTTGATTATAAGCGTTTCTGTTAGCCTTTTAGTTAATGAGAACAATAATTATATATATATATATATATATATATATATATATATATATATATATATATAATGTATATGTGTATATACGTTTTAACACGAGTGATGTGTCAACGATAGGTATTTTTACTATAGGCTTGTCTGTTTTGTAGTTTGTGTATTGTGTATTTTAAAATATTGTACCTTTAATGCTTTGAGGTCCCATTGTTGTGCTAAAAATGTCAATCCAGCTACCAAACTAACAGACATGAAAGAAGCAAACCTCCAGCATCATTTCATATTTTGTGTTTATCAGAAGCATTTGAGTGATATTTAAGTTTTGGGTGGTGCCCATTGACTTGCATACTAAAAACGTGCACAACATTTTCTTAAAACATTAACTTTTATTTTATATTGGAAACCATAGTTTTAACATATTGTGGTGATTTCTGGCAAGGTGGAGATAAATAGCCTTAATATTACATATCTGTGACCACTTTGAGCTGTAGGTTAGTCAAAATAGTCAAGCAGAGAAAGTACATGTTCTTGGAATATGCAGACAAACAAATACTGACAATTTCAATGAGATCATGAGATACACAGTTGGCTACATTGAGGACCAATGTACCAGATTGGATTTGGCATAACCATGATGTGGGTCCTGGTACACCCTGGGCCCCTTGATTATTCAGGCCGGAGTTCACTTAAAAATTGCTGCAAATTATCGGTTTGCTGACCATATTTTGATATGATAGGGAATGTCCCATTTCAATTGGTCAGTCTGTGGTTTTAAAATAGACCACGTAGTTTTCTGAATATTTACACATCCTACAGCTATGACCTGAAAATTAGTTCATACAATAGTTTCACGTTCAGAATCACCCAAATTAGGGCTCCTTGGTTGCTTGGTCGCTGTAGTACCCAAATCCTTTTTTACCCATGTTCTGTCTTCAGCCTCTCTTTGCTGATTAGTTTGTGTGGAGGGGTTAGCATTTGAACTACAGGAACTGGCTTGAATTTCACCACCGACTGTAGTGGAAGAGGATGGGCTAAAACTAAGTATCTGGTGAAGATCAAGATCAGTAGCATCGTCCTGAGAGGAATATTCTGATTTGTTGTCCATGAGTTGTATTTGATCCTTCTGTGATGGACTTGGGTATCCCTCATGCTTGACCAGAGGGAGAAAAGCAGGACCAGCTGCAAATTTGCAAGGCACTTTTTCCTCTGCTGTATTTGTGAAAGAAGATAGACCCATGGACGTCAGGTTGTGATGAGATTTAGAGGTTATATTTTGTCTGAGTCTTCCATGTGTGTCTTCAGAAGAACCTAAAAGATAAATCATTTGATAAATAAATCAATCATTTGGCTAGAATCAATTTCCAGCCACACAGTTTGTCAGATTTTGGCAGAGCTGATTTTCTCACTGAGCAACTCTACAGTAAATTAGAGGATCCCACCCTAAGTCCTGTCTACTGTGAGGATTTAGACCGCATAGCAACTCTTATAGAATGTAAAAATGTGAAATGAGTGATTTTACAGTGGAAGAAGTGTATTGAAGTATCATTAACTATTTTGACACTTGACTGCTGGAGATGGTGCATTATATTACATATACTGTTTCCTGATGGCCACAAGATGGCAGTAAATACTCATAAGACAATTCATTTACACAGTGAATTAAATATTTGAATTAACATCCCAGAACCCATGCTAAATCTCATAGGGAAAACAACTTGTACAATGTTTTGTTTCATTTAATTTAATAGTATACCAAGGTTTACATATGTCTTTCATTTGACTTTAGTGCCATGTCAGGCTTGAGTGTGTGACCACCCTTTGGCCCAAGCTTTCATGTCACTCCTTATTGTCTGACTGTATATCCTATGGAAATTGTAACACTGCCATTAAACCCGACCTCTGGCAAAGTTTCACGGTCATGTAAACTCTGTGTTTGAGGTACAACTGCCATGGAGGCAAAACTAGTCCTTGGATGCATGCAGATTGCACTGCAGTGATATGCCTTTGAATTGGAATTACAGTGGTGATTCTAATAACTTACGTGTTCTTTGCTGATTTAATAGATCCAAAGGTCTTAGTAAGCTAAAGAATATTTCTGCACTCAGGCTGCCTTCTTCAAGGTTTCCTATGGGCTGTTGCTCGGAGAAATGAAGAGACGAGTCCAAGCTAGACAAATCTCCACTCGAGAGCCTGCTTGAGTCATAGGAGGATTCTGAGAAATAACGTCCATCAGTGGATGAAGTCGCATTGGACATCTCAGAGACAGTTCTGAAAGAGAAGGTGACAACAATTTATTTAACTAATTGTATTGTCCTCAGTACACTGGGCTATTCTTCATTTCAAGGCATTGTCAACAAACTTAACGTTTTTCTTTCTTGTTGTTCGCAACATTATCACTAACATTATTTAATTTGGGATATGCTGATTTTTTTCAAGAACTGTACTGCACATCATATGACATCACACCCTGTGGTAAAGGCACATTTCTATGGTCTGGCCAAATTGGCTGTTCAGATACAATTAAAAACTAATGATAGAGGTGAGGACATCTCAGTACTTAGCTATGTTCTTTGATACTGCTCTATTGTTTGTAGAACGTATTGAATATGTTGTCAAAAGTATGTATACAAAATGAGGTGCCCTATATAGAATTAGAAAATGGTATGCCATCTAAAATGATATATTTTAGGATGCAACGTCTATGAGTGAGAACATTTAAAAAACAAAATTACACTGCAAACAGCAAAACTCCAAATCACTCTTAACAACAACAGCGTCGTTGCTCCTTTTAGTTGAACTGCCACTGGTATTGTTCAAACCTGAAGATTATCTTAAAACATGGCTAGGCAAAGGTCGGCATGCAGCTACCCCCATCCCCAAGCAGAGGACAACTTGAAGCAGATCAATGTCAGGACATTAGGTGTATAAACAAATGTGCTATCCCTCTTAATAAGATCTGGTACCTTTTTGTTTACAAATTAACCCCTGATATAATCTAAAAGCTAAATTCAAATCCCTAAAATAGTTTGTGTTATAGTTGCATTACTGATTTATAATTGTGTAGCTTTAACGGATGGTGGAGGCGTTATGGTTGTAGTACAAGCGTGTAGTCAGTGCGTTATTTTGCCAGCTTTAAACTTGTACGAATATCAGTTGATATTCCTGTTTAATCTGAAAGAGCATAATCAAGTTACTGTATATTAAGGGGACACAACAATAAAGGTGCCCTTTGTTTTTGGTCAATTTGTGCAGCTTTGTAGTGTGAGAAGGTGATTTACCCACCCTTTTAAGTCACATCATGTTTTGGCCACGCGCTTCTTATAGTGTGAGGAATGTGCACGCTGGGTGTGTGCTACATCACATTCTCTGAACAATGGAGAGGGAATTTTGAGTTTTTAAACTGCATGGAAACCCTGCCTATGTTACTGTGAGAACAGTTATGCCCATCAGGAAGGACAATTTGAACTGCTTGAGGTCATTGTAGTTGCTTTTTGACTGAAATATACCTGTACCAGCAATGTCACGTTCGCCTTTCTCTTTCACAGTGTTGCCTTATTGCGCTCTACGTGGTGAACACAATAACTGGTTTCATTTTGCACAAATATTCACCAAAATTTTAAAGATTTATAAAGACCCCTGGTTACAAGTTAAGTGGCCACATGTAACTTTATTCATTGAGGACAGCAGGTGGACATGTTAATTTACAGGAGGGAGTGGATGAAAGCCAAACCAAAACAATGCAAAATGTCTTAAACTATACCACGCGATATTTCTGTCTCGATAGTCTACATATTAAAAAGAATTGTTATTGTAAGTTTTCATTTTTTTTAAATATATGCTTTCAGACCAAGTAAAAAGTGCCCAGATGGATCACTAAAACAATGTGAAACATCTTGAAAGAAAAATCTAGCACAAAGTCCATATGATTTATGCATGCATATGATTTTGTAAACCCCAAATATAGTCTGGGGGCCCAAATGGAAAACCCCTCCTGAATTTGAAATTTGTAGCACCCTCCTACAGAAAAGGTCTAACACATTTTTATGAAGGGATGGACCCCCAGGAGTAATTTTAGAGGGGTAGTATTATGTAGTGGTAACTTTGAGAAATATGGATGCTTTTCTAAATCATTTAAAATTGCCATCACAAATTTCATGAAAGTCAAAATAATTACTCCTTTAACATGTATAATTATACATTGTTTTTATCCTATAGATTTAATTATTGCAAATGTACTTTAAATATGTTATCTGCTGGTTGTTGTGTCTGTATGTGTAATTTCTGAAATCTTACACAATGTAATTTATTTATTTAATGCGGTTCATTAGAGCAGAACGTGAAAGCATCTGGGACCTGCATCTTGCGGCGGTTGTAGAGATGGTACCGCTATTCTTTGGTTTTGACCGCACCAACTATGCCCGCTGGGTATCTGTGTACATCAGTGATATGAAGATTCTGCCAGATTATGCCCATGAGCAGTTTGTGCAAGGAAATCGTGCTGTGGCTCAGTCTAGAAATAAATTCAGTGAAGTCTGGACAGACATGGCACTTGAACAAACAGTAAACTGTGATAGTAAAATAAAAGGGGGTATAATGGGTTTAACTTTAAATCCAGGACCTTTGGCTAGATGGTTCATCACTGATCATGAGCTCTCAGCCATCACAACTTCCATGAAGGTAATGTGTCATATAATAGACTCACAAGGAGGCTGCACCACGTCGCATGTAACAAGGTGAATGAGATGTAAATAAGATGGTAAATGCAAGCACTAACTCCGTGACAAACCTATTTGATTTGAATGCTGACTTGATAGCACTCGCCAATATTGCAACTGACTTTGTTGCACCCGCACCTGAACCAGGTTGTGTTCAAATACCACTGGATTCATTGAACCATTGCACAAGCTCAACATCAAGACATTTTCATCTCCAAGTATAGAGGATAACATGGCTGTTATACAAATGGTCGGGCAAGGAAGTGCACCTATCTTTGGAGAACTAGGTTGGTCGAGTTGGTCTTCAGAAAAGTACGGCAGCCTCTACAGAGTTATAAGAGCTGCAGAAGAGAAGATTTCATCTGATTGATATGATATAAAAGATTAAATTAAAGCTTTTGAGCGTGCATGAAGACAATCCTCACAAAGCAATGAAGTCAAAATCCATGGTTCCAAAACACCCATCCCAATGCAGTGGAGTAAGTTAATTGGAAATCCCAAAAATAGTGTATCTGGTAAAATTCCTATGAGAATAATAGTGTGATAGGGCAGAAGCTGTACTTGGCCCAGATCAGAAAATGGTTATTGCAGGTGGATTCAAGGACGGCCTCATTGCTCGCATTTCAGATGGAGTTGTAGACAGAGAAGATCTATTCTCATTGCACGAAGAAGCAGATACTCAGCTTCTAACGTGCTTCACACAAATTCCCTCGTGTGGTGGCGTGGTCTCCAGACACTGATGTTGCAGTTCTCTGTGAACATTTTATTCACAAGTTGGAAGCAATTCAAGAGATTTGGTTTCGTACTGGTGTGAAGGATAAAGCCAGGTTCACACTAACCCACACCACAGCAGCTGAACTTGGCCAACAACTATGCAGAATGTTGCCAGCAGTGCACGGACTGACTGGGTGTGATTAAACCAGCAGTCTTGCAAGGGTTGGCAAACTAAAGCCATGGCAGCTTGTCAGGAAGAATTCACATAAATTTAGAAGCCTTACCAAGTTTGGCAATATGGTGGATATACCTCCTGCATAGTTGAATTCATTAGAACTTCTGATAACCCTTCTCTATGACCCAACGGCTGACTCAGCGGATGTAAATGGTGTGTGATATAAGCTTTTCTGATATCAGTTGTGATAGTCTTCTGCAAGCGTGCAAATTACCACACCCTTATCTGCAACCATGTCCTGGTGCTCAGCCTGACATCATCTACCCAATTGGAAATGGCAACACTAATGATACAGCCACCTGCCCCTGAAGCACTCCTGGAACTCATTACATGACCGTGTAAAAAAAAAGCCAAGTGTGTGCGCAACTGCAGTTGTTCCAGACAGAGCATGGCATGCACACAGGCTTAGACATGTAGTGTATGGCAAATATATTGAGAAAGGCTAGACACACCTATATACACATCAGAATAATCTGTGCATTAATGCTTTTAGTAACAAGCCTTATTAATATTTTTTGTCAAACAAACCTTTATGACTAGAATTTGTTTTTGTCTGAAGTAAAATTGTTAAAATCCCATTTTATTGGTCATTTTTATTTTCAAACTTGTCTTGACAACTTGAGTACATTTTTGTGGCCTTTTCATTTGCGCAAAATATTTTGACATGGGTACAAAAATCTTGCGTTGGCATACGTTACTATCACTTTATAACACCACATCCACCCTAGATAAGCACTTAAGGTATACATCTATCTATGTCGCAAAAATTTCTGGCCAGGGCCCCCAGACTACTAGTAATTTATTTCAAAATACATTTATTTACACAATAAACCACTTGAAGAAATAGGATAAATATTTTCTAGCATAAGGTGTAGGCGACATCAAATCACAATGTAGTTTAATAATAAATTAAAACACTTTTTTGGCATGTATGCAAGGAACAAAAAACACTGCAATCTTATAAAATAAAAATAAATATACTTGCATGTCTCCATAATAATTACCTTACAATTACACAATATATATGGAAAAAAAACAAAGTGCTATTTTAAAATAGTTTACAATAGTGATATATCAGTGCTTGTATTTCTTGTCAAACTGGATGCTTTCTTGTAGAGCTGGACAGACCGCATTGGTGCACCAGAGAATTCCGTCAGAGGAAAAAACTGCAGTTTGTTATGCATAGTAAAGAAAACTGTGGTGTTGGATGCAAGGGAGATTATTATTATTATTATTATTATTATTATTATTATTATTATTATTATTATTATTATTATTATTATTTGGCAGACCTCTTTATCCAAGGCGACTTGCAGATGTTGCATGGCATTACAAGGTTACAGTGTTTTAAATACAGTACAGTAAATACAGCAAATACTACTAGAATATGATGTGAGATAACAATTTAGGATTAAGACGATTTGTATCTACGATGACATGATAATAGTGCACGGATTATCAAAGCAAATAAAAACATAAATAAAAGTAACAGACACGTGAAATGTCCCCTTATGATTTTTATACTTTCATACCTATACATATTTACTATAAATTAAGATATATTTAATATTTCAGTAACCTAAACATCTTATTTAAAGAAGGGCGGTTTAGGCATTTTGTGGACGAAAGGCACAATTTGGTTCCATTCGACTGCAGCACAGCCTTAATCTGTATGGTCCATGATTCCTGCCTGTGCAATATAATCAGAGCTTTAAGGAGTAACTTACGAAAGCTTCCTCAGCTTCCTCCGCAAGAGATAGTCTATGACATCTGGTTGGCTCTGGAGAAGGCTCATTAGTACCTCTTGCTGTAATTCAGGTGACACCTTTGAAAAATACAACAACAAAAGTAGTTTATTAATTTGGTATCTTAAAACTACCCAAAAAACAAACAAAACAGGATGAACTAGAAACCCCCTGTCTAAAAAAGTGCATCCACTCGCTGCATAACCTTATAGCATATATAGATGTTTCTGTTCATGTGTAAAATCGGTAAATCTGTAGATTTACCAGCTCAGTGGTCAATGTATAAAATAACCGATATGTGCAGATTTACCAGCTCAGCGGTCAATGTATAAAATAACCGATATGTGCAGATTTACAAGCTCAGTGGTCAATGTATAAAATAACCGATATGTGCAGATTTACAAGCTCAGTGGTCAATGTATAAAATAACTAAGGAAATGGTAGTTATAATGCTACAGCATTTCAGGAAATAAAGTAACGTCAGGAAGCTTAAAAAAACTGGCAAAAAAAACTAAGATCTGTTACATACTTGAGTAAATTATCTGATTTATTATTTATTTTAATTAAACTCCAGCTTTTGGATTTTTTGTATTATTTGATTAATCTTGTTAAACTTCACTGCATCCCTTCTTGCATTATTATTATTATTATTATTATTATTATTGTTATTATTATTATTATTATTATTATTATTATTATTATTATTATTATTAATAATAATAAATGTATTTAGAAACCATGTATTAATGTATTGTCCTATATACAGACATGATTAGAGACAGATTTCTGGTTTTATTTCTAACGATTTTATCCCCCCTTGTCTTTCACTTTATGGGAAAAAATAAATAAATGAATAAAAATGCACTTTCCCAATTTTTATTTTAAATCAAAATGTACCATAGGGAAAACATTAGACATGGTACTAATGACATCTCTTCAGCAAAACTCATGCCTCTACTAAGTGTGATTTAGTATTATTCAGTTGAACTCATTTAGATAAAAGCATAACCTAAGTGCACGCAAAGTTGGCCTTCTGGGAGTTGTAGACCAGTTTTGGTTGTTGCTGTTTTGCTTTCCTAGTAGACTTCATTCGATCATGTTGTGGTCACTTAAAATGTTATTTAATTCTGCGGATATCGGTCAATTACCCCAGATGTTAATACATCCAGAACGCCATTATGCTGCCGTTTAAAGCAGTACCATGGTAAAAGAAATTCAGCACTTTCATCATAATCTTCCATTGAGTTTCAAGTTTGTTATGTACTGCTCGTTATCATGCTCAGGTATCTTTCTTCTGGAGCTCCGATGGCGGTTGGAGGTCAAAGGAGTTGGCTTCTTAAGCTTTGTTGTCTCGGTAGCGTGGACTGTCTTGATCCTTGACTCATTGCCCTTCAGCAGCCTAGAGGTATGTCCAGCAGCACCCTTTTATCATGAGATGCTCCACCGAGACACGCCCACCTGCTGGTTAGGGATCCACAGCTGGCCAATCACCAGATGCTTTTCTCCGCAACCAAGCACAGCAGGTAGCATGTCCCAGATAGAGCATCTGACTTAATAACGGTTTACAAAAATAAAAACACCCCAGAATGAAAATAAACCAAAGAAATATGTTTCTATTTGTCATGCGCACAGCCTCAGCCTTGCCACGGACATTTAGACTGCATTACTTACTGTAAATAACGATTCATAGTTCTCTATAAGTCTCTGGACAACTGCGATGATGGATGGGCTGTCCTCCACCTCAAAGGACTTCAGACTGTAATCCTTTTCTGGCACTTTCTCTCTCTGGAGGAGGTTTGGTCCAAAAATTGTTGCCAAATTGGCTGCAGTCATCTTATTACCAGCAATCTGAAATATGAGATTTCCTTGGAGATTAATAACATACAAAAGTTTATTACTAATATAACTGAGAACTGCTTGTTTCAGAATCATCTCTGAAAAAAATCTACAGTTTTAAACATATATATATATAAACGTATATAATATATGTACACACACATACATACACCAATGGATATCAAAGATCCCAAATAACAAGTTTGCTTTATGTGTTTGTTTGTTTTTTTTTTGTCTTAATGGTAATGTTGATAGTAATAGTATGGTTACAAAGAAAATCAAAGACTACAACGGAGTACAATGCAAAAGATTAAGACAATAACTGAATGTATCTTTCTTGCATCCACTAGGGTCAGAGCATTCATTACAGGGAGGAAGGTAATGGTTACACTCTGGTGTACAAGCTATACTTATATCTAAGACATGTTTCAGAGCTTCGCTGATGCAGCAGCGGTGCTTTTAACTGCTTAATTTTAAAAGGATGATGGAATGACTGAAACAAAATCATATACAAAGTGAATCTAAATAAGAAGACTACATTAGTTTTGATAATTGTTGTACACATACTAAGTGGCTCTCTTCAGACACTACTTTGAGCACTGTTTTCTTTGATAGTTGGATCTGATTAGGGATAAAAGGATCCGAGTGATTGTGCCTCCACAACATGACTAGGTAGCCCGTTCCATACCCTCACCGATCTCTGTGTGTCTTCTCTCTGTCCTAAGTCTATCTCCACTTAATTTCCAACGTTGTTCTCTAGTCCAGGTTTCTGTCCTGCGTTTAAAATATTGTTTTGGGTTAACTGTGTCTGCTCCTTTTTAAGATTTTAAAGACTTCATGTACCCCTGATTTCTTATTTGTTCCAGGCTGAAAATATTCAGTTCTTTTAGCCTTTCTTTGTAGCTTATTCCTTTAAGTCCTGGGATTAGTCTGGTTACTGTTCTTTTGGACTCTCTCCAGACCCACAATGGAGAGCCTCACTTTCATTTTGCCTGTGTCTTAAAAAAATAAATAGAATTCACCGATTCAGACATGGATTTCAGAATCCATTAAAATGAAACCTGTTTCCTATAATGCCGTTGTTGTATAGATACTCGCGTAGTTTTCCTCTTGGGATTGATTCCACGATTTTACATGTTATGGAGATGAGACTGATGGCTCTGTAGTTTCTTGGTTCTTCCTTTTTAAATATGGGCATCAGGTTTGCCACATCTCCTTGATTGATTTGTGATAAATCTTTGCCAGCGGCTTGGCAATGACCTTGTATCTTTTAAACACTCTTGGGTATGTGCTTTTCCGCATACCCTCCAGTCCTCTTAGTGCTTCGATTTTATTTATACAGAGTGCTTCTAGAGTTGATTGAGGACTTACTGTGATGGGGGCATGTTGTTGACGTCCTTGCTGGGACAAAGTAGCAATATATTTCAAGATATGTTCGTTATGTATCTCAGAAAAGGATGGAACTAATTGGCTAATGAAAATGTAACAAAGTGTTGATATGCAGTCATTGAAAGCCCTACCTCCTGCCCATCTGGTCCAGTATAATTCTGAGCATAGCTTGCCACTTTGCTCAGGAACTGCAGTAGCCTGTGGAGAGTGTCACAATTACATGGTGGCAAAAGATATATCAGGAGCTGCAGGAATGAGTGTTGCTCCTCTGTGTCCATCGCTAAGATCCAGCCAAAAAGGAACAAAAGGAAAGAAAAAATACATTAGATACAGCATTGAAAAAGCAGACTACTAAAATTGCACCAAACAAACTAACATGGTTTATAACATTAACAGTCTATGATGTATGTATGTGTGTGTATATATATATATATATATATATATATATATATATATATATATATATATATATATGCCTATATATATTCAAATGCAGCAATTTAGCAATTTTGCTTGGATAGAAATTAAAAGAAGCAATAACGGTCAACGACAACAGGTTATGTAAGCTATAACCCACGACATTCCCATTTATAGTAAAATTTTTGACATAAAATGACATTTGTGAATTGAAAGCAGACTGATTTCCCACATCTGAGGGAGGATTCACGGAACAGCTAAGCACTGCACTGGCACATGACATCAAGGGAGGAGCTTCTGAGTGGGGTTTTTTTTTTTTTTTTTTTTGTGCAGGAAATAATCTTACTCAGGTTTTGCGCTCTTCAAGAGAAGCTGACCAATAATTTCAGAGGTTTTCGCATCGATGGCCGGCAACCGGCATAATTTCCCTAGATTGTGAACCAGCATTAGATGATATGTGGACTAAACGACTTCCGTGTCAGGTTGCGCAGTGTCGCAGCCCTTCCCGGCCGCGGCGAGCACAGTAGAATTCTATGCCGAACCCGACCTTGTTTAAAAGCCCAACGGTTGTGCCAGAAGAGAGCAGGAGAGATATTCCATGAGACCCGATATCTTATATTGTCTATGGTGTTACATCATTTATAGGGTACATCTGAGAGAGAAGAATTTCACGGAGCAGCTTATTTTAAAGGAGACTTGTATATGACTGGCTGTGCAAGATACACAACTTGTCCTAGAATTACCTTACCCTTTTGTATTTGGCTTTGTTAGGTTAAGGGACTTGCTCAAGGTCACACAGTGAGTCAGTGGCTGAGCCAGGATTTGAACCGGGGACCTCCTGGTTACAAGCCCTTTTCTTAACCACCAGACCATAATTAAGTTCAGTTTTTACAACGTATTTGAAGTGAATCCAAACACCCTGTCGACTGGTGTTTACATACCCGAAGCACTGAGAAAGGCTGTGTATAACTCCCGGGGAAGCAGTGGATCCGGCATCTCACGCAGGAATTCCTTTAGCAGCGCTGCCACATCATGGACACTCTGATCATCATCGAGAATCACATCATTGCCTTGGTCAAACTCCTCTCGCAACTGAAAAAACACAAGGGTGTTTGTAGAGGCTTCAAATAGGAATGATTTAACAAAATAGCGAAAGACTTGGTGGGTCCAGAAAAACATACCTGTCTGACCCTTTTCTTGGAGCTCCCCACTCTGAAAATCCCCACTGTCTGCAAGCCTATAAAATAAAAATCAAGTGTAAGAAAACAAGCTATCTTGTCAGTGCATGGGCTATTCCTTCACCTTTATATGTCAGAGCTTTGTAGTACTAAGTTGTACTCTCGTGATACATGTGATGAATTCTACTCTAACAAGTCAATTTTTTAAAATTATTGCATACCTGTGATGTTACTGTGATAAATTGGTTGGTCTGCTTTGACTTGGTTCCACATTTTTAAAAGTTAAGAAACAACAAAATTCTGGAATCTGCAGTGTATTCCTGTCATTCAAAACCCACCGGGGGTGCCATCCAAAAAGCACGAGAATCACTGGGGCAATGCATATGTGAATATTTCTGTTGCTTATACAGTATGACTAGATTTAAAAAAATGAATAAGCAGGGGGAAATGGCTAATAATGATAGTATTATTTATTTATTTTCATTTATATAGCACTTTACATCATAGACCATAAGGTGCTTTACAGAAAAGATACACAGCATTGTAAAACATTAAAATAACATAAAGATTATAAGAAGACTGTTTTAAATAAAAGTAAATACATTTTCAATCATGTATATTTTAAAAAAAACCAGTAATATTAAAAAGACTATAATAAAAAGGCCTGTGTATATAAATGTCTTGAATCTTGACTTAAACAGCAAGACTCCTAGCTTCTCTGACAAAAAAAGGCAGAGCGTTCCATAATGTAGGAGCCTTATAAGAAAAGGCCCTTCTTCCCATACTATTAGTATTTACCCTTGGAAAAACCAAGAGCCCTGCATCCGGAGATCTAAGATTCCGTTTATAGGAATGTATGGGATCAACGGCTCTTGTAAATAACTGGGTGCTAATCCATGAAGGGCTTTATAAAATCTTACAATCAATTCGAAACTGCACAGGAAGCCAGTGTATGGAGGCCAAGACAAGTGTAATATATTCACCTTTTCTGGTTTTAATTCTTGCAGCAGCATTCTGAGTAAGATGCAACCGAGACACCAAATACTTTGGAATCCCAGAAAAAAGTGCATTATAATAGTTGATTCTCGATGAAACAAAGGCATGCATTAGCCTCTCAGCATCAGATACAGAAATAATAGAACAAAGTTTAGCTATATTTCTCAAATGATGAAAAGATGCTTTAGTAATTTTCCTAATATGGGATTCAAATGATAGAACAGGATAAATGCCTTGCTTCAAGTTTTAGTATTGATGCTTAACGTAGACAGAGCTAACAAAATAAAACCTGTAAATCTTTTCTAGTATCATATTTTCCTGTGTGAAAGATGCATGCATTATTTTAAATAATGTAATGGTATTTGTTGATAGCATGTGTTGAGCTCCTTCACGTTTTTTTTCATGCTGCACTTCTTGAAGGAATACAGTAGATAAGCATAAGTTGCTTTTGGGAGTTTGTGGGCTAAGTGCAGCTGCAAGGATCAATAAATCAGGCATATGAATACTTCAGTCACTGCAGTCACTACTGAACAAATACCTCAGTAACCCATTAAAGCCACAAGGATACACTCACCGTACGTTTCAATGTGCTGGCAGCAACTGTCCATAATTCGAGGGACCTGCCTGTAAATAGGGTTGAGGCTGAGTTTCGTAACTCGTCCTTTATCTCTCTTACTTTCCAGCTCTTGTGGGTGGGAGAGCTGAAGAGCTTCCAGCAACCGAGACTGACTGTCATCTAAATCCGTGATGGAATCCACCGACATACCTCCCTGAAACCAAGAGAATGCAGCTTGATAACACATGAGATTCACACATCATCAAACCTACTTGCATCACAAAATACACTACAAGTGGGGCATCCGTTTAAATAGCAAGGCATAACTTTTTTTTACTTTTACAGTTTTCAAGCACATGTCTCCTTTGTGTGCAGCAGTAGACTTTATCCAGATTCTGACATATTGTACTGTATATAAAAAACCTAGCAGAACCCATGGTGATTAAAGCAACAGTGTCAATTTGGGGTTAATTTCCATTACTCCCATTGCGTTGAGCAAATGTAATATTTTCTAATCTCTCCTTATTTTTTAAAACGTTAAAAGTAAACCTCCTTACAAGTGCTAAGAAATTCCCAGGGTAGCTATGTAATGTTTCGAATCCAGAGTATAAGACGTTCAAGTTTGCAGAAAGGGTAACTTGAAGTAGTTGCAGTCACATTTCCAAGTGTTTAGAGTGATCTGAGAAATGTCATTAACATTGTTTAATGTCATTTTTGGTAAGCTCAGTCCCTTTTGAAGTCATTTTAAAATGCTTCTTTCTATTTTGTTTATTCTGTACTACAAGCAGACACAATGGGACTTTTTTTGGTTTTTAAAATCTTCCAGGACTCATTTCTTCTCTTTGTTGATGTGAACATGTGCCAACAAGAGATATATAGAGTTCCACATTGCCTCTGGCATTAAACAAAACCCCCAAATGTTCTTCCAATGTTACAACAGTTAAACAGCAGTCAAGAAAGAAGTGAAGAGCCTAAGGGACAATATGGAAAATGTAGTGGAGGATGATAAAGTACTAACACATGAATTGAAGAGTGCTCAAAGAAACAAGGGAGGCTATTTCTAAGTCGCTGTCAGAGCTTTTGACAAATCAATAACAGGAGATCTTCCAACAGACTCTGCGGTACCAATATTTAAGAAGGGAGAAAAGTGTAGCGGTACAAGTCAAAGGATGTTATGACAGGGTTGTATAATGTACTGGTTAGACCTCACTTTTTAGACATTTTGCAATATTCAAAACTGGACCCATTTATTTCTGTTAATGCTTTAAATTAAATATGTAACAATACACTACAGGTTTTGATTTCTCTGTTATGAAATGGAACAAGTTTAAGCTGACAAAAAAAACATTCCATCACTACGGCAACTGGAGACTATAGCAGAAGAGAGCAAAGTAAAACACAAAACTAGATTTATTTAGGTATCCAAGAAAAAAGAAAGCAAAAGAATAAACAGGACAGTATTTTAAGGATTTTTTTATTTTTTTATATATATAAAGTGATATTGTATAATAAGGATGACTTGTTTTTAAGTGAAGTGAACTCTGAGGGTAAACATTCCAAATTAAAATAAAAGTCTCAGCAGGCCTTGTCATTTTATTTAAATTCAGAAAGGTTTACCTCCTCATACACTACAGTTAAAAAAACAAATTATCATTTAAATATGTTCCACTATATTCCAAAAGAGATTTATAAATATTTTGAAATATATTCAACTTTTTTATTGTGATGATCAACAATATAGCCCAATTTACATTTGGACACCTTCAGAAATATATCTTGCTTTCATTGGTCTCTCAAAAGACCAATTGTTTTAAGCCTTTAAAAAAAAAAAAATACATAAATGTAAAACACAAGAAGAAAATACAACAATCCACAGATTTTTACTTTTAAATATTTTTCAAAATGTTTAAAGTTAGAAATTAAGTGGTGACAAACTTCAGAGACACTTTTGGATTATTTAAGAGCCAACTTTATCTTCTGGGATTAATCAGTTACCAGGAACTACAAGAACATTTATGGGTTGAATGACCTCTCGTTCTTATGTGTCCATGTTCTCTTACTTACCCTCCTCTGGACCCTTGCCGCGTTATCCATGAGCGTTGGAGAGAGCGGTTCATTCTGAAAATCAAAGGAGGACGCCAGATAGAAGTTGCTGTTGTACAGTTTATTCTGCTTCTGAGCCCTGAACCTCATGACGCTGGCTTCCAGATTCAGACAGTCCCTGCGGCTCTCCTTCACCGCATCCTGCTTCTGCTTCTGATGCCGATCATTAGAAATCACTTCAGACAATGGAATCCCGAAAGCCTTGGGAGTGCTTTCTGCAAACCAAGAGTACATTCATATGTGTTAATGCAAAGCACCAAAACCTACCAAAGAGGATGTCATTAACTATAATGAAAACTACATAAAACTAAATTCAACCAACACAATACAACAGAATTAAAGGAACACTATTTTTCCTGTGTCATTCTTCAGTCAATGGAACACCAAGCTCCCTGGTGTCACATGTATAGTTATAACACTGACCAACACAATGTCCTAGAACATAGCTTCCCAACCCTGGTCCTGGAGACCCCATGTGTCTTATGGTTTTCATTCTAACTGAGCACTCAGTTACTTAACTAGACCCTTAATTGAACTAATAATTTACTTAATTAGACCTTTTTAATTGTTCTCAGCTCCTAAAAAGTTGCAAAGTTCAAGTTACTTATAAAATGTTATAGCAAACTTGAAATGTGCAACAGTTTAAGAGCTGAAAACAAGTAAAAAGGTCTAATTAAGCAAATTATTAGTTCAATTAAGGGTTTAATTAATTGAAAGCACAGTTGGAATGCGAACCAGAAGACACATGGGGGTCCCCAGGACCACAGTTGGGAAGCCCTGTCCTAGAAGGTCCCAAAGGTATTCTATGGGATTAAGGTTTTGACTTGTTGCTGGCCAGTCTATAACCTCTAAAGTCTCCTGCACAAGATCATCCACAACCTAGCAAACTGCCATTATCTTGCTTCAATACAAACTCGGCAAATTGCACCAGCAAATAGGTCCTACTAGGTGTCTATCAAGCTGTAAATCCATCCCTTGGCATCACAATAAGATTTGTTTGACCTCAAATGCAGATGCCTTCCCACACCATAAGTGAATTCCCTCATATTCAACAATGTTGCATTGAGCAAATCATTCTCCTTGGCTCAACATACGCCACCAAGTTGATCATTAGTGGGCAGACTGAATCTTGATTTCATGATGGAGTTGTTTAGTCCCTTATGGTGACTCCAGTTGCTGTGCTGAAGTGGATATTGAGCCCATGTGCACTGGAATGGGGAATCCTCAGTGAAGGATTGTGTAGATATGGGCTGGTGCATGGTGTCCAGGATGTCAGGTATACAAACCAAGATTCCAAAACCGCCAACAAACAATTTTATCACCTGAGCAGTCACTTGACAAATGATCAAATCTAAAGTCTACATGGGAGTGCCTGCTTTAAAGCAGTTGATAGCCGGTGCAAAATGCATCTCAACAGCTGTAACAATTTAATGAAGTACACAAAATATTGTATCACTGTATTGTTTAAGCCATTGTGCTATCTATATATATTAAACATTTACAATATTTGTAAATGTTTAAGCTTAAAAAAAAGAAACCACACGAGTCTGCTGTCTTTTCATAATTGAGGCAATACAGAACAACTGCCACTTGAAAAAAAAAATAACAAAGTAGGAGACGATAATATGAGTCAAAGACATGCATTACAATTAGGGCTTCTGTTTTTATTAATTTCATTTTTCGGTGCTTATTTTTAGCTATTTTCGAGTTACGTAAATCTTTTTTTTCAGGGCTTTCGCTTTTTATATAATGGATGAAATTATTGTTTTTGGTTACTTTCCAAAATGCTTGGGAGTTTTGTTCTGTCACAATATGTATATTAGCTCGACAGTGCTTGAACACTTAAGTTGTACCTTCTTTCCTTTGCTGTCTTCCACAATGTAATCCTTGTGGTCACAGGCACATTCTTCTGGGGTTTTTGTGTGTCTAGGCATTTTTTTTTATTCTGTCTAATTGGAATATAGCTTTAAATCCCACGAACAAGCCTAAGTGTAATCTTGTTTTAAATCTTACAAGCAGAGTCTCCAATAGAAATGAAGGAATGTGCTGCCACTCAGTAGTTGGGGTGGGTTTTAAAGTATTCAGAACAAATCAATGATAGATTTTAAAGTCAGGAATAGAGAGATAAAAGTCAGGAAGGATGGACATTTTTATTGTGTCAGCCGTGTTTTTTATCGGTAAAAACCGAAAATCAGAAGCCATAATTATAAAGTACATTTTTCTTTTAAAATCTTTATACAGTATTGCCATTTTGTTGGGAGCACATAATTCTGTAGGAAGAAAAACATACTTTTAATTGTGCCTGAACCAGGACATCTTACTATAAGAAACCATACAGTAATATGTATTTGTTTTTACTTCTTTTAAATAGAGTAATACATTTGATAGTCACAGAGTTGATCAAAACCCTTGAGCCCGGCAAGGTGTGGAGAATACATAAAATAAATACTGATGTTCAGGTAGGCTCCTTGTCTAATCTGTTGTTGCAAATACCCACTAGTGTGACTACAGCACAGAGGTGTGGAAAGTGGCAGACATGGAGGCAAATCCATATTATGTTTGAGACATTAAATGGCCCATGGTGTGCCCAGATTAGTGTATTTATGTGAGCAGACTGAGGTGGACTTTCCATAACTATCCTGCAGGGGATTCCACAAGATTTGGTTTGAGAGTAATAAATTCCTGGAATAAACTAGCATCTCCAAGACGCTCAGATTGTAGTTGTGACGAGTGCCAGCAAAGACAGGGCCTTTTTAAAAAGAGTTGTACAATTTGTTCCCCTGGAAGATGTTGTGTTTATTCTGAGGTTAGCTCAGGACAGCCCGTGTTTAATTTCAATGGAAAGGAAATAGTAAGAGCAAAGTGTAAACAGGCAGTAGACTGGAGAGCCATGGGAAGCACTGCATGCCTGTAGTGTAGGGAGCTGACTGAGGGAGTTGCAGTACATTACAGGTGCCAGCCAGAGAGAGATCACCATACCTGTGATGCAAGATATTGGATGCCTAGGACCAGCCTTGCTGTTGGAGGGAGAAGAGGAGGAAAGAAAAAGATGGTGTCCTTCTTGAACTGAACAGAAGAGCTTGCTTGCTTGCAGCTAAATATATTTTTTTTATTATAAAGTATAGTTGCACACTGAATTTTCTACAATTAAAAATGCTTTCTGGTCACTAGCACCAGTTTCTCTGAAAGATGAACCACAGCTGTCTTTTCTTTTAACACCTTTTCGGCGAAGCAGCAATACCTTGAAGCTAGGCAAGAGCTGGTGACTTTTCTAACTAACCATTTTCTCTGAAAAATGATATTATACCCAGCAATGGCCATCTAGGCAGTGCATTCTTATCAATCAAAAGGTTAGAGTGTTGGTCTTGCTAGAAGCAGGTTTTTGAGGAAATAGGTTGAAGTCTATTAAGACAAGATGTATAATTAAAATGCTAAACTTTCTAATTAAATGTGATAAGCTTAGGATTTATATATACTCAAACTAATGCATTATAATTATATTTACTTAGCATAGTATGTGCATTTGTGCTTGAACTTGCTAAATATATGTAGTATGAATTTAAGCATTTAGGTAAGCCACATACTTCATGAGCAGGGGGGTTGTGGTGGTGTCATGAAAGGTGGGTAGGCAGCTGAAAAATTGGACATAAAAACTTTAATCAAACAAAACCAGAGCATTCTTTTTCAACCTCTGACCCTCAATGGCACCTAAACTATCGATTTATTGTAATCTCCTAATTAAAACACCAGTGATCTCTTAAGAGAAAAAATGCAAACTTGTTGGTCGAAGAATCCAAATAGTGTTTGACATTTAGTCATGTATTAGTGAATATTTAATTTCAAAAAAGCTGATGATGCATAAAATCATCATAAACACTTTAGTTTCTGAGGGCCTAGTGGCTTATTGCCCTGAGAAGAAAGACTAAGAAATGCACAGAATGACCATGGTCAGACATACAAAGCTCCTTCCCATATGGGGTGATTACATAACGTAATCTGCACTGTTGGTGATCTTAAAGTGTTTACATGTGTTACTGGAACTAAATGTTTGCTACTCAAACAATCGTATTCTGCACTCCCAACAGTTTTTAGCTATTATTGTTTCTTGCCACTGCTGGGCTTTGCTAAAATGTTATTCAAAGGAACAAGAAGGTAAAATCATCATGTTCTGCTATATCTCTGTCCTAAGGAATCAGTCCTTTTTCTGTTTTAAGTAGATTTCCTTTAAGCCCTGGTGTCTTACTCCCAAGGAGAGTTCACGAGACCTGGCAGTACCCCTAACTCCACATTGCGCTGCACAAAGCAGTATGCTGAACCCTGGTCGAAGTTCAGGTGGACCCTTTCATTAACAGGCCCAAGATGCCGATTAGATATGGGGGCTTCAATCAAATATTTTCTACATATACACTAGAGGCACTATTTCCTGCAGTGCCAGTCATTTGTCTAAATTGTTGATGACTACTGCTTTTTTAATGTACCTTATTTCTTAGAATTGTAATGTCCTTTGCATATCCTTGGTATCGTGGCTTATGCATAATTGATTTCTACGGGCTTATATGTAATTAATTCACATGGGCTTTTAAAGAAATCCAGATATGGTAGAGGGCTCATCATTGGCAGGCATTTCAGTAATGTACTGGACAGTGGGGATCACCAGGGGTCAAGTAAATGTACTGTGTCAATTTTTAGACGAGACCCAGGGCAGGTGGTGAGCAGTGTTATTACAGGACTTTCAATATTGCTTTATGGTAGACAAAAGCACATTGTTAGTTGCACAAAACTCAGCTGATCAGGATGACTTTTAGGGCTACCACAGTACTGATTAACAACCAGATGCTCAACACATTACCATTTGAATTATGGAACCTGCGTAAAACCCCCTCAATAGATTATTCATATCCTCCTTCTGGAGACGAGATGATTCATCTCAATGGCCTTTTTCCTGGTTTAAGGTTGAGCAAATCTAGGATAAGATATACAAATTTAAGAATATCCATTACCTTTATCTTTTCTTTCTTTAGAAAAGGAATCCAACTTCCTTCGTAATGGTTTCCTCCTTTTATGACCCCCTGTAAAAGAAAGATAATGTATGACTAATTTCTGAAGCAATATGACATCATGATATTGATATATGAAGTCATGTAAAACACAGAAAGTGGTGTTTTCAGTAAATGGTGGGTTACCTAGGAATCCTAATGCATGAAGTATAGGAGGTTGTGTGGTCCAGTGGTTAAAGAAAAGGGCTTGTAACCAGGAGGTCCGCGGTTCAAATCCCACCTCAGCCACTGACTCACTGTGTGACCATGAGCAACTCACTTAACCTCCTTGTGCCCCACTCTCTCGGGTGAGACGTAGTTGTAAGTGACTCTGCAGCTGATGCATAGTTCACACACCCTAGTCTCTGTAAGTCACCTTGAATAAAGGCATCTGCTAAATAAACAAATAATAATAATTTGGATACCAAAAAACACATTTAGTCTACAGCGGTAAGCTTGAAAAATCTTTACAAATAGTTTCAATACATAAGGTTCAAGTACTAGGAAAATGTTTCCATTATGTAGCCTAGTTCATAGTTAGGAACGAGCAAAAGCCATTTCGGCCATCATCCAGATCCTAGTAGATGAAAAGATACCAATGACTCGACGGCATCAATGTGATTTGGTAACTCATTCTACATAATCACCACTTTTTGTATAAATAGTGTCCTCTACCCTCTGACCTGAGTCTGTATCTACTCAATTTCCAACGTTGTCCTTGGGTTCTGGTCTCTGAGCTACGCTTGAAATCATCACAAGGATAAACTTTGGTTGATTTGTAACACTTTAAAGATTAAAATTAATTCTCCCTAAACTTTCTTTGTTCTAGGCTAAATAGGATCAGTTCATTCCATCTTCATACCATTTATAAATACTTAGCTCAGAGTCAAGCAATCAAGACCTTTCTCAATAGAAGGTCAAAAATCATCTAAATATTTACTGTTCTATGCAGTTCTGCAAAGCACAAAAGAGAAGGTTTACATACTAGAGGTGGCTGCTAATTTATTCAAAGACAATAGAAGTATTACATTGCAGTATACTGTATGTGCCAATAACAACTGTTCATTTTGATTGTTTTTACCTTGGTTGTAGTTATTTTGACACTGCTTCTTCAGTAGTAAATGCTTATCTAAACTGTATTCCATGTTCAGTGGGGATTAAGTGTGTGCATTATTTATGCAACCAAGTTTGTTTTTGTATGTAACAGTTACCAGTTATGAATTGATTAGTGCTGGACAGAAATCGTTTTGTAATGTTTTCTAATCTTTTGCATATTTAGTTTGTTGCAAAAAAATGTTGGCCATAGCTGTATATACTCCAGTAAGGACATGATAGTAGAACGCAATACACAGAAAGTAACTGTAACCTTGTGAAACTAAAACATTGGGATACATGAATTATGCATGTTGTAACTAAGGACACAGTTAACCTGAAAGCGCTTTACAGAGGGGTTACAGTATCCCATGTACTGTGTTAATAGTTCATGTAAAATGACTTGGATGAATGAAGCACTATGCTTAATTGAACACGATCACATTACCATAGAGTAAGAATCGTCCCTGCACGGCTAGGGGTCAGTCATGTCTGAAGATTAAAGCATGTCTGGGTCAACAGCTTTAAAAAAAAAAACAACCTTTCGCTGCCATAGTGGCAGTTAAGCACATGTTTTACAAAACATTTTTTATAGTCAAACCCTAACAAATGAAATGTAATCATATTCAATGTAAATAATAATTCGTTTCCATGGATTTTTTTCTTTAAAATCTCGATCTTTCCTGCCACGGCACTAGTGCCTGTAAAGTAAAATAGAAAATAAGGCAAGAAAATAAAGTACGTTCTTTAACGTAATGTTGTACCAAAAAACATGTTTTAAATTGATGTTAGAATGGCATGCTTCCTTCCAATCAGCACATCTGAGATCTGTGCAGTGAATGGAAGTGCATGACGGGTAAGATTCATGGAACTCTTGTTGTTGGCTGCAACCACTTTGAAATACTGCAGAGGAATTGCGTGTTGCTAGTTTCACATTCTGCAAATTGGTTCATGACAGATGAGCAAAATAGCTACGTGCAGTTCTGCTGTTTTGTCAATTTCTGTTTATGTGTTTTAGGAACCACAAAGAAAGTAATAATTTCTTCAGACCATTAATAAGACAGGATGCCACTTTGCCCAAAATAGCAATAAGAAGAAATACATCCCACTGCTGCATTCTATAAGATAATAGTAATGAATAGATTTACTTGACTTTGTTACATATTGTATCTTAGCTCTATGATATGTATTTATTATTTTGAAAACCAAAGAGGAGATGCATTTTTAGATTATCTATAAGCACATCTATTTGGAAAGCTTAAAATGTCATATCCCACTGTAAATTTGTCTGAGTTGGGCAGACTTGGTTTTTGCTTAAGGATTTCTTTTTGTGACCTAGAAATAAACTAATTTCCGGTAGTCATGGGAATGTAACCTCTGCTGAGGCTTTATCTTCACGGGTTGGCCAGAGTTTACGGATCTTCCTAATCCAAACTGAAACATCTGGCATGATGTTGGAATAAAATATGAAATTCTGCCATGTAGTCAAATACATTAACTCAGGACTGAATGGAGCAATTTCTAAGAAGCTTGTGCGCCTAAATATTTAGGATCTATTACTATAATATCAGATGGAACTTACAAGATGATTATTCGATTGCTCACTTACTCCGATTTAAATGATTTGATTGCTTACTTGTTCTGATTTAATCGATTTATTAATGTCAAGATTAAAACCTCTGTTTAAACCATTCCAGCAAGCATTGATACATTGTACAACATGAATACAAGGGCAGTAGAACGCCTTCAGCAGGAACTATCATTTGGGTTTCTATACATTTAAAAGTCCCACAGGAAAGTTATAGCAGTGCCTTCTCCAGATACCTGCTTTGCTTCAGATATTTACTAAGCTTTGACATTCTTAAAGTCACAAACAACATTTAAAGGGTCATTTTGATATATGGAGATCTGCCCAAAAGTACGGTGTAAGCCTTTTAAACCTAATCACAACAGTTGAATGATAAATGACATGGCTTTTCCACAATAAATGAAAAGTTTAGATTTTATTACTCAACGCTTGTTTAGTGAAGGACGTTTCCCACACTCTTTCTTGGCAATCTGTTAACTGAATAATATCTACATCTAAGATGACTTATTACTCGTGAACGGTAGTGCCTTGTGGCCGCAGGGATATTTAAAAATGAGTTTACATATAATGCTTGTGGTAACTGTCTGGACAATAAGGGCACCACAGAACATATGATCTAAAAAAAATAAGATGGGTGAAATAAAAAATGTATTAAAATAAGCTTCATACCATAGCTGTCTTTGTAAACCTGTAACATCCACACTGGCAGGGTTTCTATGCACTCTAGAAACTAAATTCTCTCTTCACTGATGTAGCACACACAGGTCACACACATTTTTCACGCTATTGGAACTACGCGGCCAAAACATGGCACAAATTAAAAAGATGGGTAAATCACCTTCTCACGCTCAAAAGCTGCATAAATTGACCAAAAATTAAGGTTTTTTTTTACATGGAAACAAGTCAGAAAGCCATACCTTATGTTCACGAGACTTCAGCAGTGAAGAGATGGTTTGTGACGTAACCTCACTCAACTTTCTACTATAGCTAAATGTCGTACCAAGTAATCCTTTATTAACAACTGAGATCTGTTGGAAGTAGCCCTGGCAAGCTTTGACCAAATAGGAAATAATAAGCATACAGTATGAGGGGTTGAGACATTTTCATTCATTTTTTTTTTTTTTAATGTGACAGCATTTATTCAGCGTTTTCAAATTATTGCAATTTGAATCATAAATTGATTGTGCTTCATAGTCTAGTTTGTTTTATAAGCAGGGTTATGAAAAAATACTGAAGCTACTACAAATGTAAAAAAATGCAGCCCTTTGCAATAAATAAATAAATTCCTATCTCTACAGGTTAACACAGATCATAAGGGGACTCTCTTCTTCTGGTACCAGTAACATAATGTGGCACTGATAGTGGGAAAAGGACTAACACAATACAAGCAACTTGCTAAATTCAGTGTTCACTGGATTATAAAACATTGTTATTGCTAAGAACATTGTTGATGAGAGGCATACATTGCGTGGAAATGTAATTATTACTCATCACTTGTTTTATTAATGAAAATATCCCACACACTTTCTTGACCTCCTTCCATTTGTACTGTGTATTAAGCAGCACTAGTACATTATTCCCCTGAGGTGAAACAGTTTGCTATATTTAAACCTGGAATATTAATACACACGCCTTTATCAAGACATTTAAATAAATGGGACCACATATTGTTTTAAACAACCAAAACAATGTAGCGTTGTTTCCTGTCGAAATCAAACAAGCCTTGACATTTGGTGTTATTATGAGTAATAAATAAACCAAATAACAATGAAAATTCATCCAGAAGAACAAAGCAGATGACTGGATTCATTTCTCATACTCCGTAGGTGCATTTACATTTGCGGTGTCATTTAATGACAAAGCGGAGCTGTAAACAAAATTCCTAACCAGACATGCGTCAAAGAAAGGCCCACTCAATGTACCATAAGACACAGCTGTGATTACACGCTCCACAAGTACAAACTTAATTATGTGCACGTCACAAAGTCAAGTGCAAAACAAGCTGTGTTTGAGCAGTTTTTACCAAGTAGATTTCCCTTTTTCTATTCAGTGTCTCCCTAGGCCTGTTTGATATTCTTTGGATTAGCAGTTAATGAAACTCTAGTATCTATTATCTATAGAAACTTTAATAAATACTGAATGCTGAAGCAACACATTTCCAAATTCCCAGGCTGCCCAGCATTATAAATTGATGGTATATATTAAGCAGTATGTTTTAAAAAGCAAGAACTTTATTATAATTATCAAAAAGTTGCTTTAAATTGTGTTTCACTCTTTCAAAAGTATGTAGAAAGTGTATTACAATTTTGTAACTCAGTTGTATGTTAATCAGAATGCCTAAATACATATGATAAATAAATACATTTAAAAAAAATGCCTACCTGGAGCTTTATTTAGCTAATTAGATTTCTGATTGGTATTTAGAGTAAAATCAAAAAGTGTATTGTAGGACCCTGGTTCCAACAAGTTCTTTTATAATTGGATTAGCTCTGCTGAAGATCAATTAAGTAATGAACAGTCTAGTTGAAAACAAGTCCTAAAAAGAGCCATGGTTGGTTGTCTGCCCTGGCCTAAATTCTAAATTCTTTCAATGTCTGTGAAGCTGAATATCCCTATATTGTAAACATGAGCAATTCCTAAAAGTAACATAACTCTTTCGTATATGAATCAAACTTGAGAACTTCTAACTCCACAAAGCAGCTCTTACTGTACAAACAGTTATTATGGCATCAGAAAACTATCTACCACATTGTGAACAACATTCTTAGCTCTTGGAGTAATTTAACTAAATTTAAAAATACATTGTGAACAACATTCTAAATTTAAAAACACATTGGTTACGTTTCCTGAAGCCATTAAAATGGACGGTACCTTTGGGAATGGTGATTTGACAGTTAAGTTTGTTCTGTTGCAGATGGAAGAAGGCAACTTCCTGCAGGTTGGCTCTCTCCAGCTCCGAGAGACTCTGAATGGGAGCAGGTAGCAGTTTGACACTCTGTCCAAGCATCGTGCTCCAGGTCTGTTCTCCCTACAATATAAAATATTGCAAATTACTCACTCGCCTCCTAACCATGCAGTCGTTCTGTGATGTTACATAACAGAGGAGAACAAAGTGGCACAGTGCAGTGTTATGTTTACTGTTAGCTTTTGAAAACAATACAAGAATGAGCTTGTCGGTGTGTATTCACTTACCCTTGGCATCAAATACACACTTATCCAAGATAAAATTAAACACAGCCTTCTCCGAAAATGGATGCTGTATTAAAAAGTAAATACATATATATCAAATGAATGTATTGTTGCACGTATGCAGAATGTTTACTTCAATAGTACTTCAATAATATTATGAATTGAGTCAAAATAGTAGCCTGGAATCTAGGGTTTCTAAATGTGCTACAAAAAAAAAAAGTGACCACTAGCGGTGTGCTAGTGAGTCTGCTAAAGATTTGCAATGGAAAATATCTAACACTCTTTTTTAATGATGAAGAACTGACTGGTGCACAACCCTAGTGTTACATTTTATACTGGCCTTATTGCAGAAGTTCCACCTTGCTCAGGCTTGCTGAGAGACTGCACCAAAGCTAAATATGCTGATGACTTTATTACACATGCTAAACATCTGAGTGCTGAAACTGTAATAAATGATCATTTGAGAACACGTTTGTGATAATTAAGATAAGTAAACATTCTAAGGGTATAAAGTATTCCTTTGTTTTTTTTTGCAACTTGGTTTTGATAAGGGCTTGACTTCACAATACAATATCATAAATACCATGATTCAATCGAAGGCTATAAGGAAGTTGATCTTCAGTAGAACAATTAACAGAAAGCTGTTTTGTAAATAGCAGGGGTTTTTTTATTTTATTTTTTTTTATATAAAAGTGGCCTCTGATGGGAAAAATCCAAGCTGAATAAAATTTCCCTTGAATTGCTTCATGAGTAATGTCTGTCAACATAAAGTTTTGTGTTAACTGCTTTGATTAAATGCGGTGGTTAATAATTACCAAATCAGTATTGTTATTAAAACTTGTGGAAGGATGTAGGAGATGACAGAAAAGCTGTTGGGTAGGAATAGCAATGATGAAAATGTCCTCACAGAAACCAGCAAGGGGGAAGGCTCAAGAAAACTTCATAAATATATAATCGCCTTGCAAACCTTTATTTGGAATTTTAAACATTTAGACTTGACAACTGCATAAATAACTTTTAAATAATCAATGTACTGAGGTACAAATTCATTTTGAAGCAGATCACTTGTCATCTATAGTACCATCTTTCACATAATTATCAGTGTTTTTGTGTAAAAAAAATAAATAAAAATGATTGTACTTGTTAGCCTGTTCATAAATACAGCAACAGTGCTGCTGGTCTCCGGTTCCAGCTTAACAGTGGCCATTAATTGGGGATTGCACTCTCTTCAAGTATACAAGTCCAATCAGGGAATGTGCTGCTTATTTGGTGTTTTAAAGAATGGATATTCATGTTTATAAAAATAACATCTAAGAACTGCACAAAATGTTTTTTATTTGGATTATAAAAATAGAACTGATATCATAAAGTGCTGTAGTTTCAAACTGTACTTTATCGAGTCAATTTAGTAGATTACTGTTACGTGTTTCAAACTTATGATAATATAATAAATAGAGCAAAGTTCAACTTGCAACATGTGTTTCCGTGCTGTATCTGTATTATTGTATTGTATTTTTCTGTTTCATAAACCAAACCGGTAGGTTCTGGTTATTTTAAAATCAACCACTTCAGGTAAACCTTCCAAGAAACTAAGTCAAGTAGACAAATGTTTTTCGGCTAGTATTTTCTTCAGAGTACGAGCGCTTGTATGTAGTATTTTGTCCAATTAGAAGGTTCTGGAAAAAAGTAACTAGAAAAAGTATTACTATATATGGTAAGGTTGCATTTAGAGTGTCAACATGTCTTTTCAAAATTCTAGTGTGTATATAAACAATACTGCTCTGTAGTGTGTGTGTGCAGTGAGAGCTACAGTTTAATGGATGTTCAGTTTGTGTAATGCAGAGTCGCAATACAAGTGACTACTGGGCAGCCCTTTGCAGATATAGAACTAATGCTATTTAAAGACAGCACTATAACTCTGACGACTAGCAAATTGCAATTTTTTTATTTCTAAGAACTAAAAGAACACCCATGCTTATTCTGTAATGGTGTCAACAAATGGCAATGCCCATGTAGCAGTGTTGCAAATACCAGACATGGGCAGCTTTGCCACTTTAGCCAACAAAGTGGTCACTGCTCACATAGAGTGGGCTTTGGAGGCATGGGGCCTTTTCTTGAAAGCCAATTCATAACATAAAATCTGTGCTTCCAATCTGTTCTTCATTGTCAGTATTAGTTTTGCATAATCTGGCAGGACTTTACAATCACTAACACAGCAGATATCAAGATTGCGTAACAAATAATCATTCATGGAGGCAAAAGGGCATGTTTAGAAAAACACATTATTTTCACACCGTTAATACCTGGGTGAGGTCTCAATCAACATCCACATACTCTATCACTGTAGCAGAAATGTAATTTTGTGTAATGGCACTGCAGCTGCATAATATGTACAAGAATAAAAGCATTGTTGTTTTTTCTTGACGTGTCATTTTAATAGTCTCGGAGGGAAAAACATATGTACCACCCCAGGACCATGCATCTGGTGTTTCATTTGATTTGTTCAACTGCTGTGTTTGAATGGAAAATAGAACATAAAATAGTGCTGACAGTTGCAAGTAAAAAAATATTTTTGTAAGATTTTGTGCTTTTTTTCTGAATAATTTAGCACTTAAATAACACACTTTGTCACCAAGTGAAACCAAACATTTTCCTGAAGTGTTTTCATATTATTAACCTTAATTCACAATACACCACGTCATATTAATATCAAATGTATAAATAAGATCTGAAAATCATCACACTGTGACTTATTCAGTGATAGTCAAAATATACTGAAGTGTTTAAAATGTACTTGGATTAAACTGCATCATTGTATAATAGAAGACCGACATTTGTCAAAATTACAAGACCTTACCAACACAGGGTCCTATTGAAAGATTCTGGTATAGTAAGCAAACTCGTTAAATTTGCAGACGATACAAAAATAGGAGGAGTGGCAAACACTGTTGCAGCAGCAAAGGTCATTCAAAATGATCTAGACAGCATTCAGAACTGGGCAGACACATGGCAAATGACATTTAATAGAGAAAAGTGTAAAGTATTGCATGCAGGAAATAAAAATGTGCATTATAAATATCATATGGGAGATGCTGAAATTGAAGAAGGGAACTATGAAAAAGACCTAGGAGTTTATGTTGACTCAGAAATGTCTTCATCTAGACAATGTGGGGAAGCTCTAAAAAAGGCCAACAAGATGCTCGGATATATTGTGAGAAGTGTTGAATTTAAATCAAGGGAAGTAATGTTAAAACTTTACAATGCATTAGTAAGGCCTCACCTAGAATATTGTGTTCAGTTCTGGTCACCTCGTTACAAAAAGGATATTGCTGCTCTAGAAAGAGTGCAAAGAAGAGCAACCAGAATTATCCCGGGTTTAAAAGGCATGTCATATGCAGACAGGCTAAAAGAATTTAATCTATTCAGTCTTGAACAAAGAAGACTACGCGGCGATCAGAGTAAAACATTCAAAATCCTAAAAGGTATAGACAATGTCGACCCAGGGGACTTCTTTGACCTGAAAAAAGAAACAAGGACCAGGGGTCACAAATGGAGATTAGATAAAGGGGCATTCAGAACAGAAAATAGGAGGCACTTTTTTTACAATTGTGAGGGTCTGGAACCAACTCCCCAGTAAAGTTGTTGAAGCTGACACCCTGGGATCCTTCAAGAAGCTGCTTGATGAGATTCTGGGACCAATAAGCTTCTTACAACCAAATGAGCAAGATGGGCTGAATGGCCTCCCCTCGTTTGTAAACTTTCTAATGTTCTTAAATCTGAAAATGCAGCACCTTAATGAAGTGTTACAAATGTATCACTTTAATGGGCCACCTGCATTGAAAAGGGGATAAAGTAGAAACCTTAAAGAATCAAGCTGGATCAGCATGACCGATTGTGAAGAGATCACTTCAAAATATTTCAGAGGGATATGTAAGCTTGTAGCCCCAAGTCCTGTGCTAAAAAAGAAATCTCCTTATTACACATCGGTTATTCTAAGCCTCAGACCTCAGATAAACTGGGTAGGTTATAATCTGCCAGTACAATGTGCTGGATAGATAAGTGAACTAAGTACATTTTACTAAGTCAAAGGTGAGTTTTCCTTCTAATTCTTTAGGGATTGTTCTCTGTTAACACCCTTTGATACACACATACACTACCGGTCAAAAGTTTTAGAACACCCCCATTTTTCCAGTTTTTATTGAAATTTAAGCAGTTCAAGTCCAGTGAATAACCTGAAATGGTACAAAGGTAAGCGGTAAACTGCCAGAGGTTAAAAAAAAAGTTTAGGTTATCAAAAACTGAAAAATAATGTACATTTCAGAGCTATACAAAAAGGCCTTTTTCAGGGAACAAGTAACGGGTTAACAACTTACAGCTGTTCTGCAGCAATGGAAGTAAATTAAGCCTTGAAAGTTGATGCTAACAATTCCTACAGGTGTCCCAACTTTTGTTGATTACTTACAAACCCTCTGTCTGTATAAAAGCAGTGTTGGAACAGACTGTGTTACTACACCCTCTTAAGCATTATTTGGACAGTATTGTACTGCAGGAAGTAGTATATTGCTATCATAATGGCGAGAAAAAGGCAATTAACAAAGGAAGACAGACAGACCATTATAACCCTTAACCCTTTGCGGTCCATTTATTAATTCTGCGTCAGGCTCGCCAGGTCTAATTTATTTTCACACGCGCAGTTAATTTTAGACGCGCTGTTTAACCCTTTGTGGTCCATTGTCGGACTGGGTCCGACATTGCAATTATTCCCACCAGGTCCTTTGTCGGACCCTGTCCGACATCATTTTAAAAACGCAAAAAAGTCGGTTTTTCAACGGAAAAAGCCGAGAAAACCATTCAATGGCCGAGTGGGAACGAAAGGAGCCGAGACAAGCCGATAAAAAAAAAAAGGCGTATCTCATGAATAGTCATAGTAGCCCCCCTTCTTCAGATGGGGCGGTCGTATGGAAACAAGCTGGGAGTACAGTATCAGCGCACAGAGACTATCACGGACATTTGCAGAGCTTTTGAGATGTTATAGCAATAAAATAATGACTTGGATTGCATTATTGAGGAGTTTGGTGATAAAACGAGTCATCAGGAGACGATTGATCGGTATGTACGACTATTATTATTATTATTTTTTATTTGGTAGCATATGTGAAAGCGATAGCAAACGAAAGGGTGGGGTGGGGCTGGAGATGCCTAGTGAGTGCTTTGTTGATCTGCAGGGCCATTTAAACCCGTTTGACTGTGAAAAAAAATACTTTTAAACAGCGCATCTAAAATTAAATGCACGTGTAAAAATGGTTTTAAATGGCCCTGCATATCAACAAAGCACTCACTAGGGATCTCCAGCCATGCCCCACCCTTTCGTTTGCTATCGCTTTCACATATGCTACCAAATAAATAATAATAATAATAGTCGTACATACGAGGCTGCGTAGTCCAGTGGTTAAAGAAAAGGGCTTGTAACCAGGAGGTCCCCGGTTCAAATCCCACCTCAGCCACTGACTCATTGTGTGACCCTGAGCAAGTCACTTAACCTCCTTGTGCTCCGTCTTTCGGGTGAGATGTATTTGTAAGTGACTCTGCAGCTGATGCACAGTTCACACACCCTAGTCTCTGTAAGTCGCCTTGGATAAAGGCGTCTGCTAAATAAACAAATAATAATAATAATAACATACCGATCAATCATCTCCTGATGACTCGTTTTATCACCAAACTCCTCAATAATGCAATCCAAGTCATTATTTTATTGCTATAACATCTCAAAAAAGCTCTGCAAATGTCTGTGATAGTCTCTGTGCGCTGATACTGTAACACCCAGCTTGTTTCCATATGACCGCCCCATCTGATGCCAGGGGCTAGTATACTATAGTAGACTATTCATGAGACAACAGCTTGCGTGATAGGCGGCTCACAGGACAACAGCTTCAAGCACAGCTTAACACTGGTCGAAGTAAGCAAGTCTCAGTTTCAACTGTGAAGAGAAGACTTCGAGCTGCAGGTTTGACAGGTCGAGTGGCAGTAAGAAAGCCATTGCTAAGATGGCAAAATAAGAAAAAGAGGCTTGCCTGGGCCATGAAGCACCGCCAGTGGACTACTGAAGACTGGAAGAAGGTCTTATGGACCGATGAATCAAAATTTGAAATCTTCGGTTCATCACGCAGGGTTTTTGTACGCCGTCGAGTAGGCGAAAGGATGGTTCCTCGGTGTGTGACACCAACTGTCAAACATGGAGGAGGAAGCGTGATGGTCTGGGGCTCTTTTGCTGGATCCAGAGTCAGCGACTTGTACAGAGTGAGTGGCACCCTGAACCAAAACGGCTACCACAGCATTTTGCAGCGCCATGCAATACCCTCTGGTATACGCCTAGTTGGTCAGGGGTTCATCCTACAGCAAGATAATGACCCAAAACATACCTCCAGGCTATGTAGGAACTACCTTAGAAGAAAAGAACCAGACGGTAAGCTTCAAATCATGGAATGGCCAGCACAGTCTCCAGACTTAAACCCCATCGAGCTGGTTTGGGATGAACTGGACAGAAGGGTGAAAGCAAAGCAACCTACAAGTGCAACACATGTGTCGGAACTTCTGCAACAGTGTTGGGAAGAACTTTCCGAACAATATTTGATTTCCATTGTAGAAAGAATGCCACGAGTGTGTTCGGCTGTTATATCTGCAAAAGGTGGCTACTTTGAGTCAAAAATTTAGATTAAATTTTGTTAAACAAAACGATTCCATGATTTCTTTTTTATCTCCAATTGTTTATTTGTTCTATGCTTTAATTTCAGAGTACATTGAGACATTAAACTGCGTAAATTTCAATAAAAACTGGAAAAATGGAGGTGTTATAAAACTTTTGACCGGTAGTGTATGTAACTGCATTTTAATTGAAAAGACTTACCCAAGAACTTCAAAAAGACATGAGCGACCAAGGACGAACTACATACCTAGGTGCAGGAGTGAAATTTTCAACCAAAAAGTGCAGGTACTCGTATGTGCAGCCGGGTGGAGTACACCTGTGGTTTATTAATTTTTTCCTACATGTAAACATTCAATTTGACTCCAAAATAAGTGCTAAATTATAACCAGACCATAAACAAGGAAACTGAAAATACTAAAAGCATTGTCCCTTCTGCAGGTATCACTCAGTCATGAACTGTAATATAACACTTAAGTTAAATCTTAAGTGACAAGACAGTAACTGTAAGATGTTTAAAAAAGTGGTGGTGATATAAAAAAAAAATTGTGCTATGAACAAATTATACAGAAAGGTCGAAGTTTAAACAATGGCAAGCACATCAGAAATGTAAACTTTGCATCTAGAAACAGTCCAAGTCTAAGACTATCTAGAAATATACTCTTCAAAAAAAGAAACACATAGGTGTTTTGAATGTACTTTTTATAGCATTAGTGTGTCAGTTTGCATAGTGAAAGACAGTTCCAAAGAACCTTAATTTGTACAGAAATCACTAAGACATTCAATAAAGTCACTTGCAAAGGTCAGAGTTTAAGGTCAACAGAAATCAGTAATGGGTATGCCCACCATTGGTATTGATGACGGTCTGACAGCTTTTGCCCGTGGATTGAATCAGAGCCTGGATAACATGCCGGGGAATGGCAACTCACTCTTGCTCAAGTGCCTGGAAAAGTCCTTGTAACGTCTGTGGCTTGAGGTGACGTTGTCGCACAAATGCTCAATGGGATTCTGATCTGGTGATCGAGATGGCCAGGGAAGCACTTGAACATTGTTTTGAGTGAGGAAAGCTGTGGTGACCCAGGCTGTGTGTGCGCGGTCGTGCATTGTCATGCTGGAAAATGAAGTTACAATGGTTCATGAATGTAATCACATGAGGCCGTATGATCTCATGACAGTAGTGCTGAGCTGTCAGATTGCCGTGAACATGAACAAGGTTAGTTCTGCCACTGTCTGAGATTGCCACCCACACCATGACACTCCCAACACCAATATTGCAGATTTATTGCTACAACCTCAAAAGATGCAAAAATTGGGGGTCCTGAGTGCCTCATCTGGTAGAAGCACAGCCACGTGGTACGCACAGTGAGTCATACAGCCCAGCTTCGCGTCCTGGCTGTGCGAAGTAGGTCAGTCTTCGCTGGGGACTCCGAAGGGAGCGCTGCATTGGCACAGACGCTCCCATGGGTTAGGGTGGTAAAACTGTCAGGGACTGTTTCTCTTCATCGCTCTACAGTCAACCCTGCTGGCCAGGCACCCAGTGAGCTCAGAGCAGACACCTGCAGGGCTGGTCTTTGTCCTCCAGAAGTCGGTAGCTCTCTGACATCCACTCTCGAGTTCCTGGGTGAAAAAGAAAGCTGGCTTGGATGCCCACTGAATCTTTGGGTTTCCTGAGCCATGTGGAGAATTGCTGCAGTGAGGAGAAAAGTGACTGGGCATTCCACATTGGGAGAAAATCGGGGGCGGGATTATAATTGGACACTCAAATTTTTTTTAAATTTTTTAAAAGATGCTAAAATGAAGGTAGAAGCAGGTGGCAGCTAGCCAAAATATTGTTGCTACGAACTTATACCACATTAGATATTGTATCAATATTGATAAGCAAACTATTGTGGCCCCTTTTCAGTGCTAAAAATATTTAATCCACCCCTTAGTGTACCTTTTTGTGAAGCAGAATGGTGTAACTGACTTATAAACTTGTGTAGCATTGTCAACAAGCTGGAAACCTCAGTAGGCTAATTTACTTTCCATTTCATTTTTTTTTTCTGGAGAAAACTAACTTTGTTGTTATCCTAAGAGATTGCGCAACTTTTTAACTTCAGGAAGTGGCAGTGACCAGCAGCACATGGCTGTACAGCTACAAATCTAATTTTAGTAAAAAAAACTATGCCATTGTTTTATTTTTAACCACAGACATGTCATATTTCCTGTTCAGCTCTTTTATTGTGAAATGTATACAAATATGAAGAAAAACACATGTTGTGTTTGAAAACTCCAATGTGAATACACACTCCAGAATGCACATAGCAAGTGAACACTTGAAATGGCCTTTTACTGAAGTGTTACAGTATTTGTAAAGGTAAATGTTGAACAGAATCACAACAACACATTGATAAACTGGAGCACAACTCAAACGTATCATGCGGTGCGGACGCCCTATGTAGTTTGATTTTTGTCTTCTTTATTTTTCCTTTTGTGTTTTGGTGTTTTGTTTTTGATATTTAGTCAGACACTCCATCTAGGTCATGCTACCTGCTGTGTTTTGATTGCAGCGTAAAGCAGCTGCTGATTGGTCAGCTGTGGATCCCTGACCAGCAAGTGGGCGTGTCCTGGTGGGGCGTCTCGCTATAAAAGGAGCTTTGTTGAACAACAGCTACGCTGTGCCAAATATGAAGCCACACTACACCGTTTTCTTTATGACACCCCCATCTGTTAATTACACTAGCTTAGGTGCCATAAAATCAAAATACCACTTAACTTCTGAGGAATGTCATATAAAAACCGTCTACATTTACTTTAAGACAGCCAGAAAAGTGGATAGCAACACGCATTGATACATTTATAAACAGCAAGCTCCTGATGACCGTCTTTTTACTTCTGTTTTCACCAAACACTATAAATATCTTGTGCAGTAACGAATAAACAACTGGCCTTTTTTTTTTTTACTTCTGAGCTGCTAGCATATTAAATGAAAAAGTGTAGTTTAACATGAAACGGGTGCCTTGTTGATGTAAAACATGTCTTATGATTTATAAAAACACACTTGAAGCCAATAATTTTCTAAGGAACAATGCTGAAAACTTTTTGTTTTATAGTATGCCAGATAGTCAACATTTCTGGATAATTTGTTTTTATAATTTGGTGTCTGTTACCTTGCAGGAAAGTCCTGTAATCAAAACCATATTTTTTTCTTGAAGGATTATGTAAGAGCGCCAATTCCCAGACTATTTGGAGATCTGTAATTTCAGAACCTTTGGATGCAGGTCATACAAATTACATTTTTTTCTGTTTTAAGTGAACTACTGTTGTGTTTCAGAGCCTGTGTTTGCACACTAAGCTGACACAAAGCTAGCTGTGTCTATAAAAAGTGTAAAAGCAGCAAATCTGATCGAATAGCTACAGTAACCCAGAAAGCAGTGATGTCAAAAGAAGGAAATTATCCAACAGCAGGGAAAGTGAAGCAGAGATGATCAAACACTATCCCAAATATACACCGCAAATAATGGCATACACTGTGACCTTGAGCACTGGGTTCCACTCTGCCTTCATTTGGATTATAATATTCCTTAATCTGGGAAACTGTTTCTTCTCTATTGTTTTATTATTAACAGTTTTGCACAAAAAAATGCAGTTATTTTTCAATATTTCACTCAATTGAAACATTAAGATTAAAAGTCTTGTAATATATTAAATTATATTCACATATTTCTGAATATTCAAAACATTGAATTAGTTCAATATATTCTGTCACCCACAGGTATCCTTCAGATTGAAAACCGCTGTCGTGGAGAGGTTACATGAATATTTCTGAATGATCCCCAGTTCCTTTTACAGAGGTTGCGGTAGAATTGGGGTATATTAAGAACCAGTACACAGCTTTATGTGGCATTAGAGTTTCACTAGTACATGTCTTGTTTCTGTTCTTCAAAGTAATTTTTTACTTTGAAGAACAGTAAATTAATAGTAATTGCACATTTTAATATTGTTGTGGAATAACTTGTAATTTAAGATACTATAAAAAATATTTGTAATAAAAAGTATGATACATACATATATAACTAACATATAAAAACCATTGGGGTTATGAGACCAGATTTCTAAAATATTACTGTGTACAATACCTGTAGTACATAATTACTAGTGTGCTAATGTTGTATTCTAAAACTCTTATACATGCTTGATGTAGCAGCTTGTTCTTTCCTCGACCATGCCACATTTAGAAAGTTGTATCATTGAAACCCCCCTTCCAAGACTGCATAATCATGTTTATATTATTTCTAAAGAGAACATCCTATGGGAATACAGTCAACTTGTAAAATAAATAACCCATTTCCTTTCCCATATATAAACAGCACAGTCTTTACTGATTATACTAGCTTTGTCCCAAGACAATTTATAACTCTTCCCACCATTTCTTAACCTTGCATACTAAGAGTGGCCCTTGCGCTATAGCAGTGAAGGGCACATTATATGCAGAGAACTACAATTTCAAGGGTCAGTTAAATAAAACAAGCATACATTAAACACAATTATCAATCGCTGTTAACAACTGTCGTTCTTCTTTACTGAAATATCTGTGCAGTTACCAAAATGTCAGTGATAGTCAAAGAGCGCCAGTAGAGCAAGGCAGTAACAAAGCAACCGTTTCATCATTTACCTTAAATTGTGTTGAGAGGCTCCTTGTGTGAATGTGGAAAACAAGCTTTTAAGTCTTTTTTGCAGAGCAGAAGGAAAAAAACAGCGTTATTTGGCCGGAAGAAGCAGACAGCTCACAGCTCATCTAGCTCAGAGCTTTGCAATGTGGATATTGCCCCTTCCATCTGGACTCCACTAAATGCTTGAGAGACAGACTCTGCCAAGAGGGAACTTGAAGAGTACAGTGTGGTGGAGGGAGGGGAGAACACTGAGCTAGCCAATCAGGGGCTTGATTACCTTGTCTTGCACTCCCTGACTGGCTGCATGTGGTATTTTATTGTTTACATATAGACCATTTACTGAATAGCTGAGGACACCAACAGCCTGTCACCCGTTGTATCACAGCATAGTGTAAGGCAAGCCTTGTGGCACTGTGCTGCTGATGGAGTTTTTAACAGGGTCACTATAAAATCAAAGTGCCCTCAGCCAGGGTTAAAATACTTGGTTGATTGTTTTTACCAATACAGCAAATATGTGGATAATCAAAACGCCTTATACGTAAAAAAAGAGTAAAATAAATAATAAACATAACTTTTTATTTTGGTCAAAAGGATTGAAGCCTTTAAAATCTTAAAAGAGTTGACATGGTTAACCCTAGTCAATACTGTAAGGTACAGGGTTGAGTTAGTTAATAATCTACATTGCTTAATCAATGGGATCCTTTTACAGCCAACTAATATGAATTTATAACATGTACTGTATTAGTAGTACTAAAAGATTGAAATGCACAAATGAAATGTACTGTAAAAAGAAAACGGAGGTACAATCAATATCAAGTAATTCATCTATTTGATTCCTATACTTTCAGTCAGATTCCTAGGTTTTGTTTGTATTCTAATGTTTTCAAATTCCATTCCCATCATATCATTTTAATTTTCACTGATCGTGTATTTAATCCTTAAAAGTACATTTCCAAGACTTCCCTGAGGGCTTGTTTTGCACACAAGTAGCTCGAGTGTTTGTAATCTGTGGATTGCAATCCAATTTCTAATGTAAATGCTGGCTCAGTGCTATCAGCAACTAGAATGCCTAGCCCTTTGTGCATGCAAAACAGTCCTTCAGTCTTTATTTATTTTTGAGGGGTGGCAACTGGTTTGCATCACCATGAATTTTAGGATTTTAGGATATATATATAATTAACATAATTTAGATATTTTTATTTAACAACAGTAAACCTTTTCGCCATAGCTGTACATTCTATTGGTCTAAGCCTGTCACGAAGCCAGATTCATTGCATTCTTTAAATATACTTGAGAACTGCAAAATCATGGGAATTATATACAATGTATATGTTGTTTGTTCCATTTTATTATATTAAGCTGTGAAAATCATCATTTTATTTAAACAATTGGATATACTTAGACTCATTATGCATATCCTATTTTAAACTATGGGAATAGGGTCTACTTTCAGAACCATTATAAATATTTGAATTAAAATTAAAAATGACAGACTAAAATTGCTCTGTTAAAATGACAAAAGGTTAAACATAAATCGGTTCAGTGTGCCAAAGGTAAATCATATTTCAGTATTAACAGGTTGCAATGAATTGGCATCTCAGCTCATTCAATTTCAACATGAACTTTGGAAACAAAAAAATGCAATTATTGTGTAGTTTGTTTTGTAAAACTGTCAGTAATTCACAAAGTTAAGGAAAAGGTTTCAACATATTTTTAAAGGGCAGCTGAGTCAGGCTTGGCGAATCACAGTCGAACAGAGATGTATTGCAGTGATACATTAAACATAATGTACAGTATAATAGACCTTGTTCATTCGATATTCTTTGTTGGTTTTGACTCATCGGTACAAATAAAATAAATTGCCTTAATTAAAGTATGCCAGATGCCCTTGGGTAACCGAATTTTGGGACTGTTTCTAATCGATTTCCACATCTGTATAACTTGGCAAAGCTTTGTCTTACACTTCCAACCAATTCAGTGGATGCAGAACACGCCGTCTCAAAGTATGGGCAAGTCCACACCAGACATAGAATGTTGGCAGCAACTGCTGGGGGATGTTGCATGCTTGCCTTTAACAAGTGACAGCACTATGTTTTAGTAAGGAAGCAAGTACCACTATTTTTAGGCTTTTATAGTGCTCTGAAATATTGTCTACTTTATTATTTATTTAATGTTTAAACAGGTCAGCGAAATGTCTGTGGAATCCTAATTTTATTCCACAACCTAACCGCGGAAAATACGTAAATTTACAGAGATTTAAGTAGACCCCTAATTATGAGTAATCAGAATGCAAGTTGACTGAGTGGAATGGAAGCTGAATTTCAGCGCTGATTAAGGTAAAGGTTGATTTAGAGAGGAGTTGCTGGGGGGCTGCTGTGTTCGCACAGTCACGCTGATATAGATGCTGTCTGAAATACTTACTTGTACTGTATTGCCTCCATTTCTTGGACCAACTTATTTTCAAAAATATTTTCTTTATTATTCAAATTTGTTTTTCTCCAACTTGAGGTACTAATTGCTGAGCAAGTGTCTGTCAAATGTGCTTCTATCCCTCTTCAGACTCCAGTTCCTGTATACTTTTCATCATTTGCTAGTTTTAATATACTTCATACATAGCCACCTAATCCAAATCTTTTGATGTGATCTTTCAAGAGCTCTTATGGGTTATTTGGAAGACAAAGAATAGATCTAATACTTAGATGTGTAATATTGAAAATATGTTTAATGGAGCTATATCAATGCACTGGACCATGGAGACGAACAGAAAAAAAAATGATTAAATGTAAATTGAGCACTTAGCTGCTGTATTTTTGTTGTTCATTAGTTTTTAATTATTGATTCATTTGAAGATATTTTTGTATGTAGCATGCATGCTTGTATACAAAGAGGTTCTGTGTCTAATGTGAAATGAGAATGTTTCTAAGGAATATTGAATTGCAATTCTTGTCAAGTGTTATTGCAGTAATGTACGCAAGTCCTTAAACATAGAAACGTTTCTTAAAACTGTCAAGTCTTAAAAGATAAACAACATAGCATCAATAACATGACTAGGTAGCCCATCATGATGTATTTTTCAGTGGGCCACATATTCAAAAGAATTATGCACCTAAAAACTTTGTCCTGGACAGCTATATTCAGAACACAAAATAGATGCACAAGCACACAGATGTGTTTTGAATGTGCTGCCAAAATCTCAGAAGTGCAAAAAATTACCCATTTAGTTTGCCATTTATATGTACAATGTGGGGCCCAATATCTGTAAGTGATTTAAAACAGATTTTTCAGATCTATTGATGCTATCAAAATATTACAAACACTTGTTTCTCCTATATTGGGGATGAATAAACATGCAGAGTGGGTAGTGCACTCACTTAAGCACACTCAAACTCTCACTCATTAGATATTATAAATACATAATTGTTCCATTATAATGAGAAATGAGTCTCATTTGTGTACTGTTACCCCCCAAAAACAAACAAAAAAAAGTGTTATGGCAGAATAAAGATATCACATATTTTTCAAGTTTGCTGTTTAATAGAGTTGATCCGTCTAGTGGCTATCATAAAAACTAACCTGTATTTTTTTTTTTGTGGCCAGCATCTCATTTATCAGCACGGGTCTAAGTTTTTACTGCAATGTCAGTGTTCCACTGAAACTATACATTTTTGGCATCACCAAATGATAATAAAACACATGTAGAGGTTCAGTGAGCAATTAAAATAAATTCAACCTTATGTTAGTCCTTGTTGACTGTAGGAAGCCTGCATGAATCCATGAAATACATTTTGGGTACAGGCATGAAGGATATAATATATTTTTAATGTCATGTGTTTGCAGGGATATCATTCAAATTTAATCATACAATGTGACTATTCCGTAGATATTATTGTAAAGCCATCAGCCAAACAAGTCAAAGTAATTTTAGTTGGTTTCCAGTAATGATTGATAAGTATGCCTTTGTTAGCTATACCAATACTTTGAAAAGGATTCCGGAATTGGCTTTTGTTATCACAAGCTTTTTGAACAATACTGTATGAGTGTGGTGCATGCCAAAGGCTATATCTTATAATTACACCAGGATTTTCTACCGCTGTAAACACATATGAGTCATTTCACAAATTGACATCAATTATGCATCTGTTCAAAAGTGATAAAGTGGATATGGTTTCAGTTTTTGACAAGGACCATCTATATGCAATTTCTGTACAAAGACCACTCTCTGTACTCTGAAATTCTGTAGTCGACCTTGCACTTTGCATGCTACGTGTGCTTTTTTGCATTTTTGTATAGTTGTTAATATTATTAACAAAACAATGTGTACCATTCATAATGATGAAATAGTTTGAAACATATTAAAAATCAAGTGTGTACTAATTATAAGTAATGTTTGCAGTGCAAGTTTAGTTAGTTGAATGCATTTGGATTTAATAATAAATCTGGCTGCTCACTCCTTTTTTGGCATACAGGTAGTTTTTGCTGCATCATTTGCAGTATTATATCATTCTTACTTTTAAATTCCCAAATTAAACTGCATTTTAAAAAATAATTGTGTGTGGTTGTTTAACATTCTGTACTGAAGTTGAAGGTGTCATTCAATAATAATAATAATAATAATAATAATAATAATAAATAACTGAAGCCTAATTCCTCAGGGACAGTGCAGGGCTTTCACCATTTTGTGTTTAGGAAAATTGATTTTAATAAGGATGTTGCAAACTTTTCCAACAATATATGTCCTAAATATCACTAGGATGAAGTAAATGTTAGTGAAGCAACGTGCTAGCATGTATTTAATGAAGGAAGTTTTAAAAGAGAGCAGTTACAGGGATGAATAACGGATCTGTTATTTATTTATTTAATATTTTGCGTTTCAACTTGTTAATGATTTATATGGTGTTGAAAAAAGTTTACTAAATAGAATGTGTGAGGGACGAATCAAAAGGGCGGCAGCTGTGACTGCCGTTTTGTAAAACCCAGCTATTCCTGTAATTTACCGCTTTATATAAACAATTAGGTCATTTAAATGCTTACGGTGATTGGAGAGACTTGTGCCTAAGCGTAGCACTGGCTTTGTTTCTTTTTTGAGACAAAAGCATTGTTGGAGTTTAACAATTATGGGGTTGCATTTGCAATAGAAGAACACATTTTTTTCAAAGAAAGTAATTTTTTATTTGATGCCATTCCAAGGGCCTGTAAGTTTTATTGTGTTATTTGGATACAGGAAGCCGGTTTCCGCTATTATGAAATTCAAAAGCCTCACAGTAAGTTGGGTGTTTTGGTGGCTGCCTAGGAAATGTATATGCAAAACCACGAGGTTATATATAAATTACCAATTAAAAGTTCTGGGAAGTGATTTCTTTTAAAACATTTGCATAATAGTGTGCCTGATGTTGGCACATATCTCTTGGGTGGGGAGCATGTCAATGCACTGCAACCTAGGCACGGCTGCCAAGTCACACATTCGTTAATAATGGACAATCGCAGTCAGTGTTGTGCATGCTTGGGCCGGTTTCACAGAAATAGATCCTTTTTTTAAGATACAGTGTGAAGGATTTCATTTTATTATCAGGCACATTGTTCAATCAAGCCAAATAAACATTACAGAGCAAGTCTGTTTTTCAGTTCAGATGAAGTTAGTCAGTCCCAATGTTTTGAAATCAGAGTATACCAGGGCATATGAATTATTCTTATTGAATTCTTGTTCCATGCTGAAATGAATTACTGCACAGTGGAGGCAAACATCAGCTATTCATCTGTCGCGAGACTGTCGCAGTACGATAATGTTGCAGCTTTGCAATCCTGTTTCTTCTGACTAGCATTGAATCAGCTGCACTTCATTAGTCCAGCCACCAGGTGGCAAAATAAACTAGAAAATGTGCTTACAAGTATAGATACCCCAAGAAACACTACCTTTTTAAGCATACAGAAAATGATCAATCTACATATAATCTACAGATTACAAAGAATGATATTTTATATGAGTTTTCATGGTCTGGTGGATGGGCCGTTTGACATGGTGAAGCATGGCGGTGCCCGCTGATACAGATCATTCTCTGTATTCTAACATTAGATAAATGACAAACACCAAAAGTTATTTTCTCCATATTAAGATGATGCCTATTGTGGAGCTTCAGATTGGATGCTTCTGTAAAAATAGACTCAAGCAACAAATGATTTGAATAAAGAAGTTGGAACAAAGTCATTACAAGGTGTTCAGGTTTCCTGGTTGAATTAGTACTGTAATCAGACGTTTGGTCTGGCACGGCTTTGTAGTACAATGCAGTGGGTTTACAGGTCCTTCATGTGCTTATTTCAATTGATTCATTTCCAGGAATAATCATGGAACAAATTATCCAGCAGAGATGCAATCCTGTTCACAAAGTTCTAAAACTCCAGGCCTAAAACTCCTGTGACTCCCTCTCATGCCATAGTGAGGTTGCAGCTGGGTCTTGCACGGAGTCAAAGCTGTCCAACAATTTGCTAGTGAAAGCCGGACCATCCTCTGTAAACGTAATGCTTGCCTTTCTACAGAACAATTCTCAATTCCAAACTTTGTTTTCTACACTTTGGATAACAAAGATTTGGAACTCCACTCACCTTTCCAAGGCACATGACTTGGTTAATAAGTGCTTGGTTTGAAAAAGCAAAAAATGAATAGGACAAAAACAGACTTCTGCCATAAGTCAATTTAAATGACTTACAGGGTTAAAACAATTAAGTAATTGGATTAAAACTATGAGAAAAGATTATCCCTTGAAGTAAAAAAAGCAGACTTTGTGTCAAAGTTCTTCCAAGAACACAAGCTTGACGCCCCTCCACTGTGACCAGACAGACACGGAGAGGGAGAGACATTGTTGGGATAGGGAATCAATTTAAAAACCTATTTACTAATATTTTGCATTTGTCTTTTTTAATAAAAGGTGACATTACAGCCTGCAAAACTTTATATTTATATATAACCTGGTGGTTTTGCTAAAAATATTTTCAAAAGAAAGCATAATGCATTACATGTGCTCTAGGAGCAGTGACTTTTACTAATAAGATTGTGCAATGAGGTTTAAAGAATATTTTTGTTTTCTAAAATCTACTTTTGAACTTTCAAGTTAGTAGTGATTAAAGTAAGCATGCTTGGGAGAATTAAGTTTTCGAAGCATGGACATGATCGTAAAAAAAATTTACTTGGCAGTGGAAAACTAGAATATCTATCTATGCCACCCACAGAGTTTATCTGTCCAGTTTTTTCTGTGTGGGTGAAAAATTCTGAGGGAGTAAGATAGATTAAAATCACATAACAAAGTCACATCCAAGCACAGTAAATAAAACCACATGCTTTTTTTTTTTTGTATCAATAATCGTTTTAGCACGAAAGTGAATTCCTGTTCAACCATTGGTTATGCCTCTCTCATGTGCAATTTTTATTGGTTGAACTAGCTGCCAGTGCTACTTTGTTTACATTAGACACGTCCACCCCATACAGACATAAGTCATTAGAACTAACAGGAAATTCTGGAGGATTCATTTTATGAAGCGGTGTGCAAATGTGAGTTTTCTTATATAAAGAGCATGATATTGTTTTATTCTTTTCAATGCTTTTGTCACCGTTGTCAAGTCTATTTGTTCTCCTTTCCATTTTCTATATGTTATATTGTCTAATTAGATCTGTTCTAAAGCTGCAAATCTTAAGTTATTCATGTTACACCTTTCACTCAAAAAATATTGTACTCAGCGCTCCAGATTAAAAAAAAAAAAAAAAAATGTAATTGAAAACCTGGACTTATTGGTCACGTGTTTTTGGCAATTCTCAGACAGGCAACAACTTATCCAATCATTTCTCTAGCTACCATATGCAGTATATTCTCAATTGACCTTTGAGATGCCAAGAACCAACGAAGTATAAGAAGCTTGATAACATGCAAACTCAAGCTGTGCCGCAAAATTGCAATGCGTATTTTTTATGCATTAAATTTACTGTAAAAACCTTTGTATAAGTCTATTTTCTAGGTATTTTTAAGGGGTCCTAAAAAGGGGGGGGCAACTTATACACCGTTTTTTTACGGTAAATATCATGAGTAGTTCATGTTTTTCAATGCGTAAATAGGGGAATTTTTTTATTGTTTTATATAGTCTTCTACCAGTTTCTCCCACATATATTATTTGATTACATTTTTGGCAAATATAACATAAATGTAGTTACTACTCTTGCACCTTTCTGTTAGCCCTCTTGAAGTGCTGCAATGCCAAAAAAAACTGCTAGAAGTTGATTTGGCGCTGTTTTTGAAAGTGGCGCTTGTTTCTCTCTGCGGTGAGTTCCGCATCCATCCAGGGAGGCATCTGTTGTAAAAGATACTGCTGCTAAAATCACATTAGGGGATATCCCAGAAGCAAGAATTTGCATTGAATGTTGCTTCAGTTGCTACCTCTGAGGTGACCTGTATTACATAGGTAGAGTATCAGGTTGGGAACATTGTACTTCCAAGCACCAAAGTTGTCTTCACCACCACCACCATTGAACTTGAGGCTCTATGTCTTTATTGCTCCCATCTACTGTTGTTTGAGCCTGCGTTTTCATGAGAATCAGTCAGGTTAGATTTTTAATTCTTGCTGGTCCATTTTAAAAAGCTCAACCACAGCGCCTGGGATTTGTGCTGTTGTTGCAACTCATGGCTTGGGCATCTGGTTTTGATCTGCAGCTGGAACCATCGTCACAGTGTCTCTTGCTCCTTGATTCCCCTTCCTTGACTACCGTTGCATGACTCCCTTGGACTGTGTGCAATCCATGCATTTAGCACATACATCACCAGGCATCATAGATATAAAAAGGAAATCAGAACTTAGTTGTGGAATCGATAACAAATTGTTTACGGACACTGAAATAACTCAAATTTAAGACATGGGACCCATGGAAAGAAGCTTTCAGAGACAATGGAAAGCAGGTTTCAGATTAAAAAATTACTTTTTCACTGTACGATATTCCTTCACAGAGATCTTAACATTTTTAAACCCTGCCTTGCTATCTGTAATTTATGGCTTCCAGTGTTTGTTCCCCCGAGGGCTGATCTGGGGTCAGTTTACATGAAGGGCACAACAATAACACAATTGTTACTAAACTACACAACCCTGCAACCTCATAAAAAAAGAAAAAAAAAGATTACACTCCAAATCAATGAAACCTCTAAAAAAAAGTGCAATTACAATCTTAAAAAAGTAAATAAAGGTTAGAAAGATAGCGTTGCAAATCTGCAACCTTCACAGCTTCAAACAGGTGTGATAACATCTGGGCAACAGACAAGCCACGTATCACGCATTCAGTGAGAGGGTCGCTCATTTGGTATCTCACTCTGACACACAGTTTTGCTTGCCTTGCACATTTATAAAAACAGTAAAAACAACAATATATTTTATAGTTACAAGGAATTGTAGAATATGAAAATAAAATTAAAGGCAATTAGCCTACCTGTTTATTGTGTAACACAGTAAAACAATTCTGCCTTTCACAGGATCTAATGGGAGGGGCTCCCAAAAAACAATTTATAGAGCTTATTGTTACGTTTTTGCTATTTTAATAAATCAAACATATGTAAGTCCTTTTTTTTCTATTACAGTAACATTATTGTATCTTAAAAAAGAATGCATGAATAATAGCCTATGCTAAGCGAGAATAATAGTTCAGTATGACCAGGCTTCTGGTTAGAAAAGGGGGAACAAGATGACAGCCAACCTCAACTGACCACAGCTCACAACCAGAGCGGTTTTGGTATTTCATTTACTGTATACAATTACCGTTGCAGTAGGTATTTTCAGAACATTTTAAAATCACGTTAGTTTGGCTACTACACTTTAGAACAGACTGAGACACCTGCTTGTCTAACCTGGATCTGGGTTTCTTACGAAACGTTTATCAAGAAATGTAGCAATGTTGCTAAAGCAAATTGGCATGTTGAAACCAGGAAATTAGATTTTCTTACAAAGTTAGGATGTGTTTATGACCTTAAGAGATTCAGCTTTAAATCTAATTGGAAAGGTTGTGAGACGCACAAAAGATGGTTTACAGTAACGTCTTGAATTGATTATAGTCTTCAGAAGAAAATAATGTAACTAATGACAAAAGAAAGTACAAACCCAAAATAAACAGTGGTGGCTCATCATAAGAGGCTACGGAGGCTAAACCTTTGTGTAATTTTGTAAAAAAAAAAAAAAAAAAAAGCTTACCTTACATCATGCTTTCCAAGGTCTAGATTTTGTTGCTTAGCCTCCTTACTTATTAAAGTCAGGAGCCACTGCTCAAAATAAACAAATGTTTTCTTTGTATCTGCAATAATCAACACAGAACATGTTGACTGACTGAGGGCGGTAAAATGCTTTAAGATCTCTTTCAAGTAACAATTTTCAACACTTAACATGTTTTGAACAATGGGACCTACAGTATGATGACAAGCTTTTATATCGAAAAAGAGATTCTAAATATCCAGTTTTTAAGTACCTATCCACATGTATTAACTTTAAGCTCTTTGCAGGCAGGAAAAAATAGTAATTCAACTTTAAGCATGGAACACAACATTCCAATGCACAACTTTCTTCATTTTACCACATAGTAAGACTGGTTGAAGATTGATCAACAAATTCAACATAAACTCAGCATTAACTCTTTGTCCTAAAGGGAAGGAAATGTCTGTCACCTGAAGGACTCAATACAAACTGTTATGCACTTACCACATAGTAGAACTGGTTATCCACAAACACTGAAGCTTCAGCCTGCATGATTCAACACTTTTGTCATCCGCAAGATATTAAATTACAGTCGTGGTAGACCTACATCAACAAGAAGATCCCTCGGCAGCTTCCAGAATGTCAGCTAGGGAACGGAGGATGCAGACCATTTTAAACACATTCCCGTCTGCGACTCTTGCACAGTGTGAGTCACACTGTGTTGCTGATAGTCGTGTGCCTCGGGGGACAGCAACCGTCAGTCAGCACACAAGCAGTAAGACATCTGGAAGTGTCCGCAGCCCACAAAGCCACTGTGTGCCCCCCATGAGGAGAAACTGTTAGAGTTCTTCAGGAGAGGCAAATGACGTTCACACTGCTTAGCACTATGGGGTCCGCACAATAATCAGTAAAGCTTAACAGAAGAAAAAAATGCACGGAAAGTATTTTGTCATAAATGTCATCAGGCAGGAAATAGCTGGATTCAGAGCCAATGTATTTATATTTAGAGGGTTTATTCTTCACAAGATAGTGATTATTACCGTAGGGGACATGCAGTCAACTTTTCTATAATTTAGGATAATAACACTCAAATACATGTATAGTGACATTCAATGGTAGTATATATACTGTAGCAATGCTAAAATACATTTTTTTTGGACAAATGTTTCAACTTGAAGTCTTTAGAATTTTAAAAGATTGGCAGAGAATAATAGGATTCATTCTGGGGTTGTACCTAACCCTGTTATGGTATCACATGGTGCCTAAAGTTGCACTTTTGATCAGCAATTCCCTTTAAATAATCAATGATCTGTTGTGCCAAGTAGATCAAGAGTTTGCATGACACTAGAGTTGTTTTTGTTTTTTCTTCGGCAAGTCTGATTTTAATCTTATTTATCACTGTTTTATTTTAAATACAATGTGATGAACATCGAGAAAATGTAGGTCATGTTGCATAATGTGCAGCATTAAAAACGAAAGTCACAGGCTGTAAATTAAATAGCAAACTAATTGGACACACCTCAAAAATAGGTATGTTATGTACAGTATCAGTAGAACCACACACTTGCGGTACAGACAGAACACACCACTGCAAACCAAAAACGGCTTGTAGCTTCTGTAAAAGAAGTAAAGAGCCAGAATTGTAACCGTTAAACTCAGCTTGTAACGTTTTTCTGAAATCGTGCACATAAATCAATGAAAATATTAAAAGTTTAAGAGCTATCGCCATTTTCCTCCATTAACAATGAATATTCAATAGTTTTCAGTTTGGAAGGGCCTAGCTGCAGACACGAATTGTGGGGCAGAATCTGTTTGGTCACAGTGCACTGAAGAACAGGAAATAGCAGTTTGAAAGCATGTCCCCAAGGATTTTACCTTTTGAAGCATTTACCAGATTTCTGATGAGCTGCTGCGGCCAGACTATGTGGATTTGCCTAGAAGGAATGTAGGTATTATTCAAAGAATTTCAAAGCATTTTATATAAGAATAAATATACAAAACAAAATGTCAACACAGAGCCTATGTCATTTCACAAAACTGAATTGATCTTGTGCCTCCTGTTTATTTACTTTTTAATGTGTGTGTATAATTTTTGTCTAAAATACACTGACTATTCATATATAAATATACACTATACTGCAGTATGTCAGTGTGGTCAGAAGCACAATGAAACAACACGACCATCACGATCTACAGAAATAAATGCCTTTTTGTAACGCTGACCAGAAGTCAATTCAAAATTCCCCATAACTTAATTGCATTATCTGCCAGGATGTGGAAAAACAAGTGCATTCATGAATATTCGATCCCTCAGGAGATTATAAGCAGTCCAGGGCAAACTCAAAATGAAAGGCTGCAGCTCTGACAGACTGTGTGTGCACATACTTTCGTTGATATTCATGCTCAAATAACACATACATAGTGATTCACATATGTATACACTGCACTCAATGCTTATTTGTGGACACTTTGTATGGGCATGCTCCCTGAAGATGTATGTCTCCCTTAAGAGATAAAGGGGCAATATTGGTCTGATAGTTTAATTTTATGCAATGCATGATTGTGTACTAACTCAGATGCTCTGCTGCGACCCAATGCCCTTATTCCCCATACATACTGCACAAAAACAGAGAATAAGTACTTATAAAAGGTGCAATGAATAGCATCACCCACAGGAGCGTGTCAGGCTGTTTGTATCACACTGCCATGCCTGCTGGCCTGTATTCACTCCTGATATTCTTTCAAACAGAAACTGGATTGGTTTAGTGTGGCACGAATGCAAAATTCAAAACATGATTTAAAACCTGTAAAGATCTGTAAAATCCACACAGTGTAATGACAGAAGACCTCACATTACAAAAGTAGTAACTGCTACACTGTAGATTGTTGTAGGTTGAATAACCGAAAGGTAATCGTCCCCACTGTTCTGAAATCCTGATCGTTCACAATAAAACAATATATCAAAAAATAATAATGCCACACCATAGCAGGGCATACAAACAGAACACAAGAAGTAACCCCAATCTGTTTGGTTAAAGATCGTCGACAAATGTAAATGAAACATTCACAAGAAAATATTAGCATTTTCAATATGTAACAAGATATACTGTGATTCAATATAATAATAAAAAAGACAAACCCATCTAAGAACAGCTGCCGATAACTAATCTAGAGAAATACAATTAAACAAACAACTGTACATGTTGTTCACAAATTGATAATCTGGGCCATCCCAGAACCATTCCACAATGGTTATGTAATACCCAACCTATTTAATAATTGTACATGGACTTGAACTATTACAGAATGACATTTGTCTGCGGATATATTATATTTGGCAAAAAAGCCATATATGGAATTTAATGGTCAGTAGTTCCTTGCCTTTTATCATTTCATTTGCAAACCTATGTGTTCATGGACATTGTACAGTATTAATAATGACACAACAATACAGAAATACAAAGCCTACTGTATATATGAATTTCTTTGATTTGGTTCAAGCATGCAATAGAAGATTGTTAGCTTTGGTATGGAAATAATTGGCCTCACTATAAATCAGTAGATTTGATACTGAGATAAATATGGAAACCACTGTGTCCTCTATTGCAGTGTAATAATAAAGTCACATTGAATCTACCGTCTAAGTATGGCCTCTGCTGCACTTGTGACTTGCATGCATGAACACCAATGCTACATGTTCAACAACACTATGTTCCTGACCACCATGATTTGTTTACTTGGCAAATCTAAAACTAAACTAAAAAGTTCTGTCCTAATGGTGCATGCAGTGCTCACCTCAACTGGTTTATGACATTTGAATGTCAAACTTCTGCCACCTGCTAAGACCTCCTGCCAAATATAATTTATTCCTTCCATAACTCCCCATTGGGGTATGAAAAATGTATTACTTACCATAATAGATTGACAGGCAAATAGGTTGCACTGCTATTTACTGGAATAATACGTGCCTTGTATAGAGATGATTTGTTGCCATTCGAAATGCTCAATAGATTCAGTTATTTCAGTCTTCATATCCCATTCCTTTACCAACATCCTCAGCCTGTTACTGGCTGCAATTTATTTTCAGACATATGTTTTAACAGTTTTTTTGCACAAGCCCTGGGTCATCACTAATCTACTTCCAAGTATCCATGGTTGTTAAACAGGTAGTGGAACTTCTTGACCAGTTTTACTTCTCCTTTCTTTAAGCAATACTGTAAAAAGTCCTTCAACAGCCATTTTTTTTGCACAGTATGTTAAACAATAAATTCAATAAGTGAGCTTTAATCAGACACATTATTTGTTAAACACTGAAGTCAATCCAAATTAAATACAATATAAAAGTCATACTGTATTTGAGTTGTATAAGATATGTCATAAATGAATTGATTGGATTTAAGTGTTTTGCAAATGCACTTTTTTCACTTCTTGAATTAATATAGGGAGGTTATAGTTCTCCTAACTTAGATTAAGATTACATTTATTTACAGTGTTACAGGTTACCTTTTTTTTAATTTGTCATTTTTCTTGAAGTGCTAATAGTAGTGCCTAATGCAGCTGAAGATGTGGGTCTCAGGTAAAAAGGTTTGGGGGCCCCTGCTCTAAGTCAGCCACTAGACATATGTGGGAATCCAGATGTGGTGAGAAATCTTTGCCAGAGCTTTGCGATGGCCTCCCTTGTTTCTTTAAGCACTCTTCGGTATATGTCATCCGGACCAGGGGATTTGTTAGTTTTGATAGCCTCCAGCCCTGTCAGTACTACGGTTTGATTTATACCAAGTGCTTCTAGGGTTGTTTGAGGACTTACTGTGTCAAGGGGCATGTTGCTGACATCCTCACGGGTGAAAACATGTCACTAATCTCAGTAAAGCCTTCGATCATGTGGATCACAAGGTTCTTCTTTCTAAATTAATGCATACTGGGGTGAGTTATTTTCTTTTCCTGTTTAAGGTTTTAATTCATTGAAATAAACCTACTGGTTTCCTCAAATAGAGCCATATCACAGACACTTCTAATACTTTTGGAGTTATAAAAGATTCAGACTTTAAGAGCCCCCACTGTTTACATGTTTCTTTCTGACTTTTGGAGTTCCTCAGGGTCGTGATTTTTTCCCTTTCAAATGTTCCCCTCATTTTGCAGAATAGCATGCATAGTTAGGAATTCTCAAACTCATTCTAAAGAGTATTACAGGGTCTATCTGAGGGTTGAGAATGATAACCAAGTCTTAAAGTAAACACATGGCATTATTATTTCAAATAAAACATCAGAATATATAATAATATTAGAAAGTCCCAGATTGTATTTTGACATCAGATATCTTGACAATCAATAGTGCTCATTTTAAAATATGAACTCTCACACTGACACTGACACTGAGTCTCACTGGTTGTTTGAGGACTTACTGTTTCAAGGGGCATGTTTTAGACATCCTCACTGGTGAAAACTTCTGCAAAGTAGTCATTCAATACATGTGTTATAGCTTTATCATCATCCACTACATTCCCCATGTGATCCCTTAGGCTCTTGACTTCTTCCTTGACTGTTCTTTTGCTGTTGTGGTAGTACAAGAACTGTTTGGGGTTATGTTAATGTCCAAAGCAATGTGGAGTTCAATACCTATTTTTGCATGGCAGATTTTTTTTATTTTTTTTGTTTTTACCAGCGCAAGCACTGCCTTGTATTCTTGTTGTTTTGCTGTGCTGTTGTCATTTGTGTACACTCTATAGATCATCCTCTTCTTCCTTGTTAAAATGCTTGACCGTGAACTGCATGCTATAAGCATAGAAAAAGTATGGCGAACTACAAAATGACCGTGCAAAATGACTGTGAAAGCTTATATAAGGAATGTGATGGAATATGAAGGACTGCAACTTCTCTGGTATATAAAATAAAATACAGGAAACTGGTTTTGTTCTCGGTGGACGTGACCTAACAAATTCATAAATAAATTGTAAAATAACTGCTGATAGTAATTTGGCATTAATGATGGTAACCCATGGTGGTTTTCTTCACTAATTGGGTCTCTTATTCCTAAAGGTGAAAATCAATGACAGAATATGAGTTAGTCTTAAATGAAGCGAATGTAGGAAATGTATTTATTTAGTTAAAAGGTAACCGTCATTGACATGTGGTTGTGATTGAAGTGCTTGGCAGTGCATATTGAACATGCATTATTGAGGTACTGTGGCAGGGAGGGTATGTATATGTGTTAAAATGGTGTCTTAATTTTACATATCATGCGTATAACGTTTCTACCATATTTCCTTTTCAAACTGCATGTCAAGTTGCACACCCAACCAAAAGCAAAAATTAAAACCGCATTTGGACAAATGAAACAACAAAAAGACAAACCCTATCAACAAACAACCTGCGAATTAAACACTTATTTATTTTGTATTTTATTTTATTGGTGTAGTCAGCATTAGGTTATGGTTCTGCTGCTACATTATTTTAAATACCGTTCTTTTTAGAGTCCTCATTTAAAATGTTGCCCTTAAGCATTAAACACGATACCTGCCTTAAACCTTCACCCATCTTCTTCAAACTTGTATCATTAACTTCCTATTGACCTCTCAGATTGTGTTTGGTTACACTCCAATAAACTGTTGATTTTATTCAAATTTTACAAATGTATGCAATTGTGAGTGCTCTCAAATGGGCACTCGTTACTTCAGTAGCATGATATAATCTTTCCAAGTGGCTATAACTGTATATTGCATGCTCAAACTTCTGGCTTGTGTAATCCCTTGGGCCTTGCTTTTGCTCTACCCTTGAGGTAAACACATGCCAGCCATTCTGGAATGCGAGTAGAACACAGAAAATGCGTGCAGCATAACCCTCTAATAACAAAATGGAATCCACATCTTGCTGGAAAAACTCATTAAAAAGTATTTGAATAAGCTACAACCCTTCATCTGCAATGGAAAGATGGAATTATCAGCTCCCAGCTTCCTTGTATTATGGTTTCCTCTGTATATCAGACCCTCACTGCTGCGTCTCTTTTCCTGTTATTCTCTCTGTTCAACTGGAATTCGATCCTCGCTGCTCTCTATCTCTCAATCACACCACCCAGCAGCTCTTCATGTTGGAGTTAGACACTGTGGAAATAATACAGAAAGTCTGCTCCAGGTAGTAAAGACATGAGGCAAAAAAAAGTGAAATAAATATTGTCATGTTTTATAAAATAGTGGTATGTAGCATACTTAGAAGCCTGCTCAGTTTTTTTGTTTCAAGAACACTATTGGGCTGATAACTGATAACAGCACCTATTTGTTGTTACGTTGTTACATTGAGTGGTGTTCAGTATGATTACATACAAGAACAGTGAAGCGGCTTGCCAAGGCATGAGGTGTACTTCAGGTGAATTTCAGTACGAGATACGGCTAAGTTTGAAACTTTAAACTGAATCACTATTAAGGAAAAAAGAAGTTTATTGTCATTTTTAATCCTATCCTCACTTTTATCACAAGTGAAATGCTGCTGTTTACTAAATATTTTCCAAGTGGACGAATTCAATTATACAAACATATTGGCAAGTATTTTACTTTTGAAATTTAAACAGTGTTAACTTGGTGTTTGGGCGCAACCGTTTGTCAGCATATCATAATGCATTTGATTTATGTAGGTATATCAATTATCCTTTTAAATCTTTTTAGTAACCTTAAAAAATGAAATTAAAGCCTTCAGAGATGATGCATGGGAGGGTCTGTTAATTGGTGATTCCTACGTTTTGGTTTCAATGCGGACCACAACTATTCTGAAGGGCCTCATAATTATTTATATTTCCAATACATCCCCCGACATGGAGGTTCAATTGTGTTTTGCAAATTGACAAACTACTATAGAAACACACAGCTAAACTTTTTACTGTTCAGTTTCACAAATACTGTAACAAGATACTGCAAAGATAATTCATTCATAACTTGAATGCTCATTTCCATGAGCAATACATACGTAGAATCTGTACTCCCATTTGAATTCATCATACCACCATAAAATAGTTTTCAGCATGTAATATTGAAGTCCCAAACTGTACAGCCCAGTTAGACCTAGGCATTTTTTACATTGATACACACAGATACAGCACACACACACACAATACCAATTGGTACAAACACACCATACCAACTGCAGCACAGACACACAGATGCAGCACACAGACACTCAAATGCAGGTGTAGACCAGCGTGTACCTGTGACATGTCTCTCCTTTTATTATTATTTGTTTATTTAGCAGACGCATCAGCTGCAGAGTCACTTACAAACGTCTCACCCGAAAGACAGAGCACAAGAAGGTTAAGTGACTTGCTCAAGGTCACACAATGAGTCAGTGGCTGAGGTGGGATTTGAACCGGGGACCTCCTGGTTACAAGCCCTTTTCTTTAACCACTGGACCACACTCCAGGGGTCTATATTTCAAGAAAGTTACTGTTAAGTCTTTGTTTATTGTCTTTGGGCTGATAGGAACAAATCCAAAAACAAAAGTATTACTATTACAATATAGTAGCAATATTCTTTGATCACAAAAAAATGACGTTAACCGTAGCTATGAGAAGAAAAAGAAAACACCACCAATGCGGAAAGAGATTTTTTTGAGGAAGCCTCAAATTTATTGTTTTGTTTCTGAATAGTCATTCATCCCTTGATTTAAAACCAAGGTTGGTAATAATATATATATATATATATATATATATATATATATATATATATATATATATATATATATATATATATATATATATATATGATTTTCCTGGAGCTTTAGTGTACTGGGAAGTGCATTTCAGTCCTTGCATTCACCAGTTTATCAATGCTTTGTGAATTGTAGACATTTCTTAATTTAAAAATGTATTTTAAAATAAAATTGAGGGACACAAATATATAAGTATTTTTAAATATATTCAAAAATACAAATATAAAATTGTTGTTTTTGTTCTTATATCAGTTCTTTTATTTTACAATCCTGTGAAGCTGTCAGAGTTCTACAAAATGCAGAACAACCAATTGTAATAGTTAATCATTAGTACTGTAGTTTTTTTTTAAATTGGAAATAAAATATGGACTTGCAGAAAGGTTTGAATTTTCACAACAAGGTGTGAGATGCTTCTAAAGATGTCTGCTAATTCCAGTGCTGGATATTCTGACACAATGGTTTGCTGTAGGTGCTTGGCTGCTACTTATCCATGATATTATCAGATGGCACACAATGTTTTGTTATATGCTGAGACAACCTTGCAGATTTTATGTGTTCCAAGGTAGATTTTGGTATCACTGTAGGGCACAGCAACTGTTCCACTTCCACCACTTGTTTTAAAAAATCCTTTGAAATGGCAGTCATTGAGTTAAAACAGGTATTATAGCTGAATGAGGCAACAGTCCCAATGTATTCATCTGTACCTTTAGCTATGGCAGTTCTGAATGACAAATGTGTAGTTTTGGATGTTTTTCAGAAATAAATCTCAATTTAAAAAGTCTCCAACCTCTGCAAGATGGCAGTATTATAAGAAATAAGTGTCATCTAGAGAAGACAATAAATCAATATTACACAGCACTGCGGACTAATGACAGTGTAGTCACTTAAAAACAAAAAGCAAAGGCTAAGAATACAATTGCATTCCATAAAGTGTTACATTATGGGTAGCTACAGTTCTAAACGGCAAGTTCATGGTCCCCAAGAGACAACATCAGAGCATCTGAACCTTTGCCTTATAGTACTTGTTCATGAAAGTTTTTATTTAAATATTCAGGAGGGTGTGCTGCAAATCAACTTTAGCTCAGACAGAAGTTTAATGACTCTGGAAATGAAAGGTTTCTGAAGGATGTAATGCCATCACACAGACATGTAGCTGCTTGGTGGCTCACACAATCCTTTATACTGGGTTTGCTTGTGGTCTGTTAGGTAGTGGAGCACGTAGCTAACTGAGTGAAGAAATATAAAAAAGACAGGTCTGTCTGCTTGTTTGGCCTCTGAACCAGATATTTTATGTATGGACATGACCTTCCCAGAGTTCCCAACAATGGCAACAATGGGTGAAGGAATGCCCCCTGATGGCCATTGGCTGCAATTACATGTATTCACATAGTCCTCACAAGTGGTAGTAAACTGATAAACATTGCTCTCTCTATACAAGGCATTGAAACAACAGAGGCACCACTTTAAAGTACAAGGCAAACAAGCACATTTAGTCATTCACTAACTATTTAAAACAACAAGCTTCACATTTTGATCACTGCATACCTGAACAGTTGATAAATCCAAGCTAAAATACCTTCTAAGGTAGGGACATTTTTAATATGGAAATAGAAAAGTCTTTCTGGGATTTATCTTTAAAAAGGTGCCAAACTGTACAGCAATCTTTCAATGGTGTGATGAACTTGGAGGATACGCTGCACTGCTAAAAACAGGAACAATAAGAAGTTGCAGTTCAACTAGTAGAGCATGACATTCTGGAGAAAGAAGAAAAGATTAGTTAAATGTTTGTAATTGCCCCATGGAAAACACTCAAACATGTAATGTGTAATGTGTAATCTGATGGAACCTGTAATGTGTTTCTGCTTTTGTAAATCTCTTCTGCTGGTTTATGTTCTCAAAACTATAGTCAGTTGTGAACTGGCAGGTCACGCCAGTTCTTGTATGTTAATTTCCCAGTTACTTTAGCAGACGCCTACAGAGACTAGTGTGTGTGAACTATGCATCAGCTGCAGAGTCACTTACAATTATGTCTCACCCGAAAGACAGAGCACAAGGAGGTTAAGTGACTTGCTCAGGGTCACACAATGATTCAGTGGCTGAGGTGGGATTTGAACCGAGGACCTCCTGGTTACAAGCCCTTTTCTTTAACCACTGGACGACACTTCCAGGGGTCTACTATTTACAGTATATTTCAAGAAAGTTACTGTTAAGTCTTTATTGTCTTTGGGCTGATAGGAACAAATCCCACTGCTGCAAAGTAATTTAATTCAAAAGTATTACTATTACAATATAGTAGCAATATTCTTTGATCACAATAAAATGACATTAGCTGTAGCTATGAGCAGAAAAAGAAACCACCACCAATGCAGAAAGAGATTTTTTTGAGGAAGCCTCAAATTTATTGTTTTGTTTCTGAATAGTCATTCATCCCTTGATTTAAAACCAAGGCTGGTAATAATAACACAATGCGTGTGGTGAAACACAAGATCTCTGAAGAATGTACCATTTAAAAAACATATGCAACACAGAGCAAAAATAAAGGATTTACATGCTTAAGGCTGGTTGTTTACAGTGTTTAAATATGTTCCAATGCAAGTCTGCCTGGACATTAAAAAGCACTGCAAACAAAGAGCAATTACATTTATAATGAGTTTTTAGGCCTGCTTTCTGTAATGCTTTTGTAGCTAGCTATCCACTTTGAAACTCTACAGCTGAGTATGAAAACAAATTATCAAGCTAACCAGTCTGCCTGGAAGACAGCTGTTGCACTGAATGAATTATATATATATATATATATATATATATATATATATATATATATATATATATATATATTTTTTTTTTTTTCCCCTGGAGCTTTAGTGTACTGGGAAGTGCATTTCAGTCCTCTCATTCACCAGTTTATCAATGCTTTGTGAATATAGACATTTCTTAATTTAAAAATGTATTTTAAAATAAAATTATGAGGGACACAAATATAAAAGTCTTTTTAAATATATTCAAAAATACAAATATAAAATTGTTGTTTTTGTTCTTATATCAGTTCTTTTATTTTACAATCCTGTGAAGCTGTCAGAGTTCTACAATGCAGAACCGATTGTAATAGTTAATCATTAGTACTGTAGTTTTTTTTAATTGGAAATAAAATATGGACTTGCAGAAAGGTTTGCATTTTCACAAGGTTTGAGATGCTTCTAAAGATGTCTGCTAATTCCAGTGCTGGATATTCTGACACAATGGTTTGCTGTAGGTGATTGCCTGCTACTTATCCATGATATTATCAGACGGCACAGTGTTTTTGTTGTAAACGGCAAGTTCATGGACCCCAACAGACAACATCAGAGCATCTGAACCTTTGCCTTATAGTACTTGTTCATGAAAGCTTTTATTTAAATATTCAGGAGGGTGTGCTGTAAATCAACTTTAGCTCAGACAGAAGTTTAATGACTCTGGAAATGAAAGGTTTCTGAAGGATGTAATGCCATCACACAGACATGTAGCTGCTTGGTGGCTCACACAATCCTTTATACTGGGTTTGCTTGTGGTCTGTTAGGTAGTGGAGCACGTAGCTAACTGAGTGAAGAAATATGAAAAAGACAGGTCTGTCTGCTTGTTTGGCCTCTGAACCAGATATATTATGTATGGACATGACCTTCCCAGAGTTCCCAACAATGGGTGAAGGAATGCCCCCTGATGGCCATTGGTTGCAATTACATGTATTCACGTAGTCCTCACAAGTGGTAGTAAAGTGATAAACATTGCTCTCTCTATACAAGGCATTGAAACAACAGAGGCACCACTTTAAAGTACAAGGCAAACAAGCACATTTAGTCATTCACTAACTATTTAAAACAACAAGCTTCACATTTTGATCACTGCATACCTGAACAGTTGATACAATCAAAGCTAAAATACCTTCTAAGGCAGGGACATGTTTAATATGGAAATAGAAAAGTCTTTCTGGGATTTATCTTTAAAAAGGTGCCTTTTAGATATCTTGATCAGATATTTATTTTCAGTGAAGAAACCCAGCAAAGGTTATCGATCTGATACAATTTTAAGAACTGAAATGTGTTAGACAGATTTATGATTGAATAAAGAGCTTCTTTTGACTGCTTGGTAATGCCTTCTAGAGCACAATCCATTGGTGCTGTGTTGTATCTGTTCAAGCATTGATAAAATAAAAAAAAAACACCAACAATGAGGTGTAGAACTTCTTCAAAGCCTTTTTATGAACCTTCCAAGGAATGTGGATTAAACTTGTTGAGAAGAATACTACAGTCTCCATTCATTTATTATTTTGTACTGATTTTTGCTGAAAGACTACTATCCTTTGAAGACCTACACTGTATTCTGTTCTAACACAGCAGACAGTCACAAGTTTAATTGAGAACAGCTGAATGGCTAAGGAACCCATTGGTGTATCAATACTAAAGCAGTGACACCCATTGCTTCAAAATCTATGTTCTTACTGTGTATTACTTTCACTGTTCCTGCTTTCATTGCTGTATAAGTAGATGCAAACCATCTCCTTGATTGTTGTATTATAGAAAGTATAGAGTATAGGCAGTGTGGAGCTCTTGTCCAGGGTAGCTGTTTTACATTGCAATTTGTATTTCTTTGAATACAAACTGGCACGTTACTTCAACTCAAATTCATACATCTCAGCAAGCCTTCATCACAAAACTTTATATAAAAAAAGCTTTTTTATACTCAACATTATTTGAAGATATGTACAGTACTGACCAGAAGGTTATTTTTTCTTAATTGCCCTGTTTTGAAGAAAAAAAGGTTTTCAAACTCAGAGGTGCACCCACTGTTGTTAAAGAAATGCTACTGGTCAACGTTGGATGAAAGTGCTTTTTTTTAATACTATGGGTATAGTCCAGGGCAGTGGTTTGAATTACTTGGAGTTTTTTGTTGGTTCAAACTCTGCCTGTGAAAACTCAGTGACCCTGCGAGCCAGTGGGTTGGTGCTCTTGAGAAGCTCCATGGCAGACACTCTTGTTCCTGGGCTGGGTCTGCTGCCTTTCTTCTGAAGCAGGGCAATGAAGTTATCGTTCCTGGATCTCGACCTCGGCATGCTGCTGCTGCTGCTGCTGCTGACCGGAGATGCTGACTTTTGCTCAGCAATGGAGGTGGCCGGGGAGTTGCTCTTGATTGGAGAAACTAAGCTTTGTCTGCTGCCAAAAGTGTCCCCAGGTTCTACCCGTCCTAGAACTTTCCTTTTTGACCTTTAAAAAAAAATCTTAAGATTACATTCAGTACATTGAGAGTGAGAGATCAATGTTCAACACAATCAATTAAACTGATTTTCTCTTTTGTTTCTGTGGACTCCTACAAATTCTGCAAAATTAAAGCTTCGACATGTCATTTAAAGAATTTTTTTTATGACACAACATATTCAATATTGTAATGGTCTAAATATTGGTGGACCTAAATATCAGTGACATTAAAAAGTCCCATATTCTGGTCACCAAAAGTAAATTCTGGCCCGAGAGAGCGAGAGAGACAGAAAGTCCAGCAAACACAGTTGGAAATAAAGTGGTGATAAGCAGAGTGAAGGAGACACTTCTTCACACAGAGAGTTGTGAGGGTATAGAATGGATTATCGCATGTTGAGGTAGAATTACTTGAATCTGTTAACACCCAACTTGACAAAGTTTTGAGATCAATCGGCTACTTGGAACCGGACGAGCATAGATGGACCGAGTGGCCTCCTCTCATTTATACATTTTCTTATGATTTGATGGTCTTACATTATATACAGTTGGTCTTCCTGTTTGTAAGCATTTCTACAGGTAATGCCAAACATATATTATGCATTTATAAGCATTTATCTGAGAGCAACATGGAAGGACTATTCATATTACAGATATTTGCTCTCTGACAAAAGCAAAGTTGTTTTTTTTTAAGCTTAGTAAATATGTCTTGCTAATCACAAAGTGCCGCTACCTGTGAATGAGAGTGAAAAGGTCTTCAGTAGTATGGGACGTTGTTGTTTGAACAAACACATCATCATCTTCCTCAGTAATACTTAATGGAGTTTTATCAGGGCTGATGTCTTCAATACTCCTGCCTATGGAAGTAAGGAAAAAAATTATACTGTGTTGGAAGATATGGTTAGAGGGTTAGTTGAGCTATGCGATTTCTTTGAATCAGATCTAAGGACCTGGGTAACCCATTTCAAGTCACCGAAAGGATGAGCACACACACTGTAATCACCATATAGTACTGTACAGTGTTTTATTATATCAGTCTCCTAATGGACATCCTTATCCAATAAAAATAGGTAAAAACACAGAACACAGCAATGAGCTAGTGCTAACCTTCAGCACATCCCATAACGTGAACTATCATACAGGTGTATAAACAAAGAACACAATCCCACAAAAATATCCATCTGTATTTTGCTTACCTGATCTTCTTATGTTGCAAAGAATTCCAATTACCATAAAAAACATACTGTGGTTCTGCTAAAGTAAAGATATTTAATATAATAATCTGAGTGCTCAAAATAAGTCCATCAGTTCTAAAATAAATGTGTTTTTTAGCCATGAATTAGCATACATTTATATTTGTAATGAGTTTCTTGTGGGAAAGTGTAAAACATTATATTGTGTACTGACCTGTAGGAGTACCAACAAGGGAAGTTTCAAGATCCTGATCTTGGTTGCTTTCTGTGATGCTAAGTGCAATGACTTTGACCTGGTTTTCTGCGTGTCTAGGAACAACTTCAGCCATTGGTGATCCCGTGGTGCTTGAGTGACTGGTATTCAAAGTGATAACAGGCCTGTCTGTTGCCCCATTGACGTTAACTGAATTGGTTGGCAAGAGTAATATATTGGGCTTCTTGGGAACTGGAGGAGGTATCTTGCTTCTCTTCTTCTCCGTATCAGCCAGACTTTGGACAGTTATTCTTTTAGGCAGAGTTTTACTCTTGTCATCCCCCTCTTGACTGCCCTGAGAGAGACGTTTTACAGAGTCCATAACTCTATCAAGATCGGTTATCTGCTGTGGAGGAGACACGTGAACACTGCTTGGACTTTCCATTGCTTGGGGCTTTTTGACTACTGTGTAAGTATTGTCTGCAGGTGACCTCTTCTCTTTTGGAGACAGTGGTGGTGATTCCAAAGCAAGATGGAAGGCTGAGGCTAATTTTAGCATCAGATTCCCAGGCCTTTTGGGCAGAGGTGGCTTCTCTGCGACAGGTGGCTTGACTTTCTTCTGTGGTGTTACAAATGTCTCGCTGCTTTGTTTCTCTTCTATGATATCAGAAGAACCATCCGCATTATCTTCTGGTTCAGACTTGCTGACTGAACGTAGACGAATAGACCTCAGATCTGATTGGGTCACTATGGGCATGGCTGCTTGGTTGGGACTAAGCTTCTGTACAGGTTTAGCATTTGTGGAGGAATCTGAATGGCGTCTGCTAGCTTTGGGTTTGCCTTTGTTGGACACTGTAATCCCTGAGAGATCCAAGTGAGAGGGTGGTGCAATTGGCAGCTCAAAGGACAGCCTTGAACGAGAGCTCTTCTCTCTTGGAGAAACAGCTGGAAGTGAGGATTTCCTTATAGGGACCTTGGGCCTCATCCTACAGCCTTGTGGGGAAGGGCCGGTGATCAACGATGTCGGAATGGTTGGGGTTGGAGTTTCAGATTGGCTAGAATATCCACTTGAGGGGGACATGAAACCTGGAGGCTTCAAAGGAGAGATTTTGGATTCAGCTTCCACAGATAGCTGGGAAGGGGAGGTAGCTCGAGAGGTGGTTAGAGAAGTGAGGGAATCAGAGCTGCCACATACTTTCATGCACTCAATTACAGTTGTACCTGTGGCAGTGCTGGAGTTGGACAGTGACCTATATGGATCATTAGATTTCCAGTCATTCAGGTACCAGTGGTTAGGGTAATGCGTATCACCCTCTCTTCCTATGGACGGTGTTTCTGTTATCAAGATCTGCAGTCCTCTTTCATCTCCATGTACCTTGGAATTGATGTTACCAGGTCCTGACAGGAATGAGTTCTGTATGATATTCTGGTTTCTGGGAATGAAAAGGCTCTTTGGCCTCTCACTTCTGGTCAAGGCAATGACCTCTGCTTTATGCAGCCCTTCATCTTTCTTCAAGGAGATGTTCCGCACAGGTGGGGCAGGCTTTTTCTTTGGCTTCTTGAGTGAAATACTCCTTGACCTTTGCCTTGGGTGACCATTTTGGTTGGCTGTAATGGATACATTGTCGGCGCTTGCACTGTCCTCTGAGCTTGCGCTGGGATAGTGCATGGCGTAATTGTCACTCTCTTTCCTGTGGTCAAAGCAGATGTTTTCTGCTGAACAAAAAGAGCCTGAATCAGTAGGGGTTGATAAAGATCTTTCCCGAAACTTGAACCCATCTGCCTGAGTTTGTGTCCCATGACCTGGGCTTACAGTTGTTGCTTCTATTTCATTTTTTCTGCTCACATTGTGAGTTCTCACTGTTGGTTCCACAGAAACAGATGTGAAGGAATTTGAATATGATCCTGAACTCATTGAAAGTTCCGAGTTACCTTGGGAAGTGCATTTCAGAAAGCTCTCAGACTGGCATGGCTGCCTTGCTACCGGACTTGCTGGCAACATGTAACTAAAGGAGTTGTTCCAGGAGGGAGAGAATGTAGAATCCTTTGGTCCATTCCATGAAGGACTGGCACACATCATGGCAGTGTGATCCATCTTGCTTGAATTACCAGGAGACTGAGACAAGATTTGGTCCAGATCACTATAAGTCTTTCTTAATACTGAAAAGTGATTAGTTGAATCTACAGCAGCTGCAGAATGTCTGCCACTTGTACCTTCTGGAGAGTAGGACCCTTGAGTAAGGTTGATACTGGCAGATTGTTCATCATCTAAATGACCATCACCTGGAAGATGCAAAAAATAAAAAAAGATCATGTTAACTTTGACTGGAAGACCGTTTCCCTGACCATGCCGAATTCCACATAATGCTGTATATTATGCTTTAGACAGTGTGGCAAATTAGATTGTGGATGTATTTTAATAACTACAATTTAACACCAATTTAAAATCCAATTCATTTATATACAGAGTTTTTTTTTTTTTTTAAATCAGATTTCAACTGCTTTTAGTTAACATTTGAATGGCGCCAATGGCTGCAGAACAACCTTAAAGCTTTCTTTGGTGCAGTCATTCCTGCTTAGTTTACCATGGTAGTTAAGTTTAAAGAGTAAGTAGCACGGTTCCAAAACATATAGCGTTATACGTCCCCACATGTTGCTACAACTGTTTAAATAACGTGCCTGTCATTTTTATTTTCATTGTTAACATCCTAACAACTTTTTACACATATAACTTTAAAGTCTGTTTCAAAGCTCTTTTCAAAATGGCCGCTCTAGTGCAGTGATTGTGTGATAAGGATTATTGCCCACATTGTCAAACAGGAAACAGCAATAACGATCCATGATGTGGTACAGAACAGGAAAGCCAGCTCATTTATGCTTTTTTTTTTTTTTTTAAATTGCTCTTCCTACAGTGATTTAGAGGGCAGATCTCAAACCCCAGTGCACTAGAACAGACATTTTGAAAATAGCTTTGAAACAGACTTTAAAGTTATAAGTGTAAAAAGTTGTCAGGATGTTAACAATGAAAAGAAATTGCAGGTATGCTATTTAAACAAGTTGTAGCAACTTTTTTTTTTTTTCTGAACCCCGCTACTTACTCGTTAAGGTCAATAATCAAAAGGATATCAGTGACATTTTGACCTGAAAAAGTTTTTATGAATACTAATTTGTTTTGTCCTACAGCATCGTATTTGGCTGTTTCAAACTAAACACAGTGAGAGTTTCACAATTCTATACTTATAGACATCTACTGTAAAACAATGGATGCTCAACTTGAATGAAGGTGTTTAATCAATATTAGCAAACATTATACAACATGGATTTTCAAACAAACCATGCTGTGTATGAACAGTGCAAACACTAAGAAGAAATATCTGTGTTACTGTATTAAACTGTCAAGAAACAACTTAGTTGCAGAATGTAAAGGTTGCATTATTATTATTCAGTGCTGCAGCTTTCTAGTTTTATACAGTCAACATTATTTTACACTCTTTGAAAATGTGTTAATTTCTTCAAAATGGATCCCTTTGTGATGTCCATAATCATCTAATAACACTGGAAAACATACGCATGGAGGTTTTCAGTATGCTATATCTGTCCAAATATTACTTCCACGTAAACTAATGATGCTTTTATTTCCAAACACGATATTAAGTGGGGTGGAAATAAGTTGTATAGCTCATAAATGTGATTGATGTGATAATGACTCGAGTGATGCTGTCAGGAGCTGGCCCTGCCGATTCTCGTAAGATTCTGGCTGGGAAATTCAGTGGTTTTTGGAATGTTTGTAGTGTTTAAAAAGCAGAAACTCTGCATTTCTGTACTATCTTGAAAGTTTAAGGACTGGCAGTGGGCTCAGACAAGAGACCCGTGCAGTCTAGGACCGTATAGCAGGTACAATTGCTGCAAATCCAGATCTCTATGAGCAGTTACAAGTTCCAGTTATAAGTAAAAAGTCATCAGGAAATTAAGAGCTATTCAAACATTGTTCCTTTGAGCTTACATCTCATTTCCAAGGGTGTTCTGACACTACATTTTAACTACAGAAATATACAGGGTGACTCAGTATTGTCAGAGCATTGTAATAACTGGAGGTTAAGTGGAATATGATTTGCATTCTTTGACCACCAAAGGGTTGTTCAATAATGTCAACATTTAAGTAGGATTGAAAATAATGTAAAACAACAATATTGCATGAATTATGAATCACCCTGTTGATAGTGACTTGTCAAGGTTTAAGCACTGTCCTAATCAAGTAGCTTCGAAGCATTCTTCCCACAAGCTATGGAGGATCTAGGTTTTGTCCTACTGTGTCACCTTGGTCCTCCAGAGAGAGCTCAGGAATGCCAATTATGGTTCTTCTCCTTCCGAGGGTCGACTTTGGGTTCACTGCTGTCTCAGCGTTAAAAAGGGAGTGGTGCAAACTGGCATGTTTATCAAGGGTCTGTCCTGAAGTTTAAATAGAAAGATTTCCCAATCTTAAAGCAGAAACTACAACTCCTTAAGTTCTAATGGGAAGTATGGATGTCGGCAAAGCGGGAGGGTAAAGGAAAGGCAGAAACAGCGGCAAGGAGTCTTCAAGTAGGACTTTTAGTGTTTGCGTTGATAATGATTATTTAGCACTGTAATTTGTTGTAGATGAAAATTAAGTATTGCGAGCAATGGCATCACTAAAAAGCTTATGGGAGGTACTCGAACAAAACACACTTGAAGAGCGGTTCTTCCACTTTATTTGGTTTCACCTGTGTGCACTTTAGAAATCCCAAATCACTTTCCATACTAAATTAGTGCTAATATTGAACACAATGTGCATTCAGCTAATAAAACCCATGACAAATAACACGACCAGCAATAAAATGTGCAAATTAAGCTTCCTAACTGATCATAAATGAGAATGGGAATACCAGATTTCAAAATGTTGAATGCCTACAAATTCAATTCAGAACTGATCGGAATGGTTTCCTTATCATAGGGATAACATTTCGACAGATCCTTAGCATCCTTATTAAAGCAATGTTAATACGTTAATACACCAGGAGGGTAAGATTGATGTTTAGATTATTATTACAAGTCAGGTCCTACAGTATTAGCAGTAACTACACGTATTCAACCACAACAGAATCTTCAGAAACTGATTAAATACGTTACTATCAGCTGTTCTGTTTTTATTTAGATTTAATTACTTTTAATGTGTGGCAGTGGCATGACACAGCAAAGAGTGTGCGTGAAATCCACTCAGCTTGATTAGAGACAGACAACAAACCCTTCAAAAAACAAACAAAATAGACCTCACAGCCCCACGACCTGTTAAATACTGACAATAGAAATGGGCACATTTGTTCATAATTAATATGCTGATTAGATGAGTGATGATCTTTTTGGTTAGAAATATAAAGTAGAAAATGGCAGTTACTGCATGTGACAGCTAATTTAAGATGAAACAAATGATCAATCTGTTAATACTGTGTATACAGGCTTACAGTATGTATTGTATATTGTGTTAACCTCATGAGTGCAAATGAATCAGGTGTTAGAATTACAAAGACAAAGACGATTTGACATTATGGAGATCATTCAATTAGACTCAAATGTGTAAATATTAGTGGCTCTTCACACAATAAATATACAAATTTACATATTGACATGAAAACAAATACATACATTTTGATTAAAGTTCACCGATTTACAGATATCCCATCCAATGATGTTGAAGCAAGTAGTATCTAAATCGTGTAATTCAGTCTCTCCTTTTTCCTACACAATAGCTGTCTGTTTCTGTGAAGTACTGCACAATGCAATACTATTGCAGGGTTTGCTGGGAAACCTTGAAAACTCACTGTATGCACCGTTTCATTCAAAAAAGCTGAAAGCTGTGCAGACTCTCCCATCTCTTGGTCCATTTGTTTCCATAGTAACCATACCTGCTGATCAGTTAATTGGTAATACTATCAGGCTAGTGTCCTGTGCATCATACACTTTCCCTGTACACTAGTCAACTATTGTATTTTGACCACAAATATAGAATACTATAGTATTTTAAAAGGCACCAGTGTTTTATTGTATTACCAATTTGTCCCCCACAATGTTGCCTACTCAAAATGTAAATGTAACACTAGATGCACATAATTGAAATACAGGCCTAAATTATATATTTTTTATATATATTTAAATTATATATTTATATATATATATTTAATATGCTGTTCTCATACCAATATTACTGCAATTCGATTGTAGATGAAATAGAAACATTGCCAGTTTTTACTGCTTTATAAATGTCTTGGCATTATCCCTGCTTGTCTTTAATATACCCAGCTATACAGCATTTACATAATCTTTTTTTTTTTCCCTAGAAAATATATTGGTAAACGCTGAAAAATCACACTTACCAGAAACATTGATAGGGATAACATGAGCCTGAACCGATCGCCCCAGGCGCCACCTCGTTTTCTCTGGCGTTGGCAGCAGGAATGCTTTATTCCAGCTGGTATTTTTTTCCGGACTGTTAGGTAAGTTCAGAGGTGGGTCTTGTAGTCGGATACCTACAGTGGTCGTCTCATCCTCACACACCTGTTTCGTCGCTGGCTGCCAATGGATAAAGACAGAATCCATAATAATGCTGCATCTGTCACATCATTTTAACCCATAACAAGATCTCATATTCTCCATATGTCTTGAACACCAAACCCTGAATTTCATGGACTTAACCTGCTCATGCCTTCACTACATCCCTGTATATGTTAAATTGACTTGTGTTTCTCCCAGATTTACTGCTTCCTTATCATCAGTCCTAAATGTAATAACACTGTGGAAAGAATAAGTTACAATGGTTTACAAGTTTTAGGTATAAGGATCTGTCTGTATGAAAGTGAAAAGAGTGAAAATAAAGTTGTGTCCTTTTATGACCCTTTGCTTGCATTTCATTTCTGTGTAGTTTGCGGGTATATAAAGCCTTAAATTACATGTGCTAAGAATATAAGTCCACCAAGTCTTACCTAATATATATTGTCACAGGTCTCAGGTTTTCCTATATGAAAAATGCACACACCATTACAGTAAATGTGAATTAGATTTTTTTAATGGCAATTTATTTGAAGCTGTTGCAGAAGAATATTAATCGAATGCTTCTTGCAGATAACATCATGTGTGCCTCTTTCATATACAAACATGTGATATCTACGAAGTGATGGAAATACATACACTATTGGATGATATATTTAGCTAATATATGTACTTTAACAGCTACTGCCAGTAAAAGGGTGTATTTAATAGATATAAAAAATGGAAAACTTTTCAACAAAAAGCAGTGAACACATACTATTGGAAAAAGTTCATGAAGACGACAATAACTATAGGAATGCTGGACACTCAGTGCTTTGGTAATCTGGAGCATTCTATACACCATTTGCTGCCTTCTTTCACACTAATTACCTGTAAGAATTCACTGGAAGCCAGTGCAGCCCCACGTTTATTTTTCAAGAAGCTTTGTTAACAGCAAGTCCTTGACCTTGGCCAAAAAAGCCTCCCACTATGCAGAGTAAATCATTCAGCTCAATAAAGTGCACAGATGTCAGCCAACAAACGAATAGCTTTCTCAGTCCTTGTCTCAATCTGTCTACAAGTTCTTGTTAATTAAAACCTACTAAAAAGCTGCTCAAGCGGCAGCAATGTGAAAATGCCCAAGTTGTGAAGCCCCAAGAACTTTTGCAAATGCTTCAATGTTTCAGGAGGGAGGCTTGTTCTTTGGGCTTGACTTACCAGAAAGACGAAGTCGGTCCTCTTGCTGGCGCTCTGCCTGTGTACGATGTCAGGAGTGGCCCCTGAGTGGACAGAGGAGCTGCAGCGGAAAGTCTGCCCTGCTACTCTACAGTCCGAATGCTGCTCTTCATAGTCATCTAGGAAACAGAAAAGAGATTCACACACTAAAAAGAAGCAGCATTCTTGTTGCACAATTTCCCTCTCTGAAGACTAACTTTGTTACCCCTGGGCCATGTAAATGCTAGTGAGATTAACATTTCGCTTCTTACTGAGAAGCCCCCCCCTTTTATGGCCTTCCTTTACGCTGACAGTTTCAGACATTAACTTGTGCTCGGGAAAATATGGATGCCAAAGTCCTGATGGCTGGTTGCCTAGTGATGCTGGGAGGAAGGAAACAATAGCACACCACTTGAGTAAACAAAAGCCCTATAAATCTCCAGGTCACTTCAGAAGACCTATATTTTAAATCAGCTTGGAAACAAGAACCCATTGCTCATGATTTTTTAATTTTTTTGTATTATTCTAATAAAGGCGTGTCTGACTTGTGATTGGTTTTGTGACAAGGATGCTGAGCAACACATATATACCATGACCTGCAAAAGGCAGTTATGTAAAAAATAAGTCTTCTGAAAATAAAATGGTCCGAGTTGATCTTTCAAGATCGACAAAAGTTGTTTATAGCCGCTTGTTGGGTGCCCAGAAGACAGAAGCCATGGTTGTTTTAAAAATCCATGGTGACAAAATCCATGTATGTTACAGAACACCCTGCAAAGTTTACAAGAAACACATTACAGTACATTACTTTTGCTGTGAGCCATATCGCAACATTATAGTTTTAAACATATTGGCAACATATCTTGATATTTTTAAATCACACATCGTGGGTAATAAATAAACTGGGCAATACATTTCTCAATATTAACTTGGAAGTGTTTGCCAGCAGAAAAAAACACATTATCTTCTAAGGATCTCTGTAGTCAGATCACTGTCCCTCTTGTAACAATGGGGGTTTTCTGTATCCACATTTTAAGCAGAGCACCAGCATTGTTGCAGGAGGGAGCATGAACTGGATACACTGCAATGTTCAGATGAAAAATAGTCTCTTTCTCCTGGCCAACGTTCCCGAGTAAATGTTGAAAAAGGTAGTTCCCTAGCTGATTTACCAATGGTGTGTAAACATAAAAATAGCAAAACAAGCAGGAATATGTTGAGTTTGTTAAGATAACACTGGACACAGCAAAGGGAAAGTGGGGGCTTTTGTAACATTTTAAGGTCCCTTGTTTGGATTCAGGTAAGCCATGTTTATCCTGTCACTGGCACACCACTTAAATGTTTGAAGGTAGCACTTTTCTCTTCATATTTACAAGCAAGTAAAAGACCCTACCTATTGTGCAGAACATGTCATGCTAGTGTAAGGCTGTTTGGGTCCTAATACCTGAAGAGAATTAGTGTTTTGGCAGGAAAACTTAATAAAGTCTGGATAAGACTGCACCCACTAGAAAACAACCCACACAGTAATAGCATTAATTCGTTAACTTGTACAGATGGCTAAAAAAACACCTTTAAGGTGTTATTGTTTACCTCGAAGTCTAACAGGAATTTTCCAAAAACGTAACACCCTGTCTTAGCAGTGTGGCACTAATGAGATACAATCTCAGCACTGAAGGAGCAACTGACACTTCTCTGCCTTGTGAAGATTCACTCATGTGCAATGATGTCCCAAATTCTTTTCATTAATAAACTCACACAAACAAGAAGGGTTCTCCAAATAGGTCAGCCCTCCCTACCACAATTCTCTAATCGTGGGAACTATGATTGATGCATCTGCATTAGTTTTTTTTTTACAGAAACTCATTTAAACTGTGGAAAGTATAAGCGTATGTATATACATATATACTATATATATACACACACACACACACACATATATATACATATATATATATATATACACACATACAGTATAAACATACAGCTATGGCCTATATATACATACTGTAACATACTTCCCTTTCTCTTGTGAATAGCTGTGAACTGAACTATAAACTGAGTGACCTTATTGCTTATAAATAATCTGTGGAATAACTGAAAGTACCCCACAGGCAACAGTAAACCCAGATGTCAAGAAAAGGTCAACCGTCTCCCACAAAAACGCCCACTTACACCCTACTTGTTCGGAAAGCCAGAATTCACATCTTTCAAATGGAGTGGGCGCAGTTGGGCCCACCAGCACATTATGTTAAGACAGTTAAGCCATCTGTCCTTTCCTTAAGCAGGTTACTCAAACCAAAAATCTCCTCTCAAGAGGTGGGGGTTCTGTCCTAGCCCCCTTTACATTACAGCCACTCACTAGAGAGCTAGAAAAAAACAAACAGAAAGGCATCCTCCTACCTTGCAGCAAGCTCTGGAGATTGAGTTGGGCTTCCTGATGCAGCTCTTCCACACACGCTGGCCTACTCGAGGAGCTGAACACATTTACATGCTGTTGCCATGACGATTTGAAGTGGGCCGTTCTCTTGTTCTCCGAGTCCAAGCTAGTGGCAGCTGTAGAGAAATGGAATTTCAATATGTATAGGATGCATGATGCAAAGGCGTGCAGTAGGTAGAAAAAGTAAATGAGTGGACTGCGTGCTGCATTGTACATACATGACAGATTTATGGGACCAGTTAATTAGTGTTTTGTAAAAACTTCCCACAGAAAATATGTATGGTAATTCTGCAGTTGACCCACGCTTTTTTATACTATGTATTTGTCATAGTTTACAATAGTGCAATATGATTTACCACACCTCTTTACGATGCTTACCAGTGCCATGCCTTCATGATCCTTTATTACAGTATTTCTCAACCCTGGTCCTAGGGGCCCCTGTGTCTGCTGGTTTTCATTCCAACTGAGCTCTCAATTACTTAATTAAACCCTTAATTGAACTGATCATTTGCTTAATTAGACCTTTTTAATTGTTTTTAGCTGTTAGACATGTGCAGAGTACAAGTTACTTATAACATGTTATAGCTAACTTGAAATCTGCAACTTTTAAGAGCTGAAAACAATTAAAAAAGTCTAATTAAGCAAATTATCAGTTCAATTAAGGGTCTAGTTAAGTAATTGAGAGCTCAGTTGGAATGAAAACCAGACACAGGGGGTCCCCAGGACCAGGGTTGAGAAACCCTGCTTTATTATACTTTGAAGACATGTTTTTAAAAGTACTGTATACATTTACATGACCACACTAAAAATGCCTTTTCTGGTTGTGACCGGATAGCGTCACGGCCCAAGCTGTTACCGGCAGGAAAGAGACCCAGAGACAGAAAGCTGCAGTTAAAGTGCTGTTGCGCACGTTTGTTTAATAAACAAACAAAGCAATACTGACCACAAACCCTAATGTAAGGATGGGCATTCACACACACCCACACCCACACCCACACCCACACCCACACCCACACCCACACCCACACCCACACCCACACCCACACCCACACCCACACCCACACCCACAGAAGGAGGCTTCCTCCTTCCTTTTATACATGTGGCCACTCCCCAATTAGCACCAATTACCTAATTGAGGAATGGCTACACTGTGATTGCTGGCAGGGATAGATTTAACCCCATCCCTGCCAACCTTACATTCCCCACTACACACACTCTATTTACAGCAGCAGGGTTTCTGCCCTGTCACACTAGTCACTGTTCTTGTATGTAAAAAAAAAGAAAGCCGAAAGCGCTAAATGTTTTTTTTTATACTTCAATACTTAGATATTACCTGCATCCACACATTTCCTATACAGTTTCCAAAACATAGCCTTCAACAGCCCAGGCAATCGTGTAAGAACTGTAATATAATGGCCCATAGCCACAGTATGTGGAAAAACTTCATTAGTGCAGGGTTTCCCAATCCTGGTCCTGGGGGTCCCCCTGTGTCTGCTGGTTTGCATTCCAATTACTTCATTGAACCCTTAATTAAAACTATTAATTAGCTTAATTAGACCTTTTTAATTGTTTTCAGCTTTTAAACAGTTGGAGATTTTAAGTTAACTATAATATTTAACTTGAATTTGGCAACTTTTTAGAGGCTTATAGGCTAAAATAATAAATTGAAAATAGTAAAGGTTGCATTAAGCCAAGCCAAGCTAGCACTAACAAAAAGACAATATTGTACATATAAGAAGGCGGCTGTTGTGATCTTATCAAGATATAACACTTGCAGTCACCAAGGCCTTACAGCGGGTGGCAGCAGCGAGTCCAGTCTGAGCTATCAAACACCTCCGGCTCTCTTTCCTGCTCTGATGTCACTGCAGCTACAGCAAAGTCTCAAATCTCTTTATACAGAGAGGTGTGACTGTAAGGAACAGCACTGTGCTCCCAGACACCACAGCAGTGCATTATGTCTTAATGTATTTGGTGGTCAGACTGCAATGGGTATATGACTCTTCAAAGAAAAATGCAATTTAAAGAGATACCCTGAAATGCTCAGGAATGTTTTGTTTTACAGAAATGTCTTTTATTCTTTAGTAATCTGCAGCAGTATCTATAATATTCTACAGAAATCTGTAGAATGTCAGTAGACATATTTAGGAATATCTATTATTTCTATAGAATCCAATAGACCTTCATTATTCTACAGGTTTAATCTATGTAAACATATTTCTATATGACTTGTGTATTGTCTCACCCAAAACCACAAGACCAAGTGTGTTGCATGGGTGTGCCCAAAGATAGGCAATGATAAGCAGTAAGCCTGGGCAGGGACCCTCCCCTCTAAATGCCAACACAAATACTCATTCTCAGCAGCTGGCAACCAATGGTTTGTACAAAACAAGCTGTACATCATCACTCATTTAAAAAAAAAACAGATCAAACATTTTAAAACTTGATTTGATTCAAAACTAAAGCATGCACACAAGTTAAGCAGGGGTGCGCAACCTCTAGTGCCTATTTAGAAACGAGAGCTTCATGATGCTCAACATTGGTCTGCAAGCCCAGCTCCAGCTCCACTCTAGATGTCGTTTGGCAAAATATTGTGTCGTGTGTTTGGGTCACAGATTATGTATCTTGAGAAATGTTTTTGTCAAACAAATCCCAATGTGAAAACAAGGGTTTAGGAACCACAGCAGCCCTGAATTAGAAAAGCAATACTTTAGTGAGATCTGAATATACAAATGTGGAAGAGTGTGTGAACAACAGCCATTCTGAAGCACAAGCTCTGTACAAATCAGATGAGTGGCAGCAGGAGTGTCAAGCATCTGCACCCATTATCTTCTTCCTGAAGGTCTTCTATCCTAACCATTGCAACACTCAGCGTCCTGATTATCATAATGCTTGCTCAAGAGTTCAGGGTGTCCTCTTTTTAAAAAGGGGAAGTGAACATGCCTTGAGATGTTGTGGTGTGTTTATAACTTAAAGTTGTTGCTGTTATTAAAAAGCTGGTTCTCCAACACCTGGTTGTTGTTGTTTTGACTCTTTGGTGGGGAGTAAGTGAATAGTACCCCACAGGGTGGTTTATTAGAGGTGCGCCTTGTTTACAAAATTATTGAGAACCAATCCATTAAAATCTTTACTTAACCTGATCCCTGGAGCCAGCATTAAACTTCAGCCATCAACACCAGGCAGAAGGATATCTCCATCATCATGTGGAAGGAAACGCAAATGGATAGAGACACAGATGGATCACATTAGTTTACTGTAAAGCTACATCTTAGTTGGTGCTTATCTTGGCGAGAGCCGAGTTCAAATCAGCATGAAGTTTTAACATCTACTCTCATGTAAAGGAAATCATGATCAAACTACCTAAAACACTCATATTGTAACTGCAATTATCACTTTGCTTGTTTCTTTAGAAACATATTATCTCTGCAGTGAATTGTCCTGGACAAGACCTCTGATTATCCCATATCCCAGAATGCATATCTGTAACCCTTACCTTAAGTCTAATGAGAGGTCATGTGTATGTGACGAATCAGTTGCATTTGGTAGTTTCATGACACATTTTCATTATCACTTTGTGATGAATTGGTATACTGATAATACATTACAATGGTACCATGTCCACAGAGAGTGTAGTTAAGTGTAGTTAGACTATAGTCCAAATCGCCGGCATCACTAAGACCAGTCTAAATATTACAGTCATTTGTTCTAACTTTTAATTTCATATAGTTACTTACAATTCAGTTTAGGTATTGAACATTGCTTCCTTTCATTGTATGATGCGGTCTTAAAAAAACAAAACTGTGTGTGAACTTTGTGAGTAGCAAGCACACCTAACGATGAGGTCACTCTCGACAAACGAAGTGAAATCCTGGCATTAGCCAAACCATGAGTATTGTCATTTTTTACAGTTTTACCAAGTTACATGACAGCCTCCTATGCTAATCAACAACAATCTTACGAAAAGAAGTAAAAGGTGCAAAAACAAATCTGTTATTCCCTGATAGAAGTTTACTCAAAATGTATTATAACTGTACTAAAAAAGGTACTGTTCTGGGCTTCACAATACTTTTACAAGAAACTTTTATAATGGTTGAGCTGAATGCATTTCATAATGAAAAAGTCCTTTTAAAATTGCACGCATGCTGTTCATCTCATGATTAGTTACACTATCACAGTGATAAATCGTATCTATAGTGCACTTCCATTTGTTACATATGTCTCAAATGTCCAGCTTTGAAAGAAACACATGCTATTGTAAACATGGATGTATTTCTAAAACATGATATCTATGGCTTCGTTCCTGTCAATAACCAAGCGGCTGCTTCCCCTATTGACTGCCATGCTTTCAGTCAGTTGCATGCTATGACCCAGAAGACACTGCTGAGGTGAAAGGACCCAGGGAGTTCAAGTGTCAAATATTTCCTGTGAAATAAGGCAGAGAACAATGAAAGCTCCTTTAACCTAAATGAATTAAAATGAAAAAAAAAGTTTGATACAAAAGGCTCACGTATTGCTTAATATACTCAGACGGACGTTACACAAGTTTTACACAACACCACATCGTAACACTGTGAAATGTCCAAGCCAGTTTCACATCCAGTTATCTGTAGCCACTTAGTATATATTACACATTTATTCAGCTAGAAAATAGTTTTACAATGTTCTCCCAATAACCTAATACAGTGAACTCTTCAATGTGATCACGTTTGTGTCAATTCACTTTGATCGCTTAAAGCTGTTGATTCAGTAAAGTGAGGCAATTCAGCAGTTATAATTCTCTGAAGAAACAACAATCACAAAATACAGAAAAAGTATTTTATATACAGCTGCAAGTCATGTTATACAGCTAGAGCAGTGAAATGGTTGTTTTGTATTGGTTAGTGAATAAAGTTCCTCATTTTTGGTGGTTTATGCTTTTATTTAAGTTGATAAACTTTATGGTTCAGTGGCTGACTCAATGCACACCTTGCATTTTTGTGTTTTTTGCTCATCAGCTGTGTTTGCAGTACACATCTTTTGCAATTCAAGCAGCACAATGGCTTGGTTTACACGCAGTTTAGATTTATAACTAAATTGTTTACATCATGATGGACTAAACTTGTTTTCAAACGATGTCCCTGCCGCTTAGCCTCACCCAACAAATCTTGCCTGACTAACTGTTAGTCAGTGAACCCCGAATGCCTCCGTCCAGTCACAGGGTTACACACTCAATTAAGCAAATGCAATCCTATCCATTAGCAGACTGATACATTCTCCAAAGCTGACTTTATGTCAGCTTTAGTACTTAATTAAGTAGCACTCAAACACTCTAGTAATGCAGCTCAAGTGCACGGGAATAATCATTTCAAGGGCTGCTCTGAAGGGTGAAGAAAATGGTTTAACTGCACCAGTGTTGAATATCTTGGTAACTATATGACAGGGGTGGTGTCTTGTACTTTTGAAACAAATAAATACAACTTCTGTAAATACTATTCTCACAAACACTGGCTGGACATTTTTTTTGGAGGAAGACAAACATCCAGTGTCCATGTTCCCAAAGATTATGATACTCTCGATAACTAAAAGGAGGTCCTGAGCAAGTTTCAACACAATAGGAAAAGTTGTTTTCTAGATACTGTGTAGGGCCTTTTTTTCAAAGCCTTTCCTCCATCCTTTAATTAAACTCCTAGTTTATTAAATGAGAAAAAAAATCATGTTAATGTTTTGTAAAATTACCAGGGGTTTACCTTTTTCGAAAAATATGAGTTAAAGACTGCAGTAAATGCTTTTAAAATGTGCCTGATCCACTCTAAAGTCATATATACGTACCATGCCAGCTTTCACTATAATTAAACACATTCTACAGAATGACAGTGGGCCCAGTTCAGTTAACTGGGAAAAGGGGCTTTAAGGAAATAAAAATTTCATACAAACACTTGATCTAGTCTAATGTATATTTATAGCATTAATGTATATTGCAGACCCAGAGTTTTTTATTTTTATATATTTTTTAAATACACACTGACCTGAGAAAGGTATGTTATGGCTGTCTGACTAAAAGAATACAATATAGACCCTGATATAGATGTAAATGTAATACAGCTGAATTTGTTTGTATCAGATTGGTTTGTATTAAATGGAAATTATGTCACACTAAGATTAGTTATCCTGCTCGTTAGCCGCACTGACCTCTTGTATAGTGGACATCAGCTTGAATCATACAGGACCCTATATAATATTCTACATATAGTGTACACTACCCTCCAAGAAGTACTGGGGCACGATCATGGGCAATGTGCTGCCTATTTTACCCATCCCATAAACCATGCTTACTAAATACCTTTGTATCTCTGAATGGATTCAAATCCATCCACATTATTTTGATGAGGAATCGGTTCCACAAGAAGAGGAAATAGGTAGGGCATTTGTTCTTCAAATGATGCAATGATAACTGCAAGACTGTTGTACACTGAAAATAAATAAGCAATAACCGGTGAACCACAGCAGAGCAGATGTTCTTACTGAAGCGAAATGTGTTTCCCTTGACACTAACCCAACCCCAAACCACACTGATGAAGGTTTATAAATACATCATCTACTGGTTGACCCACTGAACCTAAAATTGCGACTACAAGGTTGTCAAAATACATCTTTTACATTGCTAAAAATATGAATTGGCTTAATAGTGGCATATTAAAACCACAGACGGCCTTTTAATAGCATGTATAAAAAAATAATAAATCAAGAAAAATCTGTGACATTGGGTAATACACTACATGCAAATTCATTATAAAATATAATTTGTAATCGTCACCACCCCTGCAATTGAGTTGAGTCTTTTAACAGGACCTTTCCTGTATAGATAATAACACACACAATAGTTCCCTCAAGCAACAAGCAGATAAATATTGTTGTACTCATACTACAAAGCTAATCCTGTAAATGTGGCATCCTTTTACCAGGGATATCGTCTGTTCTGCAATACACGGTACACAGCTCTTTTCTTAAGCTGCCTTTTCACAGCAGCACTTTCTAAGGAAAGTGAGTACATATATATCATACAATAACATCTGACAATACCCAGTTCTGTAACAAAGCATATTCCATTATAGGCACCTGACAAAATCTCTTCAGATGGCTTTACCAAACATATGCTGTTTCTTAAAATGAATCTAAAGCAGTGCACAGAGAAAACAGTCTTTCCAAAAGTGTTCAAAATCTGAAAGTGTAAAACTGTAAATGAGTTGCAGAACATGTATTACCACACCCTTAATGTTGGAGCAACAGTAACTGGAACTGAAAGACTCGCTGGACTCGCTTCAGTGCAAATGTAATACCACATTACAAGATTCTAATCTAATACCACATTACAAGATTCTGAAACAAATAAGCTAAAAAAAAATTTCTCCAACAAGCTAAGGTTTCTAGATTACCTTAATTAGAAATCACAATATTCACCCGTATCCAAATTATGAAGACAATTTTTTGGTGTTGCCAAGAGGCAACCAAACTAAGCCAATCTGTTACTGTAATTACAGTACATGCATTCCGTTTACAGTTAATTGCTATAACAAAAGGTTGGCCTTACCTGAGTTACCAGTATTTAAAAGATACAGCTAGATGTAATATATCACTGTCAATGGATGCGTGCTAATTCAAAACTTCAAAAGCACTCAATGATATATTCTAAAAGGTAAAGCTAAGAAATGTATGGAGTATTTTGTATATATAAAATCTGCATCTCCCTTTTGCAGTCAGTTTCTGTCACAATGGGCAAGACAATCCTTTTAATTTTAAGGTTTTTGGCTTGTGTTTCCTTATATGAATTACTTTAGTAGTAACAGACTGAGCCAAATGCTCTTCAGAAGTGAGGACCCTTGACTTTGCTGCAGGAAATTGAGACAGTAATCACAGGAAGGGAATGCTCTAACATCTCTCCAGAACTTATCTGGGAAATAGATTGCCAGCTGCAGATGGTGACACTATACTCTATTGACCATAGTTATAAGATGCATTCAAATCAATGTGTCTTTCTGGTGTCTTTTTGGATGATAAGTTTACATACATGTATACAAATGTTAGTCTTAAGCAATGTAATGCATTTTAGCTGAGAAGATACAATACTTACAGAGTCCTGTCCTGACGATGCTCTCCTCAGTGTGCTGTTTACTGCTCCCCAGGCAATGCCCAGCTGTGCTGCCTTGTCATCATGGTTATACTGAGGTTCACCCTAATCTCATTTGTATATAAACCAACAAAACCCACCACACTCTCAAAAAGGAAGTAAGCAAGGCGTTGAACAGGAAGCCAGCAGGGTTTCCCAAGGTTTGTGAGCAGCGTGTTTAGTAAGAGCTGCTGTTCATTCAGAATGAAGCTTCCAGTTTAATTCTCTACTTAGTCACTTGAGAGCAAGAGCTACAAAAGCAGCTTTCCTTGTTAAGGCTTATCAATGCCTTGGAGAGACCTCTCTCCCATTCTTAAGCCCGGATTCAAGATACCGGTATTTCTCTGATCCTAACCCTAACAGTGGAACTGGTAGTTAACTGAAATGGAGAGTTTATTAACTAATAGAGTCACACACAGCAGTGCATACTGTGGTGAAATTCAGCTGCTACTACTCTTTGAGCTGAACCCACTAGTCACTCACAACACTTGCTGTTTTGCATAATTCAGGGAATCAGTGAAAACAGCATCTTTACAAAGAAATCCAACTGCATTGTTCTTCCTGGCTTGTTATGCAAATCAATGGTAGTTTCTCATACCTTACTTATGGCCCAATACGACTTTCTAAAGAACCTTCCATTAAATCTCCCATTTAAGTATAAACTAATCCAGAACTTGCTTAGCTTACAGGAGCAGATGAGAAACCCAGGGTTGTCTGACAACAAGTAGGATATTTAATATATAAAACCAATTAAATATTCTAACTCTGTCCGAGTTCAAATTAATTAAATTAAAGTCAGCACTTACAGTAACACTAAATAATTACTCGAAGTTAGTTTTACTACACACTGTACATAGTATGCATATCATTTTACCAATCCTTAAATTGTAAATAACAATAATTGTGGAAAAGACGGTCTGCCTTTCATTAGTTCAAGATAATCTTATGTAGTTACAAGAAAGAAACCCCAATAGGAGCTGCTCAGCCCATTGCCCTGGAGAATATGGGCATTATAATAGAATAAGCTCCCAGAAGCCTGGTGTGCAATATTATCAGTTGGAGGTTAGTGCACTCGTCGTTCCCTTAAGTGAAAAGACTGAAGCCATCCACATTACAAAACCACTGTATTAATTAAAGTGCATCATGCTAACAAAATAATTCCAGTAAATCTTATCTAATAAATATTGCCATCAGTAGGTCTCATATTTTCATATGTGAAAAACACACACATTAGAACATAAGAAAGTTTACAAACGAGAGGAGGCCAGTCGCCCCATCTTGCTCGTTTGGTTGTTAGTAGCTTATTGATCCCAGAATCTCATCAAGCAGCTTCTTGAAGGATCCCAGGGTGTCAGCTTCAACAACAACATTACTGGGGAATTGGTTCCAGACCCTCACAATTCTCTGTGTAAAAAAGTGCCTCCTATTTTCTGTACTGAATGCCCCTTTATCTAAACTATCTAATGTCCATTTGTATTTTGTTCACGGTTATGACAGACTACATTATTATTATTTATTATTATTTGTTTATTTAGCAGACGCCTTTATCCAAGGCGACTTACAGAGACTAGGGTGTGTGAAATATGCATCAGCTGCAGAGTCACTTACAACTACGTCTCACCCGAAAGATGGAGCACAAGGAGGTTAAGTGACTTGCTCAGGGTCACACAATAAGGCAGTGGCTAAGGTGGGATTATGAACCGGGGATCCTCTTGGTTACAAGCCCGTTTCTTTAACCACTGGACCACACAGCCTCCTCTTCATGATTTCTGTGAAATGTACCCATTGTTGTGTAATATGTAATTCTCTGTGAAAATTCCCATTTCTGTTAGAAGTGTAAATATACATTTTTTTTAATCACTGAAAAATAAATACAGGAAACGTTTGATTGTTTGTTTGTTAATGGTTAATCAAGCATTTCTTTTAAACTAAAAACACACACACACATTATATATTATATACAGTACTGTGCAAAAGTTTTAGGCAGGTATGAACAAATGCTGTAAAGTAAGAATGCTTTCAAAAATAGACATGTTAATAGATTATATTTATCAATTAACTAAATGCAAAGTGAGTGAACAGAAGAAAAATCTAAATCAAATCCATATTTGGTGTGACCACCCTTTGCCTTCAAAACAGCATCAATTCTTCTAGGTACACTTGCACAAAGTCAGGGATTTTGTAGGCATATAGTCAGGTGTATGATTAAACAATTATACCAAACAGGTGCTAATGATCATCAATTCAATATGTAGGTTGAAACACAATCATTAATTGAAACAGAAACAGCTGTGTAGGAGGAATAAAACTGGGTGAGGAACAGCCAAACTCAGCTAACAAGGTGAGGTTGCTGAAGACAGTTTACTGTCAAAAGTCATACACCAATGCAAGACTGAGCACAGCAACAAGACACAAGGTAGTTATACTGCATCAGCAAGGTCTCTCCCAGGCAGAAATTTCAAGGCAGACAGGGTTTCCAGATGTGCTGTCCAAGCTCTTTTGAAGAAGCACAAAGAAACGGGCAACGTTGAGGACCGAGACACAGTGGTCGGCCAAGGAAACTTACTGCAGCAGATGAAAGACACATCATGCTTACTTCCCTTCGCAATCGGAAGATGTCCAGCAGTGCCATCAGCTCAGAATTGGCAGAAAACAGTGGGACCCTGGTACACCCATCTACTGTCCGGAGAAGTCTGGTCAGAAGTGGCCTTCATGGAAGACTTGTGGCCAAAAGCCATACCTCGACGTGGAAACAAGGCCAAGCGACTCAACTATGCACGAAAACACAGGAACTGGGGTGCAGAAAAATGGCAGCAGGTGCTCTGGACTGATGAGTCAAAATTTGAAATATTTGGCTGTAGCAGAAGGCAGTTTGTTCACCGAAGGGCTGGAGAGTGGTACACGAATGAGTGTCTGCAGGCAACAGTGAAGCATGGTGGAGGTTCCTTGCAAGTTTGGGGCTGCATTTCTGCAAATGGAGTTGGGGATTTGGTCAGAATTAATGGTCTCCTCAATGCTGAGAAGTACAGGCAGATACTTATCCATCATGCAATACCATCAGGGAGGCATCTGATTGGCCCCAAATTTATTCAGCAGCATGACAACGACCCCAAACATACAGCGAAAGTCATTAAGAACTATCTTCAGCGTAAAGAAGAACAAGGAGTCCTGGAAGTGATGGTATGGCCCCCACAGAGCCCTGATCTCAACATCATCGAGTCTGTCTGGGATTACATGAAGAGAGAGAAGCAACTGAGGCTGCCTAAATCCACAGAAGAACTGTGGTTAGTTCTCCAAGATGTTTGGGCCAACCTACCTGCCGAGTTCCTCAAAAACTGTGTACAAGTGTACCTAGAAGAATTGATGATGTTTTGAAGGCAAAGGGTGGTCACACCAAATATTGATTTGATGTAGATTTTTCTTCTGTTCACTCATTTTCCGTTTTGTTAATTGATAAATATAAACTATTAACATGTCTATTTTTGAAAGCATTCTTACTTTACAGCATTTTTTCACATCTGCCTAAAACTTTTGCACAGTACTGTATTTTGCTTTGGAAACATATGATTGTGCTATAAACCTCTGTGTACACAGAACCTCAGACTCTAAAAGCAGACTCTGAAGTCAGTATACTGTATATGCCAAGGAAACGGCAGCAGCCAGTCCATAAAGGGAAGAAAAAACAATCCATTTCATCTGTTTCATTACATCATGCTTGATTAGATATGCCAGATCTTTGTAATCAATTTGTAAGGCATGCTGAAGATATTATTTTACATTCTGCAGTTTGTATCAATCTTGCTGAAGAAAACAACCCATTTGATCCTCCCTCTTACAGTTTTCCCAAACGCACCCTTTGTTTACTAGAATACGCATCTTTGTAGTCTTTATACTGTATGATAAGAACAAGGTCCACTTCCACTTTTGCTCTCCTTATTTAACCATTCACCCATATACACTGACTTTTAAAATGACCGGGTTATGAGTTCAATCACAGTAATAACTGGACACTTAAGAATCAATAGTTTGCAGCTTATATTGGGTAATCTCTCTTTTTCATGATAAACTTTAACTTTTTCTTTTCAATGTGTCTATCTGTCAGTCACACTCTATGATGATTTTGCAGTAATATTGACCAAAGCTTTATCATACACTGGTAGCCTTCTATAGACATTTCAGATTGAATTTGCTGATAAACCAATAAAATCTCGATTTTACACAAATGTGATTGTGAGGAGCCTCTGAATATGCCTGCACTAATTTACTCCATAGCCTTTGAAATTAGTCTCCCAGTAAAAAATAAACACATACACACCACCAACCATTTACCCAAAACTCAATAATTACTGCCTCTGTAAATGTCATACGCACAAACACATCGACATCCACACACAATGCGGCAGGCAGAAAATGTATTGACAGCGAGTTCTCCTAATGAGGTTCTCCAGATGGCTGCTGCTATCTCTGGCTCTGTAGTCAATGTAACCTTTCACATCTCGGCCCTCTGCTGCTTGCCTTGCTCCGTCAGGCTTATCAGTCTCAGGCCAGTGGAACACAAACCAGTGCGTCTTTCCAGAGATACACTATGCGAGTCGAACACAGACCCTGTTCAATTATCTTCCAGTACACTACAACCTGTAGTAATGCAATTTTCAGGGCTTTTATTTCTCCCTTTGAAGATATAATTACCAGCAGTCATTGTTACAGTCTGCCCACAGTATCTTCCTGGAGAGGGCGATGATTCAATTGAGTGTGGTTATGTGGCAATATCATTCAGACAGATCAGTTACTTTGTATGCCACTGTTGCTCACTATTTATTTAAGTGTCTGCTGTTTTATTTCCCAGATAAGTGTATTAGGAGGGAGAGTATTGTAAGTAAGTTTATTTTTCAGCAGAGCACTCAATGACTCATTGTTACTGTTCCTGTAGTTCTTGGCATTACGTTCACAACTGGGATCTGTAATTTCCACTGGAAGATACATATCTGGAAGGAGAAAAATAAATCACTCTGGTAGAACAAGACCTGGAACTCCTGACCTTATAGGGTCAATTGCAATAGCCCTGAGATTTGAGTTTTTAGTTTAGTTTTGTACTAAGTTAATATGGTACTAATGGGGAATCCTCTCTTTAGTGAATCCTGTTTACTATAATTTCTGATACAATGTCCAAGTCAGAATATAACAGGGGTGAAAGAAAACAAACTACTGATAATATCACATCCTCATTCATACCAATCAAATTGATATAAAGCTGAATTCCATCCCAAGTTTTATAAATCAGGCCGCACAGCATATAACCAAATATCAACACACCCAAATAAACTGTGGGTACTGTAAGTATCCGGCGGGCACGGGGGTTCAATAGGCAAAGCAGGAGGTTGAGACAGAGCCTATTGACACACTGGCAGGAGCGGAGCACAGAGCAGCAAAGCCTCCTGTGGTATCATAACACTTCATCTCCGCTGCAGGTGTCAGTCACATACCAATCCCCACACTACACTTCTACCTTCACAACCCCTGGGGTAAGCTACAGTGCAGACCTCAGTCTCAAATGATCATTCTTTAAAACTTTGTTTATACAGCACACTTCAGATAGGTTTAAAGCACAATTAGTTTCATTTTATTTAAAGCCTTTTATAGTATCTCACCAAGTCCGATTTCTGTATATTACACTGGACCAGTGACACAAGATCCAATTCTTCTCTCATGTCACTTTTGCATAATACGCAGTAGACTTCTGTCTTGTGTCAACTCTCTGGCTGTGTTTCTCTACCTGTCAGGATGAATACTCACCAGAGCCTTCTTGTTTTAGATAGAGGACACACACACACACACACACACACACACACACACACACACACACACATTACCTAATAAACCTATAATGCGTAATAAAACCCTCATCCAGTCTCATAGCCATTTTGAGAAATGGTGCTTGTTAAGCATAGTTTGGAAGGAAAGACAGCCCCAGCAATATGTCACTTTCCTCAAGGTATAAATGCTCTGTGATTGCCCTGAAATATCCATTGGACTATTGTCTGACTGAGCTCCGGCGCCAAGCAGCCAAATATTGTATCAACACACTGTTGTCATTTCGATGTCTTCCATTGTCCATTGTATTTACACATCTGTTCAATAAAATCATGTTCTACTAAATACTGGGGTGTTTGTCTGCTGAACTGATATGAAGAAGCAAGTCCAATGAGCAGAGGTGTTTATTACAACAGTGTTTTTGTTGCTGAGGATTTTACATTTCACCATCTGTGTTTACTATCAGTTAGAAACCACATTCTTAACAAAGATGACAGCATTGGGGGAGTTTTTATCCACAGCCAATTGTGGCTGTCCTCAGCCTTCCATTAAAATCACTGTTTACACAGAGGAGGCACCGGGAGGATGCCTGTGCTTCCATACACCACTGTTCATTGTCCTACCAACAAGAAATAGCATCATCTATCACCTGGATACCAGGATCAAAGCACATTTGCAGTCCGTAAAGCAGAGTTAGGTAGGTAGACAACATTCCAAATAATGCCACTGTCATCCTCTTTACAAGGAGATCATTGACTATGTTAGCTATGATTTAGATTTTTAAGTTCTATATTTTTCACACATTTTACCATAATATTAATACTGCACATCACTACTGTACACTATTTGTGTTATTTTGCTGGAACATGTTAGCTGTTGTAGACAGGCCTATATTGCATCTCAGTGGCTCTGTTATAAAGTTTTAATAGACCAGACACTTTTTAGGGCATTTGTTACTAGGTTTTCCCTAGATATTCAAGGCTTCGAAGTAAGTAGGTTTTAATATGCCTTCATTTGATACTTAAATATCTTGGGTTTTACTCATACCCTACATGAACAGCACTGCTCAACATAATATGTAATCATGCATATCCACGTAACATCACAATGCCAGTTGATTCAAGTTCACGCATTCAGAGTGAGACGCATTCATTTACATGTTAACACACTTAACATTCAGAGGGTCCTCATAAATCAAGAAATAATAGCACAGTACCTGTCTATGCAAAATGGAACTCCAAAAGTCACATGACCTCAAGACAGAAGTCAATGTCTTGGAAATATGAAGGCACTAGCTCAAATTGTTTCTGAGATACAAGGCTTTAAGTGGCATGAAAGAGTTCACTTTTCTTCTATGATACCCATGATTAAACCTGGCCTGCAGCGGCAGACTGGCAAACTAATACATGCTCCCCAAACGCAGATGTTTAAAAACCTGATTCCTAGGACTGTAGCTCCCCTACAGTAGTAAAGAGATGGCAAACGCAAATCAAGCACAGCTTGACATCACACGACTCCCATTTTGTGCTGTCATAATCTGCATGCTAGTCCAATCCTTTTTTTAATTGACACACTGCTACACTGTATCACCAGGATAAAATGGGTTAAATGAGATTTCAATCTCAAAGGATTTATTCTGATCAATTCATCTTATTCAATTAATTAAAACAGCTAGGGTTACGGCAGCATCATTAAAGATGTTTTCAAATGAAATGTCATCAGCACTTTGTCAGCTTGTTCCCACAGAAGGGACCTCATTACAGCATAATGAGGTTTCCTTTCAATGTGCTTGGATTTCCAGCACCGTCTCCTGTAGCACAGTCCAGTTCCCAGAGGAAGTGGCTGCAGTGGTGTCATCTCACTCAGACTCACACACTGCACATGCAGCTGAACAGTAGTTTTCTTCGCTCCAGTAATGATCAGCATTTAGAAGGTGGCTGTTTAAGTTAATATATGGGAATGTGTCATGCATTTATTGCGAACTCAATAAAATTATCTGCTTGTTCACAATTATTTTGAATAGCTGGAAGCCTTACTAGAATGAAAGGATTAACTGTATTTGAACATGTGAATAGTGAAACCTTGTTTTCATGATACAGGATATCATACCATAAGAGAGGTATGTATCGTGATGCCTTTGTATTGTGATACAAGACCAAAAGCAAAATATAGCTCACTGTAGTTCACCAAGTGGTTTTATAGAACAAGTGTGTTTTACAGTTGGTATGAATACTCCCTAACTCATTCCATTTTTGTTCTTTTAACAAAATCGACTGTCATTAACTCATTTGCTCTTATTATGCATCATACAAGTAGCCAATCAGGATCATCACATTTATGTAGATACATATTTTTATCATGACCTGCATGTGGCATTGGGGTGTCAAGTGCTAAAAGGATGCCCACTTAGCCTTAAGTTTTTCCGGGCAGGACGGAGCGTCTAGCTTTACCTCACTGAAAGCCAGATTGGGCGCAACAGTCCAGAAATGAACGACAGCTCTCTTGAAGCCTGTACTGCTTTGCTCTCCCTTCTCTGCTCCGTCCGATTTATGGACCACCACCTACCCTTCTAACTCTACTGTCATATGTGATCCCAACCCAATCGCACACGCCACCCCTTTATCACTTACCATGCTCAGAGTAACAACACAACCCAATAACAGAACGTAAACAGGGACTCATTTAGCAAGGGAAACCTCCCAATTATTAATGTGACAGTGCACTCCCAAGACGGATTACGTATTCCTACACCAACCAGGTGTGACAACCTAACCCCTCCGTTGAGAGCTAGCTAAGTCACGCAGCCCCCCACATTAAAAAACTACAGAGTCTTACCCCCTCAATTGTGCGCCGCCCCCTAGGAACCCCTGGTCACGGTTGGCAATGACATAGCCTGGATTCGAACCTACGATCTCCAGGATATAGGGCGCATCCTGCACTCCACACTGAGCTTACACTAGGTTTTTATAATACACAACCATTTAAAAGATCAATAAATCCATATGATCAAAAACATTAAACAAGTGATTTATACTGCATTTCATATTTTACATTGCAATAATTTCAATTGGCAATGTTAGTATTAATTTATAAAAGTGTATATCATGTCAAAAGCAAGTGCAGTACAACTCATGAACTTAGACTTCCTGACTTAATACCCCCACCCAATGAATTAATAAAAATATGAAACTACATACTATTTGCACAGGCATTGGAAATTAATATTACAAATATACAACAGAGCTGACGTCACTGTAGTTATGTACCGTAAAATCACTACTAATCAAAAATAACTGACCCCCGGCTTGGGAGAAACCATCTTGTGCTCCCCCAGGGGTACCCTAGCCCTCAGTTTAGGAAACCATGTACTATACCAGAGTATGAACCAGTCCTTGACAGGCTAACAAGTGGGGAAAAAAAACAAAGTAGCTATACAGTTAACTGCAGTATTTTTACTACATTATTGATTCATTGGACAGTTATTACTGCAATGTTTACCATAGCTGGTTGTTATTATTTATTAGAATAATATTTCATACCTAGTGTAGTTATCGTTACTCGAACTGAACAGAGAATGGTTGTGGATAATAGAGACAGGGACGCGAGGGTGGAAAGGTACGGGAGGGCAGGAGGTGAGGGAGGTGCTAGAACACAGGCAAAGATGAGCAAAGGTGGACCGGTCTGTAGCTGGAGAATACATCCAGAGGCTAAAAAAATAAAAACCAAGTCTCTGAATTTACTGGCTTCTTTTTTTTTTTTGTTGCTGCGGTTGCTTTTAATTTCTTTTTCTGAGCATACTACTACTTCGTATATGATGTGGAATACATGATTGTAAACCAGTAACGCTAGTACAGTACTCTTTCACATAAACACGTTATGATTTTGAATGTGCGGTTCTTAAGAATGGTATTATTGTCATTGCTTGTGCCCCAGCACCTCTTTCTTTACAAATTAAGCACCAGTATGCACAAAAATGTTATGGAAACACGAAAATGTTGCCAATCATCATATACAGAAAGAAAATGTAGAAATAAAAAGTGAAAGAAAATGACAAATCTCCTGAGGCTTTGCATATTGTAATCAGTCCATTCCTCACAATTACTTCCACACAGCATTGTCCAAATTAAACACTGTGGAAAAGACTACTTAAACCCCTTCCTGTCATATAATAGATAGCATTAATAAATCTGTCCTGTGCTGCTTAATATCATCAGTGACTCATTTAACAATGATGCAATCTGTAGATAGAGAAAAAGCCAGTGGAAGTTGGTTTGTGAAATGGGATTCTTGCCAGTAATGTGTGCAGATGGAGTGGCAAAGAGAACAGTCACCTGTGAGAGACAAAGGGGAGGGGGGGGGAATCTTCTCTCTACAACACTTACTGATCTAACACAATAACACCATTGCTTAAAGGTACACAGTCTAGTTTGTCGTAAGATGTTACATTTATAGCCAGCAATAATTTGATCTCTTGTACTATGATCCCCGACACTCTATCATGAGTTATTTAACAGAATAACGGTATGTAATGAACTAGACATTTTCCTTTATTTTCCAGTCTAATGCTGTCACAGCTGGTAAGTAAGTATAAAACATATTTTGAATATAAATCTCAAATTATCTGGCTTGGCTTTCAGTATCCGACAAGCAGTTGAGGTACACCAATTCAATTCAATTTAACTCTATTCAGTTCTTTATTATGTAACCAGGAAGCACTTTAGTCCACTGATAAATTAAACTTAAGCAGAACCTATGGTAATGGTTCTCCAGTTATGGAGAAAAGCCCCCAAACACAGAGAAATGGCCCTACGTAATCCCAGGTCCAGCAATGAAGCTGGAATGGGAGCAATTGCAAAAAAAAAGGAACATAATATTCAACCATGGGACAACTGCTAATTGACAACACTGCCAGGCTGCTGGTCCATGTCAACACAAAGGCAGATTGCAGGTCTGGTTGCATTATTACTTGATACAATTACTGCTTCAATAAAAAGCTAAGATAAGGAAGCGACTATGGCACCAACCACACTGTACTGACAGCATGGGCTCTGATTTCCAGGTTTCTCTGGATGTAGTTCAATTTGTGCCCCCGAAAATAATTTTAAAGTTGTCATTTAATCTTGTTACACCTGTTAATGCTGAGGTTACCCCTCGACATATTACTTCGGTAATGTCTATAACTATTATAAACCAGAAATGTGTTCTTTATCAATGAAAACGTATTTCGTTTTTAAGTCAAATGGGTGTTTTTCCGTGAACAAAACTAAGTAATCATCATGAGTACTGTAATTAGTATTACAATAAGGTAATACACAACACTGTCAGAACAGTATTGCCTTTTATTAGACTGAAAAAAATGCATGATAATACAAATAGGGTCACTTCCCAAGGAAATTCTTGTACCTCAAAATTTATAAACACACATTTATTAGACTCTTGAGAAGTGGTTACAACCTGCCTTATACAAATCAGACAGATTTACAGCAACAAGATAACACATTCCACTGTAAACCGCAGTCAATTTACAGTACAATCTTACAGTGGAAGATAGGAACGTTAGTATACTGAATTTCCCAGAATGCCATCTCTTGAAGCGGTATGACCGGCTGCAAATACTTACTGGCCTGCTAAAAGCCAGGGCTGGCCACTGCTGGTATTTCTCATGTGTAAATAAAAGCTCCGACAGGGTTCAGCAAAAAAAAACAAACCCCAACACATACCTTCCTGTTGGCATGAGTCTTACCAGCTGGAACTGCACAGATACACGGGTCAATTCTGAGCCCTTAACTGGCCAACTTAACCACTTCACAAACTTAAAAGGAAACAGATTACATTTTGAGGAATACTTTAAATGAAATGTGTTCAGCAATAAATGCCAAGACATTAATAGGCGGCCCAGCGTGTAAGACAGTGTGAATTTTATGAAAGTACAGGGTTTTTTCAGTAATAAAGTATCTGGCCCTGAATACCTTTGTTGAAATAATTGCTAAGAATATAGCTAACTTAATTAGGAAAGGAAAGGGCATGTATCCAAGTCCCAATTCAGGTGTGATTGCCTTCGATTTCAATCACAAATATACAAGCTTGGACACAGTATATGAGAAAATATACAAAACCTAAATATGACTATAAGAATAGTCTTTTATGTGTTTTTAATAGAAGCAAAAATAATGGTTAATAACAGAAAGTACTGTATCCTCTTCCTTTGTAGGCAGGTGGTTATCAACAAACAAATAGTAATCCTTGAAGTAAAATCCATGCAGTCTCTGTTTTCTTCTTGTACCTTAAATCGCTGGTCTTCAGTTTCTCGTCTGAGAAACCCAAATCTATTACATTAACAACTGAAGTTTGCAGAGATGTTTCCAAGACGCACAGCCTCTTTACAGTGTGAGGGTCGTTACCAAACCTTCTGATAGGATTTATTCATTAAAAGCCTCGCTCAAAGAATCCTTGTATGAATCACCAGGTAGGATCATTTTCTCCCTTTGTATCTGTATCCAGTTACAGAAACAGGCTGGTAACCTCTATAGGATCAAATGCCTGAATCTACTCTAGATGCACCAAACCTGACAGGATATTTAACATGTCAGCTCCCCAGCCAGTGAACTCTGGGTACACTCAGATTTAAGGCCCAATAAGCTTTTTTATCGGGTGCGAATTCCTGTAACCAAATGCCAACATAAAACAAAAACTGTTCCTTATTCACTCTGTTTACTGGAAGAACTTATAATCTACTGGTACCAAGATTTTTTTTTTTTTCCTAGCTAAAAAGTTGTCTGTAAAATAAATTGATACCAATGCTCTAATGACCCTCTATTGACCCTCTTACCAATTCAACACACAGTTCTGTCCTGTCAGTTCAGGGAGCAGACCCCTCCCAGAACAGGATAGATTTAGACGTGTTTCAATTTTCGTAGCTTTCCTATATTGCATCAACATGCCCACTTACCTCCTTTACTCCTGGAAAGAGTTAAATACTCAGATTTCTCCATGTCTTTGTGGTGAGCAAAGCTCCCAAAGTAGCATCCAGAAAGCACACAAGGGACTAGCAGAGAGCGAAACTGTCAGAGTGGGAGTAAGGTCCCACACAGTACAGGCTGTCAGGGAGGTGGTGTGTGTGCGTGTGTGCGTGTGTGCGTGTGTGTGTGTGGAGGGGGGCTGAACTTCCTTCAGTCTGGTCCAGGGAGAAAGACAGGAAATGAGCAGGAACTGAATGTTTTAGCAAGCTCCCCTCTGCCCATTGTCAGGGCTCTGTCCCCCTTTCCTTCCCAGTATTAATGTTTTTTCCTGCTTTGCTGGGGAGAACTTTTTTTTTTTTAATAATGTAGTTCTGTGAGCCAAGACAGGGAAATCATGATTTGGGGTTTTGTTGAAAAACAAAACAAAACAAAACAAAACAAAACATCTAAGGTTTACTGTACTGGGGGGCTAGGTGCTGCAGTAGGCTAGTTTACTAGACTCTCATGCCTTTCACCAGGCCTGGGTTTGATTCCAACTCAAGTATTATGAAATTAATCTGTCTCTGTTTGAGATGTTCAGGTCAGGACTGCGGTGCCTGGCAGCACACTTACCACAGTAAAAACATAGCAAACTGTAATAAATAATGCATAATGAAGGCATGGTAATGCACAGGTAAGCATTGTAAAGTCTATAAAAGGTATGGTAAAGCATATTAAATAATGGCAAATCATGGTAAACTCTGGTGAATGCATTACCATGGGAAAACGGCAACATTACAGTGATCAACTTTTATAAGGGCACTGTGCCTGACTATAGCCAGTGCCATTATCCCTCACCTACAAGCACCAACTCAACAAATTAAATGATTAGTACAGTTTAGGAAAATAAAATACTTCATGAGAATAAATAGCCATGGGTCTGAATAATGTTTGGTTCCACTGTATATAAAATACAATGCCAGTCTTTCCTTCCTGTGTGCTCACTGCTTCACAGCACAGGACATGGAGAGATACTGCCATGGACTTGCCTTGGCTTTATTGCTTTGGAAGCACCCACCTCTCCAATGTGATCAATGGAATGAAACACTTATGAGGTCATTGTTAAGCCAACAGGGTTGAGCTACTCTGTTGCCATACCATCTCGGGTTCTGATCTCATCGCAATGAAATGAGGTCTGGTCAGTACTTGGATGGAAGACAGCTGTAGAAAGCTGTGATGGTGGCTCAGTAAGGAGATTGAACTCTAGCATCTAGTCCAGAACATGTCAAAGCTTCTGCATGGTTTAAGGTGCAATGTGAACTCAACTTAGGTCCTTCCCTTTGCAGACAGACATTTCTTTTTGCATTTTAAGGTTTTTATCTGTCAACCCAGACTCCCCTTAAACAGATGAATACGTTTTCACACACAATTCCCTTTTAAATAAGTCACAATTGGTTATTCATTTCTCAGTCGTCAACACGTAATCAGTCCTCCTTTACTTCACAATAGTAACTAATCGAGGACTAGCAGTGCAGTAACAACAGTTTGCTGACACACTGAATACTGCATGTATTAAACTCCATTTGATCTATGCATGTGTACAAGTACCAGAAACCAAGCATCCTGAACCTGATGTTTTTAGTGAAGAAGTAAGTATGCTGGTTCCAGGTACCTTTCTGGCTCCTGCATAGAAGAACAGGGAATCAGCAAAGCACTGAAGTCCCTGTTCACTTTTCAATTATTACATATTTACTGGGCATCTTAATAACTATGCTATTAACTGTCTTAACAACCACCCTATCCTGTCACAACTTTAGCCACGGTTCAGTAACATACACTGGGGAGAAAATCCACACCAGAACCAGCAATAATAATTTGCAGTATAGGATTATTGTTGTTGATTTTCATTCCCCAAGTAATTCATTCAGGATTAGTTCCTTCAGGAATCACGTGAACTCCCTGATTTCCCTTTAGTGATGAGGTGAACGAAACAGTTTAGCCCAAAGGCACTCATTGTTTTACTAAAGTTTGTTGTAAAAATGGTAAAATTTAGTTCAGAGAAAACATTACATACTTCCCTAAACTTAATAACATCCCTGTAAATATAGTTCCATTCGTGACCAGCTATTTTACAGCCTGCATGGCTCTCTCCCTCATTTTTTAAACAGGGAAACTTACCCTGCAGTCCAATACTCATCAATTTTAAAATACTTGGGTCAACCCTAATAACATGGTGTAACATTACCAGAGTTTTAGAATATTATTTTGGTGAGCCTCTAAAATGAAAAACAATTTAACAATGTCACTACCATGATACTAGCTGACTGGAAAAAAACATAACTGCAGTTTAACAAAGCAGTAGCAGGATTACAGCTTTGTTACACATTAAAAGTAACAGTTTAAAATCAACAGGAACTGCACTGTTACTGCAATGTATTCTGCTGTTGTATTCCGGCATTTACTGAAAGCAAAAAACTATAACATTCACGCTGGCTTCACAGACTCTGATTAGCACAAGTCTACTTTACATAAAATAAGAGATTTGTGATAAAATCGGGGGACCAGCCATCAGAGTTTTAAAATGAACTTATTCAACTATTATTATTTTATTCCCTATATCAATGCTTCTCAAATACAGCTACCATGGCAGCACAGCTGACCGCTGACCACCCCTCTCATAATCAGTCTTGCAGAGGAATTGCTCACTGTCACTGCCATGCATTACAAAAATGACACTTTGAACAACCAGACTAATCCCAGGGCAAAAATGTATTTTACAAAGAAATAATTGAATCTAGAGTAAGTAATCTAGAACAAGCTTGATTGAAATTCTCAAATTCTAAATATTTCAAGTGCAGCACAGAGACAGAGAAACTGAGTGGAAACCAACAAAGTACGGAGGATATGATACCCTGTTTTACACTGTGTTGCTGCTGGGTCATTGGGATCCTATTAAGAGACAGCTAGAGAAAGTTCTATAGGAACCGGACCGGCATTGATAGCCAAATGGCCTCCTCTCATTTGTAACTATGGTCTTATGCAGCTTTCATATCAGCATTTAACAGCTGTAATGTAAACTTGTAATTAGAAGGCCAATAATTGTTACCTGTGTTGACCAACATTACCATGTACTCTACGCTTCTCTCCTAGTTTGACACACTTTGAAAGGTCAGTCCAGTAGAAGTTCCAGTACTTCTTCAGGGTTAAATAGGGCACTGATTTACCAAAGAACGACAAAGCTCAAACAAATCGTTATTCTGCTGCTCTGCATAATTAGCATAGGAGGAACGCCATGCTTCAATAACTCTTGTATAAAACCACAGATGTTAAAAATGCATGTACTTAAATGTCCAACTCAGCAAGTTAAATTAGAGACTTCTGAACAGAAATAAGGTGTTGTTTTGTAGTCAGTCGGGCAGTTCTTGTTAGTTTGCTCCATCTATCTTTCCCTCTTCCATTCAAAGTGCTTAACTTAGTTGCTCTCAGTGGCGATTAGTCCCTGGTGGAGTACGAGCAATGGGGGCTACTTCTGACCATGTCAGATTTACATTCCCCAGATAACTCACTTACTGTCAACTCCACAGCACTAACCATTACACCGTTCAGCTGGAGTTATGAGCCACTCACCGGTGGTTCTATTTAAAAGTATGCTTCATTTGTAGTTGCCTCACTTTTCACTGGGTCATGGACCAATTTTATAATTAACACATGCATTTCAAAATGACACTTTTACACCAAATGTTTCCCATGCATGTGAAGTGTGGTTTGCGTGTAGGCCCTGTTATATTGATTAGATGGAGTGAATTGGGTGAGGAGGCGGAGTAAAGCCTCTTTTATCAACTCGAAAAAATACCTAATTCCTCATTTTGAGAGGATTTAAATGTTACCTAAATTAAGTACTTAAACGTTTGACAGCATGGGTCTAAAGAGTTGCCTATTAAAACAGCCCTGACAATTCACAAGAAGAAAATGGACTAATTAAATGAACCTGTGGTGCTTCTGCAGTTTAACCTGTTATTGTTATTTAGTCCTGTTCCCTCCAGTTCACTGGCACATTCCTTATCAAGATCCCCATGACCCTTATAAGAGGTTTTCCATTAGTAAAAGCATAGCAGAAATTAATACCGCATAGTGAAAGCATGGTTAAGCGTAGGTTAGCATTGTACAGCCCAGGGAGGTATGGTAAAGCATATTAAAAAACAAGACAAACAATGGTAAACTATAGTAAATGTGTAGTATAACCTTGGGAAAAGCATTGGAAAATCACTGTGAAAATTTAGTGTGGTAATCTTTTATGTGGGGAGTATACCGTATGTTTTTTATAAATCCATAGCAGCCACCATTTCAATTACTAGTATCTCATAAACCATTTCCGATGACGACTGCACATTGTTTGGAAAAGATTTTGGTTTTTGGCTGATAAACTCTACCGCGTTGAAAAATATATGAGAAACTGGGCACTCAGCTTACAAGGCAACACCCAAAAATGATGTGAAATGCGGTACTGCTATTATGGCTTTCAGTAGACTTTTGCAATATCATTTTGAGTTTCTTTTATTACATGATGTTAAATAAAAGATCAAAATTTTTTTTTTTTGTATTATTATTCCTAGAATCCTAAAATTCCACCCGATCACCTGCACTACCGCCCCATCATCTGCACTACCACCCGATCACCTGCACTACCACCCCATCATCTGCACTACCACCCCATCATCTGCACTACCACCCCATCATCTTTAAAATCCCTTATACCATTGATGGTAGAGTTGATCATTTATTCGAATAAACTGGACACCTTGTAAATAGACTCTCTGTTGTGGACACCAATTCATTCCTGCACCACTCACATGTGCTTACTGTGCAACCCTGTAGGATTGCACCCTTATTGCCTTCAGTATGCTTCCAGATTTTTTAATGATAAATAGAGGTCATTCTTATTTATTTCTTATGATTATTAATGTAAAGAAATAGTGGTTTGTTTCTTTTCTGTATGTTTTATTTGTGTCTCTTATGGCCCCAAACCACTAAATAAAGCAACACAAACACCCAGCTACACAATTAAATTGAGCTACTCTCACTGAGCTGACCTGTGCAGTACCTGTTCTCTGGATAAACGTCAATCAGGACGATTTTATATCCCCCTAAAGATCTAAGCCTTAAAACTGATAGATTTGAATAATTAATCAGATCTACTGTAAGTTTCGCTCATTTCCATGGCTCCTGTCACATCCTTGGAATATATCTTTGTAAAATGATGTTTAACACAGATAATGATATTTCAGAGCACAGAAACATGGCAGAGTAAGAGTTGTACTTCATGCATTATTAAGGCGCTGGTTTAGGAAAGCCAAGGTAAATCGCATGGCTTCTTCACATGGCCACCAAAGACTAATTAAAAGCTGAAAAAATAAAGCCAGTGAGAGTCACCAGTTGTTTAAGAGGTAAACATATTGATAACAGCACATTTTTATTAAGCTATTATGTTGGTTATTACAACAGTATACTGTAATACTATGCCTTGAACTACATTATTTGTTTATTTAGCAGACTTTGTGCATTATTCATGCATTATTTAGCTTGGCTTTACCTAAAGATAGTAGTACTAACTATACTAACTACTGCTGCCTCCTTTGATCTAGAATGAAAATGTCTTTTTAAACACCTTCACTACTGTTCTGCTAGGTCAGTATAATCTTGGCCATTGCTTCCAAAGTATTATCACTACCTCTCCATGCATATTGCTTCAGTAGAATCCCCAGCTCCCCTCAATTCATACACATGTTTTGTCTGAACATCTATATTAGTAACAGAAATCCCCCACCATGGCTGTACATTCAAAACTATGATGAAAATGTTGATGACCATGACATATATCAGCAGCATGTACAGAATAAAATAGAAGAATGACCATGTTTCATGACGATTTCATGAGTGATTATCCAGACCTATGCACAAATGTAAGTGTGACAGAGATGAATGGACACACACACACACACAACATCCCCCTATACCCCCAAAATATGATATTCTCAATAACTTATGCTAAATAAGATCAAGTTTCATGCCAATTAGATAAGCGGTTCTCAAGATGTATGAAGAACTTTGTAAGGCATTCGTACGTACAGACGTAGGACCACCTCCGCTAAATCCCATTCGCAGAGAATTTCATCCCCATTGGGGGATAATGTCCCTCTCAGCGCAAAGTTGCTGTTTTCTGTTTCAACAACAGTGGTGGTTGTGGGAAACAGAATCATGTAGCCATGTGATGTACAGCACAAATGAGTGGAATTGATGTGGTTTTGTGGTGTGGACGAATGTCAATTTGGGTCTCATTCAAAATTGTCAGATTCACTTGCGACCTGGATTTTAAATTCCAAAAGGTTAAAAGCATGGCATGGAATATTTACATTACCCTATATTATACAATCTCTATAATTCTCTTACAAACTAGTGTCCTTTTTCTACCACAGGGTCTGCTTCTGAAATAACTATTACAATGTTTATTTCTGAGTTGAAGTTTGTGATATTGAAGTCATGCTGTACACTGTACCACGATGCAACACAAACTTTAAGCAATGAAGATCACACCTGATGATCAAACCTTCATTTCAAGCTAGTTAGTCTCTCGTAGAAGAGAAATGTTCCAAAAACACATGTAAAAATCAGCCTGGCTTCTTTATAAACATGAGGCAAAAAAGTTAGCTCCAGAAAGAGAGTGGGTGCAACAGTCATTTCTGGAGAAATCATATTGGTAGCAGTAGCAGTTACCAGCTTTATAAAGCACAGAAACTACGGTGCAGAAATTATGCAACCAAATATGACAAGATTACAGTAGCCATTAAGGACATTTACAGTAACTAATGAATCTGTTTTTTTGTGATGGAGTGGTCTTTGAATAATGTTGTTATGCCCGCTGCCCAATACCCAAAGGTTACCTTGTCATAAGAACACGACATTTGGATTATGCAGTATCCTTCTCAATTAACAAGACATCCACAACGGTATAATAAGGTCACAATGCAATAGGCAACAGTCTGTGCATAAAAAAATAAGAACATGCTGTTCAAAAAAATAAGGCAAGACAGTGTATATACAGAACATGGCTAAAGGGCTAACTGCCAAGACAGGAGTCAGATGGTGATAGCTCCTCTACACCTGCTGTATTCCTCCAGATTTTAATAGTTGGAAAGGTACCTGTTGCCCCCTTGTTTCTGTGCCTCCCTTTCGACCTGCGTTGCGAGTTGCCCATCATTCCATGGCGCTTGTCCCAAAACATCACCTCATCCCTCTGCTCCTGCTCCTGCTCTTCGGTGTGTGCCTGCCTGCCTGACTGCCTGCCTGCCTGCCTGGATTCCTGCCAGCAATGAGCTACTGGGCCTTGACTCTCACTAAAAGGGGGTTATCATCAATGTGTTGTTCTTAAGGGAAAGGGGTCTGTCAGCCGTAGGAACTGAGCAAGAAGGGAGGAGCCAATACTGCAGCCTGTTTGCAAGGAAATAGAGGTGAGGGACTAAGAGCTGCTGGTTATGCTGCAGTTGTTGGTATAGAGAGAGAGAGAGAGAGGAAGAGAGACACCCAGCACAGCAACAGCACGTAGACCAAGGACAGTCAGGAAGATGGTCAATAAAGCTCTTTTAAAACTGACCTTGTTCTCTTAGCAGACAGCATGGGCAGAAGGAAAACAGAAGAAAATCTTCCAAGGGCATTTGTGTCATTTGAAAAAGCTTTGAAATGGAAGACTATAAACACACACATGTGTGCTCTATATAAAAAACACTTAGAATAACCAACATACTACAGTCTACTATTGTTTTGACAAATACCTGGTACTCGTACAGTATTTAGTATCGGAGTAATGCTGTGTAGAATATTTCACACAATAGCATTTTCTTACACACATGTCCAAGAATAGCATTAACTATGATTTGCGTATACAAATCAGAGATTAATGAGGAATTAAGGAACAATCAAGCAAACCCCACTCACTGCTCTGTAAGCAAAGTGTGTGAGCATCTGCCTTCCCTGCGTATTTTAAAAGATACCATCTTTGAACTACTGCATATGAGGAAATGATGCAGAGTAACTACAGCATGCTGTTATCACCGGGGAATATACAGAAATATCAGTTCAGCCATTACACATTCACATTCATTATACATTCACAGACACAGTCCTGAGCAAGGTAAACACTTTTGGAAGATAAAGAATGAATGTTTACAGTATGTACAGTTTTCAGTATGGTTAGAAAACATACAATAACTAGCTGAAAGATGAAGACTGACAGGTGATATACTTGGACAGACAAAGGCAGATGAGTAAAGCATCCGGTCAGACCTTTTCTATAGCAGAGCTTTACATTTGGAAGTCTCCAGAGCACAAACAGGGACACAGGAGAGCAGGAGTTCTGAAAGACAGATGACAAACGCCACTTAGACCCTTAACCCTTTCTATCTTAGAGCAGGCTAATGTTATTGTCTGTATTCTCAGAATTCCTGCTTGCATTCGCTTTGACATCTTTTTACCTATTATTAAGAATGGTAAACTTTTTTTTTTTTTTTTGCCAGGAGAGTGAAACTGTCCCCACCCCTTCAGTAACTTTTTACCTGTCAGTAACTAAACTGACATGCCTTGCAGCCAATAAGAACACTGCTGGGGTGAAATGACCTAGGAAGTAAAGCTGAAATCCTGGAATGCAGAATACATGCTTTCCATAACATTTTTTTAATAACTGCAAATTTAGGCCTATATATAGAAGGTAAGATTTTGTAAATGTTTTTGTTTAGGGATGTTTAGGGATTTTAATAACTGAATACATGTAAATTTACAAAACGAGTACAGTATTATACTTTATATCAACAAGCCACTGGGTAAAAATAATGCTTACATAGTAACAAAATTGAAGTAATACGTAAAAAAAAAAACAAATCGCAGTACTATTTACAATGCTTCAATAAGCAGCTCTTTTTTTAACAGGCAGTGTAATACAAGTACAGTAAAAGCCCAACTTAAGCATAATTTCCAAACAGCAATTAAAAGCAATATAATAACGTGCAGATCATAATTAATCAATAAATGATGCCTTCTTTGAACAACTATAAAATATAAATAAACGTTTACATGAAGTAGCACATATTACATACAGTGCATACCTCCCGGTCCTGGCATAACCAAGCCTTATAAATAATGCAGTAGAGTAGACATTCATTTCATTATTTGAATAAACAATGACACATGCTCATCCCCAGTCTTGTTAGCTACAACTACTTTACCTTCTGGGAGCTTCTGTTTTGGTACAGATCCGGAATTCTTGCATGATGCATGAAGATACTCTGGCATTAACAGTGTACACTGAAACGTACTGTCAATCAGAATAAGATCAATTACAGTGCTTTTATTTTCATACTGGTTTGAAATGAAAATACTTGTACGTATTGTTTATTTCTGTAGGAATGAATGAGTCTAACAGTTTCTGTTATTTCTGAAGTCTGTATATTGCATTAGGAAAAGGATGGAGGATCTGTTGGACCCACCCTTCTCTTGCTGCTCTTTGGTAGTGCTCCAGACTTTCATACTCAGAGACTTCTTTCCAAAATGAAAGTAGCACTTCCCATTGTTCGTACCAATAACATGTTCTGATCCTTACGAAGGTCAGCAGAGGAATAAGTTCTGCTTGGTCAGCCTAGTTTTACTACAGCTACCACCAGCATATCCCAAAAAATGCTGTCTGGCTACCATAGAATACAACTGCTTACCATATATGAAGAAAATGGCCTTATCGATGTCCAGATATCATAATTTGTACTTTTGCATTGACAGGGCACCAGACAAACTTTTTGCCTTAAGCTGAGGGAACATGAAGCCACTTTATGGCTTGGAACTTGCTTTCAGGAGACTAGGTTTCAGGCCACTGCATGGCACACCAGGGGAGACTTGGGGTTTGATACAGCAACCAGGTTTCAAGCCACTGTAACAGTGGCTTTGTGTTCCCTCAGCTTTAGGAGCCAATGGCTGCTAGGCCCAAAAAAATTGGTCGCCAATCCAGTTGTGCCATATCTAGGAGCAAGTTGGTTGCTACCATATTCACCTGCTTAAAATACAACAACTTACTAAGAGAATGCAGTGATACTAAAACATGCATCCAACTATATTGCAATTAAATGTATTGCTGATCTGTAAAGAGGGGGGCACATTTGGTGCTGATGAAAAGCATTTTCCAGCAATCTTTACACTTTTGAGTCCTGACTTTAATGACAATAAAGACTTCAAAATAACAAATATCACAACCTTTATGCATAATCAATAAGCTAGCACAGCATGTAGTACATCAGGCTCTACCAGTGTTTTGCTGTTTACACTCAATAGCATTTCTTTACCTATTCCACTGGTTTGGACTTTTTCTGAATATGAGCGTGAATTCTCTGCTCCTGGAATATACATTATGGGTGTGTGATCTGCTCTGGGTGGTGCCATAAGGGATGTGTTTTAGAGAAGTAAAAGAGACAGAAATTAGCTGTATTTTTTCCGCTCTGTAGTTCCCTAAAAAGCATGTGTGGTGTCCACGCTTGCGAGATCTTTTGAGTAAAAAAGGGCACTCTTGATTCATATCACAAAACGAAAGTAAACACTGGCAATCGTACAGAATTGTTATTTTTTATTAAATCACCCAACAACATTTACATAAGAATTTTGAATATTTGTGTTTTAAAACTGATCACTTACTGTATAAGGGAGTTCCACTTTAGAAGTAACCCATCCAATTCAGCACTTCCTAATGTTTGAGATAATCAGTAAGATAATGTTGTTATTTCTAGAAATGATAGTTTAAATCAACTCCTGTTTTCTGCTAAAATGTGACACACCTAGACAGTTTCCTGTCTGAACTATCCATGATCTGTTATTACAAACACACATTAAATGTCTCTATAGTTCATTAATGCTACACATGGAACTGAAGCCTGAGATTAGAACTACAGGAAGTAAATATTAAAATCTTATTCACTAAACCTAAAAAATGAATATGCATCGAACACTGAAAAAATTAATGTCAGACAAATGAGTATTACCTGCAGATAGCCATGACCTACAGCCACTGTATACACATGACATACAGACGGACAGATATTTATATACCCCAGATACTGATATTCTCAATATCAGTATCTTTCAATTCTGTATTTCCAGTTTTTATAAATTTTACTGAAATTCATATATATCATATATATATATATATATATATATATATATATATATATATTTAACAATTTTCTAAATGCGGCCCAAAAATACAGATTTATATATACATATTTCACTGTAGTTATTTCACGAATGTTGTGCTAATGAGTGAAATAACTACAGGACTCTATGAACGCAGATGGAGTATTCTGTTTATAGAACAAGGAGCTCCCTGAGTCCAGGTGGACACTTGTACTTACTCTCAAGGGCGAGCTTAGATTGAGCAGGGAGAAAATGTAATGGATCTCCTCCTATTGGCGGAGGAGGGTAACTATCATTAACTCAACTACAAGTGCTTGCTCTTTAGTTGCATAGTAAAATGTTCATCTTTGCGGTTCACGTCCAGTCTTGCCTACCCATCCAATTCAATGGTCTGAGATGCCAATTCATTACAACTGGAAGGCTCAAACTGAACCCCCCAGATATTAACAACCAGCACCATCTTGTGTTTGTTCATTGTAATGCAGCCGTTAATACAAGACCAAACACATAGGGGAGTCAGCAAATAGTTTAGGTTAACCCAATGTGTTATTCTTCAGTCTGAAAGGCTCGTCCAGGAAAGGGGTAACGGGTTCACAAGAAAACATACTGTAAGGAACTGCACTGTAGAATAAAAAATAAAAAGGATACCCCTAAGAAATTACAAGCACATATACATGATTTGAGATAAGAGTCTTAGCTGCTTTATTCATTTCATCTTTCCTTCCACTCTATTATTTAATGTAATATAAAGATAATATTAAGGGCTACCTGTTAATGTATCTGACAAAGCCTTTCTGCTGAACAGCAAATTCTTTAGTAGAAAGACAGGAAAGAAACATGTACATATATAACATATATACACACACATACATACATACATACATACATATATACATACATACCCCAGTACACCGTATAATCTTAGAATGAAACCATGTCTGACTTTAACAATAACACAATAGACTGAATGTTACAATAATACAACTATCATGACAAATTTCAATTTTATTGCATATTTAATTAATCAAAAAACACATCCCAGAATGTAGTCACATCCCTTCTCAAACATTAAGCACGGGACTACATTCAGATCAGTATATCTACATAGCTTAATAGCACTTTACAACCGAGTGGCTTAACGTACCTTTGGCAGTTTGAAGTCCACAGGACCAAGTAGGGTGGACTTGACAGGACAAGTCACAGGAGTGGACTAGTGGTCAAGCTGGGCAGCGCTCACAAATCAACTGGAATTAATGCCCAGTGAAGGAGGGAAGGCTTGCTACTAACTTGATCTCAGGAGGCGGGATACGATCAGTAGCTCCTGCCTGTTATTATCCCAAATTCAATCCAGATTTTCTGACAGCTAGACACAAGGGCTCCCAGTGGGATAGATTCTAAAGAGAGAAACGTCTGTTCTGTTCTGTCAGGGTAATACTGCTGTTAAGTGTGAAGGAATTTCCTGAAAGCAACTAAAACGATATTAGAAAATGGATCAGAGATTTCCTTTAACCTAATTGGTCAATATGAGATCCTCAAACTCTGGTAAGGGACTTCAAATGTTGCCTTTCAAACTATGTTTAGTCTCTGTGCCTAATCAATCCATAGGAAAAAGTGCATACACAGTATTCATTTATCTCATTTACCTTTTCTGCTTGATGAAAAAAAAAATTATGTTCCAGTACAAGCCCTCTGAATGTTTTCTTTTAGTGTAGACTGTGTGCTTCCTTGCTGCCCTATATGTTCAATCTATCTAATTTCAATTTAGTATATTATTTGTTTATTTAGCAGACGCCTTTATCCAAGGCAACTTACAGAGACTAGGGTGTGTGAACTATGCATCAGCTGCAGAGTCACTTACAATTACATCTCACCCGAAAGACGGAGCACAAGGAGGTTGAGTGACTTGCTCAGGGTCACACAATGAGTGAGTGGCTGATTTGAACCGGGGACCTCCTGGTTACAAGCCCTTTTCTTTAACCACTGGACCACAGAGCCTCCAGAAAATAACATTTAAAAAAGAAAATAAAAACGTGAATAGCGTTTGCTGTCAACAGCAATACAGTAACCAGCAATATAAACTTGTATGTAGGAGACAAGTTGTAGAAATCAAATAACTGGATGCAGACTGATTACTTTCAGAAACTGTATTTCAGAATATTGTTATAACACAGGCTCTCTTCTCTAACAAAGCCTGGAGGCTTTGAATGAACTTTATGAACACTCTTCGAACAAGTTACTGAACAAACAGCATAGTCAGCATTAGCACATGTAGGCTACTAAATATTTTAAATAACTAAAACTTTTTTTTTTTTTTTTGCCAATGCATTTTCCGACCTAAAGTAAACTTAAATACTGAAACTTAAACAAAAGTACCAAATATAAAGTTACCAGGTCTTTTATTCGTTTACATGTTTTAAATTTACAAGGTAGATAATAACAAAACAGATCACAAAACATTACGAGGTGGCTGAATTTTTTAGTATTCAGTTATTATTCAGGCTGTTGGAAATAGTCACGAGGTGATGTCATCCACAGCTGGTAATTTAAAACTTGAGGAGGAAATATTGTAAGGCGACAGAATGAATGTGTTAAATACTTAATTATTATTGGGCTTTATTGACAGGAGACCCGTTATTACCTCATAACACACCACAGCAATGCTATTATCCATTCATTATATAACAAGCAGAGACTGCTCTATTGTTTTCAGTGGCCAGCCATTCTGTTATAACTCAATAACAGAACAGCAAAAAATGCACTATCATACTGTTCTAAAACTACTGCTTATTGACTCCTTCATCAATACCACCCATGTATTTGTTTTTAAAATATATCTGCAGAGTGTACATAAAATGTAAGTGTGACATACATACTGGGATTTCTATGATATGCCTGAAGGGTAACAAGCACCCAGATAACATTTTGAATGAAAGGGGGGAGAAGGTTGCAGGCGTATGGGCATTCTGGAAAGTCTTCTGGGGTTTCTGATCCCAAAGAGCCAGAATCTGAGTGAAGCTACCACACTGCTGATTTAGTTTCTCTATGAAAAAAAGTACATTGAACCCTTACAAAAGTACAACTGTTTAGGACCTGCTGTGTGGCACATTGCCTAATTCTGCTTTTTCAGTAGATTTGTCTGAGCGTTGACAGGAGCACAGCTTTAATAAATGTACTTTGTTCTCAGTTATTATTATTATTTGTTTATTTAGCTAAGGCGACTTACAGAGACTAGGGTGTGTTAACTATGCATCAGCTGCAGAGTCACTTACAACTACGTCTCACCCAAAAGACGGAGCACAAGGAGGTTAAGTGACTTGCTCAGGGTCACACAGTGAGTTAGTGGTGGAGGTGGGATTTGAACCGGGGACCTCCTGGTTACAAGCCCTTTTCTTTAACCACTGGACCACACATCCTCTAGTGTTCAAGAAAACCACTAAATCATCTTTATGAAAATCACAAACCAACGTGCATATTTATACAGAGTGCACAAGCTAGTACATTGAGATCCAGGTTCAGTGGTAACAGCAGTGTCTACATGAATGCAGTTTATTGATTTCCTGTTTCAAATGGTGATGCTCCATTTAAAATTCATGATGAAATACATGTTGGAAAATAAATCACATCCAAGCAGAAAGGCAGAGCTTTAAATAATGAATGAAAGCGCCACTGAGCCAGGGATCCCATGTGCCTCTGCACAGGCTGAAGTACAGACTCAATGTCACACTAATTAGCCCCATGGGCACCTATACATGAGCTTAACTGCTGGCCAAACAGTGTGGAGTGGCCACACAAAGACTCCATACCGATAACAAGAGAGCCAGTTGATCTGTTTTTGGGATTATTTTATGTAGGATTAAATCCAACAGGCAATATGATTAAGGCATTGTTGAACTGATGTTTTAAACATATACAATCGCTTTCTTGAATCACATACAGTATAATGGTACCACAATGGTAAAAAGCTGATTTTGGATGGGAGATATATATATATAGTATATATCCCTATCCAGCTTCTGGGAAGGGACTATATTTTCTCAAATCTGTCTTAAACAAAAAGGGAAAGGGAGGTACAGTACTGCGATACACCCCCCTTGCTCAGGGCTCAGTCAGTGGCTGAGCAGGGTTTGACCTGGGAACCTCCTGGTACCAAGCCTCCTTTTCTAACCACTGGACCACCAAGCCTCCTGACTCTAGTTAAGACTCTATTTCAGAACAGTGAGCCATCGTTCGGGTACCAGCAGAGGTGGCCAAAGCACAGTATAGTTTTATATAGATCAGACTTTCGAAAGAGTCAAAAACGAAAACACCTTTTCCACACCTATACGTTGGTTGCCATGTCAACCCGGTACACTAGAAATGCAGATGTAAAGTTTGTGATTCACCGCCACTCATCTCCTAAAAGCCTACTAAGCCTGGTCATTAAACGCTTGACACCTTCTGCCATACCGGATTAAAAGATTCAAAGCAGCTCAGCGTCTACCCGCAGACTCAAACTAGCAAAATACCACTTTGTTTTCTTTAGCAGTGTACAGGGAAGTTTTATGTCTGCTCGGCTCCTACAAGCCTACTAATCCTGCCGGTGAATTATTTCCCTTCGTCACCAGTTCCTATTTATACTAAAATCAATGATCTATTTAACATTCAATCAAGCCTATCATCAAACTCTTTTCATGTAGCTTTTCAGAGAGCGCTCTCAGCTTACCAATATACACCTGTGAGCTCCAGTTCCTTCCCTGCCACAGGAAGTTTAACAGAAGCACTGTAAAACACAGTCCATGTATTATTAGTGCAACTTTACAACAATAATATCAATGTTCCATCATATACCTCAACAGGTAATTCTAATAGAAGCAGATTGTTTACGGCAGTTATTGCAGGGGTTGGACCACCACTTAGAAATGCTCTTTTCAAAAAATGAGCTGCCCCTCAAATGCGTTTGGCATCCTTGACAGTATTTGATAACATATACAAGATGCATTTACAAACCTACATGCGAAATACATGCATTTCCAGTGGATGTTTCATGAGTAGCAATCCCAAGAACCATGTCTCTATGGACCATTCTAAAGCAGACTGCGCTCACAGATTACCCAGCTGTCCATGTCAAATCAGAGTTGTCCGCCCAAGCTGGCACTTACTTTCTACTGAAAATGTTGTGACAGGTGTTGCAAAATGTTTGTCAATGCTTTGTGTTTATTTAATTGAAGTAAATGGCTATAGAATGGGTCACATTTTCCAAAAAGGATGGATTTATTATGGAAATAAGACATTATCTGGAGCACTAAATATGATGAGTAATGGAGAAAAGGCTGCATAGCACAGGAGAAAACTTTTTTCCAGCTGTGTGTGCTTGACTGCCAAAGTGTCTGTGAGTCACTGAGGGTCTGATAACATTAACAGGGTATCAAATTGAGGAATGTGCTTTTCTAGCCTGTGCTGGTTTGCCTAGCCATCTCTCGTCTCCTGGGAGTGATAAAGATATGAGCTCAACCACATTGCACAGAAATGATATCCTCGTCTGGTTAGGATACTTCATATGTGCTTGAAATTAAACTAAATGCAGAGCTCGGCTGTGTCTGCTTAGCAGATACCATTTGGAGCAGTTCAATTCACCCGGTCATGCTGTCGTTGGATTTAACTGAATGCAAGACAAATTCCAAAATCTGGTATGAAATTATCACTCAGGACCACAGAATATGAAAAAGTTATTTGATACTTGACCCTCTCATGCTTGTTGTATATCATGTTACACCCACTCCCTATATTCTAACAAAAATGTTTTTGTAGGACATTTACCTGTATATAGAAAACTAAACTATGCCAAATTAACAAAAGAGATGGAATCTGAGGACTAACTCATGCAATGAAAAAACAACATTCCTAAATTGTGCAATTATCGCTGTATTGTTAAAACAGTTGGCAACGCAAATGCAATGTTTAATCCAGTCCATTGCAGACACTCAGATCACGAGGCCTGAATGTGAAGTTCAGGTCAAACCCTCCCACTACCCAATTTGTGAAAATATACAGACACAGACTGGTCTCTAAAATATGATTTAGAGGTATCCCATTTGAGGCTGTTTAGGGGTCTGTTTTGCAATTACCTGCGACTGTGATTACAGACCACAAACGTGTGCTTGTAATAATGACTGGATCATAAATGAGTGGATCCACCTGCTGCAAACGTGGCTTTTTAACATTACAACAGTAAGTAAAATCTCAGAACTAGACCCTTGCTGAGTACACACGTGATCCGATTCATGTACCTCGTATGATTCACCAAATGACTGGGCAAATACCCTTCTCTACCTGCCTGTTACCTGTCACCAGAACCAGGGTTATACTACAAGTACAATACAAGACTGTGCTGCTGGAAACGTGGAGCATAAACCTATCCATAAAAACAATTGTCTAGGATGAAAAGAAAATGGAGAGGCAGTGGGTGCCACAGTGCTTACAGGACATATGGGTCTATTTTCATGATCTACAGTACTGACACCCCAACATGTATAAACCTGATTTTCTACAGTCCTCGTTTCACTGTATTGTTTTTTAATGTAAAAGGGTTCACAAGATTAATGTTAGTTAAAGGATGGCAGTATTTAGATCCACTGCCGTTTACATCATTAAAATAGATAATTCCAGCAAATCTCATATAATATACAGAATATACAGTCTGCACCCACCCCTACAATGTTCTTACACTGCCTGGATTGTGAACAAACTTTCCCTGTATCAGAATATATCATTATTTCCTTAGTAAATCATTTTCCCACTTGGAGATGCTGTGTAAACGTATGAAGAAAGCAAAGCACAGTTAACAGAGGAATACAGATGGACATTTTTAAATGCTGCAGCTCTCCATTTCCCTCTAGTGGTGATTGTAGGCACTACCACAATCATCCAGGGAGCCCAAAGCTACCCTGAATTAATACTGAAATGGAAAAGCACTCGTGTAATCAATTGTCAAATCTAGTTAATAACACAAATCACAAGGACCTTTTTTGATGTTTAGGCATTATATTACATTAAAAACAAAAAGCATGTGCAACAGAAATGAATTTGCACTGAAACCCTTTCATAAGCGGTGGGCCTCGTTATGTCACCTGGCTTCTGAACGAAACCAAAACCTAGCTCGATGGGGTTTCATAACTGAACCTCTGCCTTCCCATGATTGTTGCTGAATAGCAGCACATAACTCACACAGCAGGCAATTCAAATTCAATTCAATACATCACATGACCACATTAGTCGTGGGCCAGTCAGTGTAAAATATTTTCTGTAAACCATTATTCTTTCTAACAGATAATATCTCCCTTTAGATTCAAAACATTACAAAATGTAATAAATGGAGACTAGGCCATGTGCTCCACATTTGTACAATTGAATTAGCTGCAGAAAGCTGAGGTAATGGAAACTTTAGTGTAAGGTGAGAGGAAAGTCTGGCCACCTGATGTAGGATTGTACTGAGAACTCATGCACCAGTAGTGTGGTGCTTTATCTATTGCATCTGTTTGCTTTAGGGAGAAAGTATACACCTATTACCATAATCCACACACATCTGCAGGGCGAAAAGGAAAGAATATTGAGGTAAAGGTGGAGTGAGAACAAAAATGTATTTTTCAAACTTTGGTTTATTATTTTTTTTAAGGGTGATAAATAACAATAAATAACCATAGAATTGAGCGATGTGTGACCATTCCTCAATGATTCCTCTGCGGTTAGGGGGGAATGTAATACTGCACAAGGGACACAATGTTAAACAAGGCAGCTGATCAAATTATAACCAGCAGGGAGGCATCTAGCTATTGCGATACAGCATGGCTTGACTAGAACTCAAAATTATTAGTATCTTACCACTTTATTTAGCCTTTCTTTGTAGTTCATTTTTCTTTCTTGCATACAGTGCACAATTCGTGTACATAGTAAATTCTAGCAGTACCAAAGCTAAAGAACAGAAACATGATAATGCCACCATATTTTTCTGTACTAACTCCTTGTAAATTACACCAACGCTTGGCAAGCCAACACATCTGTTAAAATGCCTGGCAACAAGCCGATTGTTCAGGTGGTTTTTAATATCCCTTGCTGTTCTGAAAGAGGTTTTTTTCACAAAACTCAACTTTTTTTCAGTTTGTTTCTCAAAATCGAAAATACAGCTTCTAGACCCTTGCTCTGGGTTGCCAGGCAACCGCAGGAAACCCTGCAGGACTGAGGCAATACAAATACATTCTCTTTCTGATGAACTACTTTTTCATTAACAGGTTGTTGCCGCAGCATGATAGATAAGCAGCGTCTTGGAGAATAGATGATGTAGAAGTTTAGAGATCTAATAAAATACAAACAGGTGGCATCAATAGGGAGTTTAGGAGCAATGGATGTGGTACAGTATTTGGGTCTCCATACACAACATGTGACAGTAAGCCTTTCAACATTTTCAACATTTTCATTGCTTATTTTCCTGCTAAGACTATTAACAGTTCAGTTCAATGAACATCCTGTATAAATATCTTCAGTTATATAGAATAGATAGGCTTCAGCGAGTTACAGGAAAATAATTCCATCTAGGGTTTCTGTGACTTCATAAATTACAAGACCGAAGGTCAAGTAATTTATAAACTGTGATGCTAATATTACAGAAGACGAGGTTCAGAGTACAGTTTTTTTTAATTTTTTTTTATGTATTCTCATTTTGTTGATCATTAATGAACATTTCTGTACTGTGAGTGTTGCCGAGTGATTGAAAACAAGACATGTTGTGTTTGAATTGAAACACAAAATGTAATAAGACAGTAATAAGTCTGTATATTATGAAAATATGTTTAACTTTGTGTAAATAACCATTAACCTGCTTCAGTATTTGCTTAATATGTTCACACTTGCTTGTATGCCAGTGCAAAGTATTGCAATCAAACCTAAGGGTTATTACTGCTTTTAGGAAAACTGAGCACAAAACAAAATCAAACAAAATTACCCAAGCACATCTATCTCAGTAAACGGGACCTGCTACTCTATAATCCCTAAACCTGCTAAGACCCGAGGAGCTGCCTTCCAGCTTCTCTTATATACAGTACTGTGCAAAAGTTTTAGGCAGGTGTGAAAAAATGCTGTAAAGTAAGAATGCTTTCAAAAATAGACATGCTAATAGATTATATTTATCAATTAACTAAATGCAAAGTGAATGAACAGAAGAAAAATCTAAATCAAATCCATATTTGGTATGACAACCCTTTGCCTTCAAAACAGCATCAATTCTTCTAGGTACACTTGCACAAAGTCAGGGATTTTGTAGGCATATAGTCAGGTGTATGATTAAACAATTATACCAAACAGGTGCTAATGATCATCAATTCAATATGTAGGTTGAAACACAATCATTAATTGAAACAGAAACAGCTGTGTAGGAGGAATAAAACTGGGTGAGGAACAGCCAAACTCAGCTAACAAGGTGAGGTTGCTGAAGACAGTTTACTGTCAAAAGTCATACACCAATGCAAGACTGAGCACAGCAACAAGACACAAGGTAGTTATACTGCATCAGCAAGGTCTCTCCCAGGCAGAAATTTCAAGGCAGACAGGGGTTTCCAGATGTGCTGTCCAAGCTCTTTTGAAGAAGCACAAAGAAACGGGCAACGTTGAGGACCGTAGACACAGTGGTCGGCCAAGGAAACTTACTGCAGCAGATGAAAGACACATCATGCTTACTTCCCTTCGCAATCGGAAGATGTCCAGCAGTGCCATCAGCTCAGAATTGGCAGAAAACAGTGGGACCCTGGTACACCCATCTACTGTCCGGAGAAGTCTGGTCAGAAGTGGCCTTCATGGAAGACTTGCGGCCAAAAAGCCATACCTCCGGCGTGGAAACAAGGCCAGCGACTCAACTATGCACGAAAACACAGGAACTGGGGTGCAGAAAAATGGCAGCAGGTGCTCTGGACTGATGAGTCAAAATTTGAAATATTTGGCTGTAGCAGAAGGCAGTTTGTTCGCCGAAGGGCTGGAGAGTGGTACACGAATGAGTGTCTGCAGGCAACAGTGAAGCATGGTGGAGGTTCCTTGCAAGTTTGGGGCTGCATTTCTGCAAATGGAGTTGGGGATTTGGTCAGAATTAATGGTCTCCTCAATGCTGAGAAGTACAGGCAGATACTTATCCATCATGCAATACCATCAGGGAGGCATCTGATTGGCCCCAAATTTATTCTGCAGCATGACAACGACCCCAAACATACAGCGAAAGTCATTAAGAACTATCTTCAGCGTAAAGAAGAACAAGGAGTCCTGGAAGTGATGGTATGGCCCCCACAGAGCCCTGATCTCAACATCATCGAGTCTGTCTGGGATTACATGAAGAGAGAGAAGCAACTGAGGCTGCCTAAATCCACAGAAGAACTGTGGTTAGTTCTCCAAGATGTTTGAGCCAACCTACCTGCCGAGTTCCTTCAAAAACTGTGTGCAAGTGTACCTAGAAGAATTGATGCTGTTTTGAAGGCAAAGGGTGGTCACACCAAATATTGATTTGATGTAGATTTTTCTTCTGTTCACTCACTTTGCATTTTGTTAATTGATAAATATAAACTATTAACATGTCTATTTTTGAAAGCATTCTTACTTTACAGAATTTTTTCACACCTGCCTAAAACTTTTGCACAGTACTGTATGTGGTCAAGGAAGACAGCTGTATCACTCATAGCTTTAACTTGATACAGTGCGTGCAGAAACACACTGCTTAGCAGAAAATGTCAGTGGATAAAGCTGTTTATGTCAGAATTTGGTAACATAAATATCAGGCAGTCCACTAAAAGAAATGTTATTGAAAAAGGAAAAAAAAAATGTTCACTTTGCTTTGTGAGGAAATGCTGTCACTAGCTGTGCTACACTTACTTTGAGAGGGTGGTTTGTGTTCCACCCAGCACAAGGTTCAAACACACATTCGTTCAGCTTCCCAACTGACTGTAATAAAACCCTGTCCCTCTGACAGGAACTTTCATTTGTTTCAGAATTGAGTGGGCTAAGTCTCTTCTCAGCTTTCAAACTCTTTTCCATTCTGCAGCATTCGAGTTCTGTGGAGCGTTACCTCTGACCCAATCCTGGGACAACACCAGCTCGCTTAAATACTGTCAATAATATCTGAAGGCTGTGTGGAATAATAAATAAATAAATACATAAATAAATAAATAAATAAATAAATAATGTCAGGAGATTATTTTAAAAGTAACCCCCTATTTAAAACATAGCACAAAACTAGGCCCAGAGGCCACAAGTGGTAGGGCAGGGGGGTAGGAGGCACCTTTTCACATTGAGAGTGGTGTATGAATGGTAAGTTTTATTACAACTGGACGAACAGTTCTTCAGATATAATGCAAACTGTGTGACATACAGATGAAGGTATAGGTGCCTCTACAATACCCCGCAGTGTAATTAAACTGAAGGGATTTTTAGGGGCTTATGAATGGAGTGCCAAACTGAAGTGTACCTTGAGCTTTGGAATATCAGCCACCAATGCAATTACACAAAAGTCCTTCTCAACCTCTGGCGGCTCTCAAAGCTGTGTTTGCACCTCCCTTTGGACACATGTTTTCAGACTCCTAGGTTTCGAGGTGAGCCCTGCCAGGGAATCACACTCAAGTCCCCTATCTTAGGCACTGAGTTTTTCACCTGATCCTTAAAAACTGCTTAAAATGATTCAGGGCAGCATACTGGACTGTAACAAAGCCAGGGAGAACTCATAAACATAAGCTAAGCATATGTGTAGACCACAGCATCCTTTAATTAGACAATCATTTTATGATCACTGAAATGTCACTAGTAACTGAAAGATTCATTAAACTGCAGGGTTTGCTGAATCTTACAGCAATGGAATTTCTTGCTTTAAACATAAACATATAACAGGGCCAAACTTAGAACAGCAAGTAAATACATACCATATGATTTGGTAAACACAGTTTACTCACAGGAAATTATTCTAATGGTAGACAGCTTTTCTTTTTTTGGCAAACATACTTACTAGATACTCAACCAGTACAATACATACACATTTTCTTTATAACATTTCTAAGACTCTTATATTTTTCTCACTATGGAAACTGTTCTTTTGTTTGTGCAGGATACATAAATTGCATAGCTGTAACCTTGGGGAGGTTTAGAAGCCAAAACAATGGATCTAAAACAAAGATTTTAAATTTTTCTTTTTGTTGTTTTTTTTACTATTTATTGGATAGATAGATAGATAGATAGATAGATAGATAGATAGATAGATAGATAGATAGATAGATAGATAGATATAATGTAGTTGAAAAGTCCCAGCTTTAAGTGATCACTTTAAATAGGGACCAAAAAAATCAAACCAATGTTTTAGGGGTGTCTTTATGTTGCTTCAACAGATGATATGAGATACCAAGCTTATGATTTAACAGGTAATCAGAGTGAGAATAATACAGCGAACTAAGAAATTAAGTAAAAGTAAATAAGAACAAATGAAATAGGTGTTAAGTTTGTGTGCCGTGAATTCGAATTAAAATAAATGTAGTTTGACAACAGATTGATAAAATAATGAATTACGATTTCATAACGCTTTATTAAATCAGAATTCACAGAGATTTGTATTTTAATATTTTCTGACTCATATTTACTCGCAGTTATCCTGCATGGGCATGTTCATATTATTTGTTTACTGATTTAAGACTATTACTATTTCCTATAGCAAGGACAAAGTATCGGCAATTGATAAATGTATTCTTTTCCATGTAAATCGATATTTAAACTGAAGCTCAGCTATTACCTAAATATTATTGCTTGACTGAAAGTTGTTATTAATCTTCTTTTCTACTTTTGTACCATATCTATTTTCTAACCTTCTTAGTAAAATTCACAAAAAACGGTGCTGTGTGATTTTCTGCTCAATTCTTAATCTTAAACTCGTAAGAAACAAACGTATAATTAGAGTACTAATTAAATTCAGACTATTACACATATTAATGAGCTGTATCCTTAAATTAGGTATTTAACACTCGTTCTTCCTTCAGTCAGCACTGTATCATGAGGTAATACAAGAGGAAGTGAACTCACCTGTCATGCTAGCATTCACAGCGGTGGGTAATCTGTAGCCTGTCTCTCCCTCTGTCCCTGGCAGGCTCAGAGGTCCTCTTTTTTATGAATGCTAGCTCCCTTATTAAGCTCAGTCCCATTGGAAACTTTCCAGACACTTCAAGTCCTTCTCTCAGCCTCTGTAAATAGGTCCCACTGTATTTTTATTTTCAGAATCACAGGCCTGCCATAGGTTTGTGCATGAGAGCCTGTGAGCACACAGCGAAGGCAAGACAACTGGCAACAATTCCAGTCGCCAGTGACGGACCACCCAGCTGAAATTCTGCAGTTCTTGATCAATTATTCTCAATATTCCAAAGCCATCAAAACATTATCATTCTTCAACATGACGGTTAAATTCCTGCATGACGGAAACATATACACTGCCGAGGAAATGAGACGAGCAAGAGCAGAATGACAAGGATGGGCAACATAAAATTTACACAGCAGGGATCAAACAAAAACTACAGTTCTGCTATCATCTTATAAACCACACATTCTACAGAGTCAAACTGCACTAACATTATCCCCTTCACTAGCCACAGAATGCTAGGACTGCCTACAAATCGATTTATTGATGATATGCTATGTATATAAAATGACATTCCTCTTTTTTAGACTGGCCACACCACACCAATAGGCCTTCACACCTTGCAAAGTAATCACAGTGTTAAGTACTCAAACAGGGCATGCTGGTTTTAAAGCTGTTGAGACCGACTGTTCGAGGATGTTACAAATGATATACTGTATTACAGAAATGGATTGTGAATTTCAGGATAAAGGTACAGGGTATAGCTGAATTGCCAGATGCTTCACACCTAATGTTTCTTGAAGAGATTACGCAATGATAGTTTTAGTATTTGGTTGGATTTTTTGATTCCACAATTCCTACAACACAAAATAAATTGACAAATAAGTGTATGTATTTTTAGTGCTACTACTAGTAAAGCTTGTAACAGTTATAGAATAGTTTTAACAAGAATTTTTGTTCATTACAGGACATGTGCCACGACATCACCCAAAGAAATTATTTTCCAAATAAATGTCATGTGACCCTGTTGAGTATACAGTATTTAATACAACCACAATTAAACACCTGATTATCAGAACTGAATGTAACTGGGCAGAGGCTGGGAACAAACCAGAGACCTTACACACCACAAGTATCATAACCACGATGCAAAAGAGGCATGTCTGCATTGGTGATTATTGAGTTATTAACCTCCTCTCATCTCATCGGCAGGGAACAGAATCTGTAGTGACAGTGTATCTCACAACACTGCCTGTTTCATGAACAGTGCGGCACTAGTGTGGATAATTGATACTGCTATACTTTACAAGGCACGTCACAGCCAATTACATTGTCTAGTTGTACTGCAATAACTCACACAATACTGAACAACACCCTAAATGACAAAAAAGAACAACGGCTCAAAGCAGGTAGTTTCCCTTGGGGGGGAAAAAAACCATTCAAGAGTCTCTGCCTGGATCGGTCTCACCAGCAGGTGCTGCTAAAGCACACTGAGCACAGCTATCCTCATTTCCTCTTTTCAGTCAAATAAAACAGCTAACCCTTTACAATACAAAAGGTCTAACCCAATAAAAAGTAGTCAATAAAACTCACCTTGCATTTTATTATCCAGAATTGTAGATGATAGCAAGCTGCCTATGTTGTGATGTTCCTGAGATTGTAGATACAGTCAGCAGCACTGCATCCACAGTATGTAGTAAAGAAAATAGCCGGGGCATTAATGGGCTGCTTCATCCCATACAATAAAAGGCCATAGTAAAGAGACAACTGTCTGTACAAGATATATTAACAGTGGAGAAAAGAAGCTTTATCATGATGGAGGGAAAGTAGTTCATTCTGATTATTGAGGAGGGTGTGCAGCTTCATGCTACAACTGCACTTTATACCCAATCAAAGGGCCTGCTATTTATTTGAACCAGGCACGGTGCCCGGGTAGCACTGTGCCTTGCTCTTACGGCACATAAAGATACCACTATCTTCTTTAAATCCATAGAACGTGTTTTTTTCTTAGCCTTTCTTTGACGTTTATTCTAATGCACTTCTCAGTTTCACCACTGTAAAAGAAGTCTAAATGCAGCCTTAGATGCGGTTTAAAATGTGGTTAATATGTTGTGTGTGTCTTATTGTACAGGGCATCTCATGCAGTTTGGGTTAGAGAACTGGCCACTCAAACTCTGCAAAATTACATCTTGTAATAATAGCACACATTTACGAACAAGAAGAGGCCATTCGGCCCATCCAAGCTCATGAGGTTCCTATTAGCCGATTAATCTAAAACAATTTGTCAAGTTGGGTTATAAAGAATCCATCCGATTCTGGCTCAACAACATGACTAGTTAACCCATTCCATATCCTTACCACTCTATGTAAAGAAGTGTCTGCTTCCCTCTGTCCTAAGTCCATCTCCACTTAATGTCCAAGTGTGTCCTCTGGTCCTGGTTTCTGTGCTGTGCTTAAAAGTACTGGTTCGGGTTAACTCCTTTGAAGTTTTAAAGACTTCAATCATGCCCCCCATAATTGTTCTTTGTTCTAGGCTAAAGAGATTCAGTTCTTTCAACCTAATAGTCTGGTTGCTCTTCTTTGGACTCTCTCCAGGCACACAATGTCCCTCACAACACAATGGTGCTGTGGTGGCCAGAATTAGACAGTATTCGAAGTGCAATCTCACCAGTGCATTATACAACCTCATCATAACCTCTTATATATCGTATTATAAAATCACAAAAACAACAACAATAATAATAATAATAATAATAATAATAATAATAATAATAATAATAATAATAATAATAATAATAATAATATTGACCTCCCTGCTAAAAGTCACGTACCGACCTGAGAGGGCTGAAGATCTCTAAATGCTCTCCATTCCTGTTGTCAAGGCAACCACTTTTCACTCTAAGTAGGGGATGTTGTCAAGCTACTGAACCCTAGAGAAGACAGCCTCTTCCTGTCCTTGTCTGTCACTTAACCAGTAGGGTTTGTTATGCCATAGTGAAGTGAACCAACCCCAGCTGATTTCCATAGCCGCTGTGCGTGCAATGGCCAATGCAGCACTCCCTATTGACCCCCAACCAAACTGCACCTTGGTTTCTGAACCTAGGTACCTAGGGTTTCATCCATAGTCCCTACCTCCTATATTGTGTTAGGTACCAGGAAACGGCAGCGATTTTAAGTTACTGTACAGCGTTGTGTTTGAATTTTCTATATATCCTGAATTAAAGTCTAAAAAACAAGGCAGAAGCATGTGTGCTTTACACGGGAGATCATGGCAATGTATAAAAGCAAAGGATTATGTTCATTTTTAATAGGTTTTTTGTTACGTTAAGTTGTATACAAACTTTCAAATCAATCCAACAGTAACGGCAAAAGGTCTTCAATAAGAGACACTGATAAGCCTGCTTGTGCCTGTAAGATTCCCTCTTTAAATGATGCTCCCAGCTGTTTCTTCTACTATAATGAATAAAACAAAATCAGTTTTCAATGCTACTTCTATATGCTACCACCGGCTTTAGCCAACTGCACTTCTGTCTGACTGACAGGAGGCAAGCTGCCAGTCTGATAGACTGACAGCTCTGCAATTAGCCCGCGCACTGGCTGTGGAATGCTGCTGAGACAATGGATCTTGCAAAGCAATGCAGGTTCAGTGACATCAGACAGGGGGGTTTCTTCTTCAATGGGCTTGGGTCAGGTCTTTACAAGGCCTCCAGGCAGCTGGATGGCAACAGTACAAACTCTTGGGAGCAGAATTTTCAGCTCATGCGCCTGGATAGAAATGGATCACTAAATAAAATCTGATGAGCCTGCGACCAAAAAATCAGAAGTGCGATCAAAAGACGCTGTCACAAGGACCCTATTAAAGAAGTCAGGGACTTTAAAGTTTTTCATGTTTTTATTATACATCTTTGAATATTGAATATTATGAGGGAAATGTATATATTTTTTTCATAGTAGACATTGCCATCCAGTGGCCAAATGTTGTAATTGCAGAGAGTAATTATAAATTAGATTTGTATGTAAAAAAGCATTTGCCAGTTTTCAGAGCCCCTATGTATTTTATGTAACATGCCAGTAAAGTTTCGACCATATTAAACGGCAGCAATGTGCTGATTTACTGTTTATACCAATTTGAATGAAATAGTTTTAGAAATGAAAATGTTAAACCTTTATATTCTTACTAACAATAATGCTGCAATGAGTGTCTAACGTATTCAACTTCGCACTAGAACAGGTAACACTTTAAAATAAAGGCCGCAAATCCATATACATCTCAATAGTGATTCATATGATTGCAGATTGGTTCAGATGTGAATAACAAATGCTTTGTTGTTAATTTGTAATGTTTTTTCTTTTTTTTCTAGTCCTAAAAGAAAATGAACAAAAAAATAAAACGAAATAAAACGCTGTTGTTAGTGTAGTATATTCTACCAGAGTTTGTCCTTTTGTACATCAAAAAGTATACTTTGTTTACAGTCCAGTTTGTAATGTCAAACCACACATACACACTCTGGTTATCTCTGCAGCAGTAGATTATACACGCCATATACTGTAGCTCAGAAACAAAGTCTGTCTAAATGGATTTGTATGTTTTGCACTTTATGTAACAAATTGTAATGTGGCCCTTGTATAACATGCATAGCATTATGACTGATGTACAGCCCTATTAAAAAACAACATGTAGTGCCAGAAAGGATATCTTAATAAATATTCAGGAAACGGCTCACTGCCAGAGAAGCAATATTGCGTGGGAAACTATGCACAAAAAACAGTACTTCAGCTTGTTTTTTTATGCAACATAGACTTCCATAATTACTGATAGAGCTATTTATTTTGTATAAAAACCAACACTGTTCCTTAGTGGAAATCATCTTCCTCATCTGAAAGCTTGATTACCTTTAGAAAAATGACAAGGCACCACTGCAGACACTAGTTACCATGGTGATACTGTTGAAATGAAGACTAAATGCAGTCAAGGCCTCAAGCTTGAACTTTTATTGGAGGTCCAGCTTCAGGAATCAGTTCTACTGACATTCTCGGAACACCATGTACAGAATGTGTTTACAAACCTTTTATAAGCTGGCCAAAGCACACGATTCTCAGAAAACAACATTTGAAACAAGAATCTGAGCTGTGCTGCAGAAGCATCTATATCAAGATGTACTGGTCTTTTCAAAAACTAGGAATTGTGCTTTATACTCCAAGGCAATTCACTAGTATTTAGTTATTCAATTACTGTAAAAATGACTCCTTTCCTGTACTTTTTTAGCTTTTGACTGTCAAGAGTTGGCCCTTGTGGGAACTGCATTTTATTACCACACCGTAGGTATGAAAGCACTAAAGCACTCAACTGACTATAATTCGAGTATTCAGTACGCTCTTAAGACATGATGGAAAATGAAAATGCACTATAATAAATCAGTGCACATGCAATAAAAACCTTATTTAAAAACCTTTTAAAAACGCTCCTGCGTCCCACGGCTAGATTAGATGAAAAAAAGATGCTTGATTCGTGATCCGAGCCCCCCACATTTTAACAATAAATAAAGGTGTAAAGAATTAGATCTCTCTCCACCATAGTCCAGTATCAGTTATTGTCTTTAACAAGGAAAACCGGGTTTCTTATTGGCTCATTGTCCCAGTTGTCAATGCTGCAAACAGCGGTGAAATAACCAAATAAACATTATGCGCTTGCACGGTAGCTCCGTATTCAAATAAGGTACGGACAAGACGCAAATATTTACACATGAAGACACAATTACTTCCCTGCGAAGTGGAGTGCTCTTAACCCTTTAGGGACCTCCCTGCTGTGTGTTAGAGTTCGCCTCCTCCTCCCCAGCCTCCACCTGTTTTTTGGCTTCATCTAAGGGGGGCAGCTATCCTGACCCCTGCCCACGGCTTTCCTAGTCAGCTTCTGCACTTATCAGGGGGAAAATTCATAGGCAGGGGTTCCCCTAGTATCCAAGAATGTATAATATGCATAAATATGCTAGTGTGTCTAAACTGTAATAAATATTCTATCTATTGCATGAGTTCCTTGACTGAATAGCAGTTGTAGACTGTTCGACTTGCAATACTAACTTTTTAGCCTACTAGAATCCATTGATCATTTAAAAAAAGTCAGATTCCCTTTCATATCTTGGCTGCCAAATGCAGCCATTCAAAATGATGTTAACAAGGTCTCTTCCCAAACTTTTCTATGTTCTCACTGTATACGAGTCCTCCACGATGTAGAAATGTTCATATTATTATAACACAGGCGTTTGAATGGTCCTCTGACTCCTGTCCTGTGTTAATTTCCTCAGTGCAGAGTTTATTTTGAACAGTTCACAGAATTTTACAGCAGTTAAACTTGTGTGACTTGGTAGCAGCCGGTAGTCCTCCAGAAATGAATCTACCCTTCTAGAATGCTTCCTGAAACAATGTTGTTGAGTAATTAAGCATTAAGACAAAACACAGAGTGCTATCCATTGTATTGCACGTATCCCTCACCATCTCCCACTGAAACTGCTGTGGGAAAAATATAAATTTACAACTAAACTCTGATAGCCTAAAAATATTCTGGGAAAATAGTTTCCTGATGATCCCCGGTAGTGACCTCTGACTAATATCTAGTTCCTAGGGAGTCATTTTTAGTGAGGCCCACTAGATATTTTCTATTAGAAATGGCTGGTCTGAGATTTCTGGAAGGAAACCCTGTGTACAGCACTTAAGTGTGCTGTTGTGGTTTAAGAAGTCTGGGAAATGAATTACACTGCTAGGCAGTGCCTTCCACTGCTTAAATAAAAGCAAACCCATCACATTTCTCTCTTTTACAACCTACGTGGAGAGATTTGGAGAAATAATTGGGCTGCTTTTTTTAATTTCAATTTCTAAACACTTAAAATGCATACATATTTACATGGCTGTACATGGAATATTGTAGGATTAACTATATCAACTTATTAATTAGAACGGTTTCAAGTACGGTTCTCGAGATCGGTTATGTAGTGTGGACAGGGCCCTACTTCCTTTCTAATATGGCTGCCTTGCTGACAATTGGGAAATTACAATAAGCTATTTATTATTTTCTTTTTTTGCAGGTTATACTTTTTTGGTAGGCCAGAGTTTAATCTTTGTAATGAAATGTAACTTTAGAAATTGAAATTCATAAAAAAGCAGACTTATGGACAAGGCAAATAAATGCCTTTTTCAACTGCTACATTTAAACTAATCAAGAAACAGCCAGTCTCTGCTATCTTGAGACAAGCTGTCAAAGGCAGATAAAGGCAGATTTATTTAAAAAAAAAAAAAAAAATGATAATTTTGTATCCTCTTCAGTCACTGCATGCATAATTGTACCACGTTCAGTTTTCTATCCATGTATCTATTTTATATTGCTGTGACAGAGAAAGAATGAATCTTGATAGAATGAAATCTCCCTCCCGACCTGTGAGGGCATGGTGTAAAGGGAACAGAGTGCCCCAGACTGGATGGCCAGACAATTCATTCCAAGGGTTAGGTGGAAGTCGGCCATCTAGAAAGGGGGCGGAGCTACGGTACACCAAGTCATCGCCCCAGAAGAGAAACGATGTGGCAACCGCGGATTAGAGGAGAAACGGTTGCACTCGCTAACCAAGGGGACTGACGGTACAAAAGGGGACCTGGCTAGGTGAGCTGTTCCTTTTGTTATGGTTACAAGCGAACCGTAAAAGGAAAACTGTAAACTAACCGTGAGTGTTTTGCTTGTTTGTTGTGTTTGTTCTTGTTTGATGACTAACACGATCCGGAGCTGTCGCTTAAGGCCAGCACCAAACCCGGACAACACTGCACAACTGTTCAGGAATAAATTGTATTTCACCACTCGCACTTTAGCACTCACTCTGGACTTGTGATCGTGCGTGTCTTGTGTGTGTTTAAAGCTGTGTTTATTGTTTGGGACTGAACCCCGTGGATTTAACTGAGTCGTCGTGTGTATTGCCAGTTCTCATTATTATTTACTGTTGTCAAGTGACTTTGGATTACAATTAAAAACCAAAATTTCACCAGTAACTGTGTTGTTTGTCATTCTCTTGAACACTGCTTCACCTCTGCACGCGCACACTGCAAACCACTTTGCCACAATTGCATAGATGTTTTTTTTCGAGGTTTTGGCAAGGCAAATTCTCAAACTCCATAGAGTTCACACAAACCGTTTTAACATTTCTAAAAATGTAAATAAAAAAACTGTGACCCAAAGGGATACAGGACAGTAAGAGGACGGATACAAACCGGCGACCAAGCACACCGCAAACAAGAGTTTTAACCACAAAAACGTGGTTGAGCTTTTAACCCCACCCCTCCAACAGGGGCACAGAATCTGTAACTGCAGTGCATCACACAACACTGCCCATTACATGAGCAACACAACCAGGCACACTCAGAACGATTGCAAACACCATGAAATAGCAAGGGCAATGAAAATAAAAAGCTAATAAAACGACATTTGAACCTATCCTGGTGACTTTTTACTTTTGTAAGATCTGAGGTGGCTCACAGGGTTGCATAATTAGTCAGCTACTGAAAGCCAACTGGAAATTAGATTATAAATCTGTATCTACAATAATATTTTAAAATATAGACAATTCAAAAACATGACTGAAAACGTAAACAGACATACGATCCACATTCAAATGTAATGTGCCTGCTGTGGTACCTACTCTTCATGCTAGTGAATAGAAGTGGGATTGAAGGAACAGAAAAGCACTGACAACTAACTAGTTATAATGCAACTATATGATTCCCATTTTGTCACTGCATCATCTTCAAAATGTCATTCTAATTTTCTCCTCCAGTTGCTCACAGCATTCTGCACGCTGTGCGGAGCAGAGAGTGTAGTGGTTTGTGCAGCACAACAGCTTGAGAGCAGTAATTAAAGCCAGCACAGTTGTGGGCTTGTGGCCAGAAATCAGCGGGCTTCCTACAGGCTTCCTGGACTTGACAAAACAATGCAGCCGTGCCATCACAGTCCTGTAGAGAGGAGACTGGAGTGGAATGTTATCAATTGATCGGGTACTAAGGATTAAGATTAAAGGTTTAGATGCTTCTGGGAGTGTGGATGTTCATGAAGCATTTGGCTCCGGACAAATACTATGTTTACTATAAATGTTTCCTTATTTATTTTCCATGTATGGTCGGATTTCTTATTAATTGTCTTGCTTACTGTTTGCAACATAGTAAGGAAGTGGAACAAATGGCCAACATGAGTTGTTTTGCTACTCTTATGTATCTACCACAAATCTTAGGGTTTTTTACCTTTTCCTATTAAAATTCCAAAGAAGTGATCACCAAGTCAAATTCCACTCTCAGCACATAAAAAGCACTACTTGAAAAGTGGTTCTTATCAAACTTACTTTAGAAGTTGGGAATGTTTTTTTGCAAAATGTAGATGGGTTACTGTATATTAGAACAGTTTGATAAAGGAATATTAAACAAATGCTTCAATTATAGGAGAAACTTCCAAGCAACTGTTGATAGGCTATAAAAAAAAAGCTTACATTTTTTGTTCCGAATAAACAAGTAGGGCTTTTGCAACAAACAAGATACCACTAGAGGTTTTCTAGAACAATTCTGGCTGTATCTGTTACTGGTACTGAATTCATCACAGGAATATTTTTGAAAATAAAAATACAGAAATGCCTGTAAATGAAATGTTGAATCCTCTGCCACAGAGAAATAAGGAGCAAAAAACGTTCAACTTCGTCTCATTCCGAGCGCAGCCTTTAAATCACATTCAACTCCTAGTTTCCACAGCTTCTGCCTAAATGCAAGATGGCCACCACATTCTACATAAGCAAGTCATGTGAGTAACATTGTAACTGTTCTTTAAAAACTGCTCAAGGGTTTGGAATCTGTGTAACAAACATCAGACAATTCTTGCGAACCAATAAAAAGTCTTTTCCAACCAAACATTTGCCTTGTGGGCATCTACTACAGAGACGATACCCAACTTGTTGTGAAAGTCCTGGTTATAAGACACAAAGCAGAAAGGACCTGTAGTGTTTTGTGATGTTACTTTGTGCATTTCATAAGAACATACGAAAATCTGAGAATGAAAAAGAGGCTATTCGGCCCATTCATACTCGTCGGGTACCTTGCAACTGACTGATCCCAAAACGTTGTAATGTCTGATCTTAAAGGATGCGTTCAAAGTACTGCCAACTCCTTTTAAAGCCTTCAATCAGGTCTCCCTTAGTACTTCTTTGTTCGAGGCTAACAGATTCAGTTCCCCAGCCTATCTTCATAGCCCATTCATCTAGGCCCTGGAGTCTGGTTACTCTTTGCTATACTCGCTCCTTTAGTGCGGTCTCACCATTGCATTATACAACCTCATCATAACCTCCTTTTAATGATACTCTACACTTTTGACTGTATACCCACGCATTCTATTTGCTTTTTTAATTGCTTCCCTCACACTGTCTGGTTGCTGATAGCGATGATTGTCACTACACCAACGTCTTAGTATTTGATTCCTACATTTTTGTGACCGGCATGTAATACATTTACTAACATGCAATGTCACAGCCCAGTACTGTATGCAGTCTAAATCCTTTTGGAATTCCTGGGGTTCTGATAATGTATCAGCATGTATGTCCTTGTAAACCGATTCAGTGTTACACTTTATACCCGAATAAAATTCCAGATTGCTTTCAACCTTCTAGAAGATTCAAAATAAGAGCCAAAACGGATTCTACTGACACCAAAAATGGATGGCTGAAAGCAAAATAGGGACACTAGCTTGAATGAATGTTTAATCGTTGTATACATTACAAAAAGACAAACACATACATTCACTGCAGGGAATACTTTAACAAGTAACAGTAATGCATACAAAAAAACAACAGCAGTGTTTATTATTGGTGAGACTTAAAGTAATTAGGATGGACATGACTGAAGTCTTTAAAATCTTAAAAGGAGTTGACTGTAACCAATACTTTAAGCGCAGTAAAGAAACCTGGACAAGAGGAAATTAAGTGGCGACAGACAGAGGAAAAGAGACACTGGAATGGGCTATCTAGTCCAAAGCATGGTACTGGCTGAAAACATGTCAATCAATCTCAGCTGGTATTAATGACAGGAAAGAAACCTTTGATGGGGCGAGGACAATTTTATCCTCCCAGTGAAATGACCAAGGAAGTGCAACTCTAATTGAAAACAGAGGTTTCTTTAAACAAGTGTAGTACCAGATTTAAAACCAGGTTTAGAGTAACTAGGCATCTGAGACCTATATAACAACAAAGGTACAGAACAGGTAAGAGTTATAGAATTGTTTTGTTAGCTACAATCCCTTTAAGCTCCCAGTGGAAATCAGTCCACATAACAAAATCACCACACAATTTGACAATTGTCAGCCTCTGCTTAAGGGCTCTGTGTGACTGGCAGAGCTGTAAGGGGAGGCTTTCTTGATGCTTACCAGCAGTTCCATAGAGGGCTGAGAGACAAATGGTTTATAACAACCTGTGTACCTCCTTAGATTTGCCTTTCTGTTTTATTTTTTAGTACATAAGCAGTAAATCTTCTCGAAGTAGAATACTGTGCCCCTCTGGTCCCTGACAAATTGCTATATTGATTAGTTAGGTTACTAAGATAAAGGATAATAAATGTACCATTTTTCTTATTTCCCTCCCCTTCACCAATACAATATCTTTATCCCTATCTCTGAATCAGTCCCACAGGGCCAAGACAGACAGATACTGGATATGCAGTCAGGTGTGTGCAAGATTTAACAGAGCAGGGCTCATCTGCATTCGTGGTTATAGAGCTTTTAACCTCATCTCACCAACACGTAACAGGATTGGACACACAGCACTGCCTATTACATTAGTTTATAATGTATAACCCTTAGCTCAAAATGAACGTTTGTCAAAAGTTAATACTCTAAAAAAGTGGCCCTTAAAATAAAGCATGGCCATGTACATTTACAGGTATTGCTGGAAACACAATCTTGTGTAATGATCTCAAGAAAGTCTACAATAGGCAACCTTCACACTTCCCTAATAAACGCCTGACTACTGTCGTATTCTCAGTAAATCAGACTGCTCTTTCAACTACACCATGCTCAAGATATTGCGCCAACCACATCTCAGGTCAAAGGTCAGCCATGCTGACCCTAGGGCCTAACCTTCAGATTTTCTGCTGTTACTGACTGTACCTGAATATATCTGCTTTCCACAAACAATAAATAAAACAATAGGATGCTTAGCCTCAACACTGATAGAGCAATACAGACACCATACTAAACTGCATTCAGCACACAGCAGTGATTTACATATTCATATTTGTTATTCTAATCCTTGCAGCAACCTTACTTACACCCAGTGTCCACCCACTCGTTAATAATTTGATGCATAATTACCTTTAAAAAGAGGCATCTCTCTCTGCCACAGGTAACAAGGAATATTTCAAGCCAAATTCAGCACAGCACGAAAGCCCAGGGATCCTGAGCTCTCTTCTACTGCCTAGAATAATTCTACCTCAGCTTGCAGACACACACACACACACACACACACACACACACAGTCAGTATTACAAGTTCCCAGTAGATGGTAACAACACTGTAGAGATGACTCACGCCCACTCAAGTTTAAAAAGATAGAAGGATTTGTAATGAGAATGCTTCCTTAGACGTTAATACTGTCCTTTATTCTACCGACTGTGACAGATAAAACTACATACAATCAGTTAATGAAGCTCTTGATAATCAAAAAACAGAAGGAACTGTACTAAGTCATACTCCATCGACTTACTTACCTTTCTATAGATTTCTCAGTTGAGCTACTGTATATTACGCAATTCAGCTGAGGACTTGGAATGTGAACGCTTTACCCCACTCAGGCTTGTCTCCTTTTCAAGGATATGCAACAAAATTAATGACTAGTTGTCTTACAAGTGCAGTGGTACCTTAATTATTATCCACGGAGCACCAAAGCATAACGACTAGGCAGGACCAATGTTCTTTGCATCTTCAGGTTGGGGTTACGTTATGAGGGGCCACAGAGCTGTACTATAAATCAGCGTATAATAACACATTTTCCTGGCAATGCAGTGGTGCCCTCTACCATCAGTGAAACTCCCTTTGGCCAATGGAGCTTCAATGGCCTATCACTCCTTCCAGGAGTAGTGGTATCCTCTGAGGAACATTTCTACATTCTCTGGGCTGGTCCATGATTGCAGTCTAGGGGCCACCTTATCCTCAAACTAAAATCTACACCACTAGCTAACACAAAACAGTGTTTTGAATTCTATGAAAACAAATTTAAAATGATATACACATATAGATAGCAACTAAAAATATTAACACCATATAAATAGCTCTGTGTTTTTAACATCTTTGATGTTTGTGAACACATTTTATTGGGAATGGGTGTTTAATCCAAGTTTCCCAGAGAGGACACAAGAATTACGCTTCAGTAACTAAACTGTCTCAATTCAGTCAATTGTCCAACAGTCTCTGTGTGTGTGTGTGTGTGTGTAATGAGTGGTGATGTGACAGGGTGTTTTTTTCCCCTCAAGGTAATAGTTACCATATTAATTAGTAACCCCAAACTCGAGTCCCAGGGCAGGTTTGAGGCCTGTTGCTGAGCACTTGTGGGATATTTTAAACATACACATTAAAATGTAAAAGGTTGTGCAATGACTGGACAGCTGATCAGCACATTCTTCGTTAACCCTTCACCGTAATTTGCAACAACAGTGCTGGGGAAGTTATTTTTAAAAAGTACACCTGGCCCCCCGTTAATATGTGCAGATTGGGACCGACTTGAGCCTGAATTATTGAAAAACATGGATTAGCCAAAATGGAGTTTACAGTTTGAGAAATCCCTGCGATATTAATTAAAAACTTGAAAAATGCAATAATACAAATAAAATAGAATGTCCCAGTAATGGTCAAATATATATCCTGTACATAATCAATGTTGTTCAGAGGCAGAGAGAGATGGTTTAAAAAAGTAACTGATCTTGCTCTGAGTCTTTGTAGTAACTGCTCAACATAGTCAGACTGCCAGGCTAAGAGAGTCTTAAATCTGCTTGCTGCTTGCTTGTCACTGGTTTCAGTAATTACAACACAGTACTGTCCATTGGCTTGCACTATACTGTACTCAATTTAATTGAATTCAATTAAATGATGACTGCTTCCGAACAGATATGCAGATTTCTGCACTAATACATTTTGATAATGTACTGTATTAAACCGCACAGATTATCGAAACACGAATTATTGAAACACGGATTAACGGGAGTCTACTGTAATCCGTTACAGGTACAAATCACTTGAACTGGTTACAGAAACTTACTACAAAATCAGTCTGATAATATTTGAAGATGCAGCTATTGAACCCACTCAGTCCCTCCTCTGACACCATTATCTAGCAAGAGGATATCAGAAGCGCGTTCATATGACATATTTGACTTGCACTCGTGAAGCACCTTCTGATTTCAACGTTATGCATTAGGCGTAGTCCTTTAAAAAAATAAATACTAAAAGTAAACATGTTGTTTTTTCAGAGAAAATGTAATGCATTACTATATTTAAATACCTGCCTGAAAAAGGAATCCTTACAGTTACAAGTTACTGAAAAAATGTAATCAGATTACAGTAATACATTACATGTAAAGCCGTATTCCCAGAACATTGCACATGTATGGCTGGCAGGGTTTTTCTGATTTCAGATTACTCAATTTGCCAAGACACTCCCAAGCTCATATACTTGTGGATAGAAAAAATAGCTAAAGTATATGTGAAATCAATGAAATATACTGTATGATGTTAACAGTTTCAGTAAGTATAGAGGCACCCCCTTGTTTGTGTGATCCAAGAAATATTTTGTGAAGAAAAAAAAAAGAAGATTGTCGTAACATAACAAAGCAACCTTTTTGTTTCTCTCAGTGATGGTGTATTCAACTGGCATGGCCATGCTATAATTTGCTAAAGAAGTGTGGCTGTATTGAGATTCTGGCCCCTCTAAATCAAGCAGTTGATAAAGAGAAACTATTTCAAAATAAATAATATTCGAGCAGCACATTCCATGCGGTGGTCCGGCTCTAATTGGCTTGTCAGGCGCAGAGCAACTCCAGGCCTGTATCAAGGCTATTCTCCCCTTTCATGTGTTACAATGTGACATTTATTACATTCAGTCTGTAATTCAGTCGGGTCCTATTAAAAGAACAAAATATGCTTTTGTGTTCCTAAGGCCAGAAATATAAAGCTATCTAGAATATGCTCTATTTTCACATCACTCACCACAGATACAATTAGCACTGTTCAGGGGGCCAGCTCAGTCACAAAAACACAACAAAAACTGGGCACTTGACAGCCTTTTAAAAGTGGACACCTGTTGACTTTTGAATACAAGTTTACTTCATACCAGAGGCCCAACTACAAACCTGCCAAGACCAATATGAAAGGTTCCTCTTAGAGATTGTGTGGCAACATTAGAGGGGCTTTAAGGCCTGCTAAGTTATAATTCAATGTTTTTCATTTATGAGCAATATTGTTTTCAGTATACTGTTTCTTATTTCTGCGCTGGGTGCTATTAAGTTGTTGCCAATGAACATACATTAAAAGCTTATAACATTCTATACAAAGTCACAATTACTTTTCAAACATTGGACACAGCTGTTTTCATTTAAGCAACAATCTGGGAATGATTTCAAAGCTGTTAAGGCCTGCTAGAGATTGTTTTTTAATCTTAACAGAGCCATTTAAGTTTAGCGCTTAATACATTACAAAGGCTTTACCGAACAGTAGATCCAATCGCAGGGGCCAGATATCATTTGGGTCTAGGGCCTATTTGAATTAAGTTTTACAGTGCTATTCAACCAAAAAAGAAAAAAACCCAGCAACAGCAAATAACATTCCAGAACAAGTGGTCACTATGACCTGGATGGAATTCTCAAAACAAATGTATTTCCCACAAATCAGAGCATTTACAAATGAGATTGGGCCTATCTAAGCTTGTCCAATTCCTATTGTAGTAGCTGACTGATCTCAGAACTGTCAAGTGATTCTGCCTCAACAACATAACTAGGTAAGCCCATTCCATACCTTCACCACTCTGTTTAAGAAGTGTCTCCTGCCTTCTGTACTGTCTATTGCCACTCAACTGGTGAATAAGATTTTGTAATAAACATCCAAGCAGCATGGAGAGTATAGGAGAAACAAATGATCAAATTGTCATGAAACATTTAATTATTCTTTACTGCTCTATACATTCAGCTGATAATCCTGATCATCAGCTTTCTCATTGTGCTGATATCTCTAATTGTGACTGTACAATCATGGTGGGAGCATTACTGACATACTGTGTATACGTTAAAACAACATTTAAAGGAAATATTGAAATACAATCATCTGTTACATGTTAGGTGTATTTCATGTGCATGTGCATGTAAATGAGCAAGAACAATTTAACACGGTGGTCCCTATGGGGCGCAATGAAAATAATGTATACAGTACAGAGGTGTTTCTGGCTGCTGCTGCCAGTGGGATGCTGTCATTAATGACCTCATTACTAACAGTCTTTTATTTGCTACCTTAATAACTGCTAACTCTCTGGCACGCTATTGCTTTTACTGCACAGGAGGTCTTTCTTTCAGCCCAGATACAGTATTTATATCGAATGTCAAGGTCTGCCAACAACCCTGGTAGAAACAGACACTTGAAATAAGAATCTCCATACAAAAAATAGTCATGAATATGAGTTTTCCAACAATGACCTGAATTGTGCTGTTCAACTCTGCAGGGAAAAAGAGGAGCTATCCTGTTCATGGAAGCTGGGTTATCCGTTTTTCTTTGTCTGAAATCTTCTTAGGAGCAATATAAATATGCACAGTGGCACCAAAATGATTCATCGTACGTTTCAATATCCATATTGTACTTCACAGTTGCAGTAAAGCTAAGTACCCATCTTTACAGACAGACAAATGTACGACGGCCACCGCCATATATCCCCACAATCTAATACTCTCAAACTTCATCACAATTTAATAAACAGGTTTCCAGGTGTATGTAGAAAAATGTAAAGTATCTCCGACAGCAGGGATTTAATCCCCAGATGGGGATAATAAATACATTGACTGCATGGCTCCACTGTTGGTATAGACACGGTCTCTGCTTTAATGGGCTTTGAAAGAGTGGAATCATACCCTGCTGTGTAATGTAGTATTCTAGTTGCTTAGAATCACTTGCATGACTTTCTCTTTCAGTCATCACATCCTGGTGACATTTTTAAACTCAGCTGTAACCAACTAGATACGGTTCTGGGATCAATTAGCGACAAGGAACCAGGCGAACATTGATGGGCCAATTGGCCTACTCTCCATCGCAACTTTTTATATGTTGCACTATAGGAATTGGAAGTGATGGCAATATCAAATTCATCCAAAAGGATCAGATTTTCCAGTTTTTTTATGTTTTATGTTCTCATACTCTCCATTAGTTACCATTATCATTCCCTGATCCCTTCAATGTCTTGCGTAATTAATGCTTTACTTAAAATGAAACCAACTTATGCTTGTAATGAGATAGGGGCTTTGTTATAAAAATAATGGAATGACGATACGCAGGTTGTTATAGAAATAATGGAATGACGATACGCAGGTTGTTATAGAAATAATGGAATGACGATACGCAGATTGTTATAGAAATTCAGTGCATGGCATTCAACGCATCCTTCCGTATTCACATGCCATCCTTACATTGTTTCTTGTTTTAAACTTGCAAGGTAACAGGATTGGGTCTCTGGAGGTTTCCTATCCAAACACACTGTAATGACCTGGCATATCAGCCCATTGAATTCAATGGAAAGGCAGGGTTCAAACAACTTACCATTCAACTAAAGAACAAGCTCTTTCATTTATTAACTCATTAGCCGCTAGGAGGAGATCCATTATAGCACGTTTTGACAGTGTAACAAAAGTAAGATGTGTGGTAGCTGTATATCCCACTAAAAAAAGGAGTTCTAAAACAAATGATTGCTGCTTTTATAAAACCCTCAAGAAACACCACTAATTTCCTCAGTCTCTTTTTATTGATCGTCTTAAATTCCTCTTGGCATCATCTGTATGAACAAGGACTTTGCTCAATATAAAAGCATTAGGGGTGTGAATTCTGAAATAGAAACATGCGTCACAGATTTGGAATACTTGAATGCTAGTCCGATGCCAGGCAGAGTAAATGTGTGGGTTTTCACTGCTGCAGCCAGTAGGGGAAGGGAGAGAGGACTGACACACAATAATGGGATCTTCATTTCTGTAAAAAGAGGACTATTATAAATCAGAGACTATTGAGATCAGGTAAAATGAACCCTGTACCCCAACGCGTATGTGATTTGTTTTTATTTCAACCCTCATCTATTACATTTCAAACAAGTGTAAGTAACATACACCCCCCGCCATGGCTGTAAATTCACAATTAGAGCTCCCATGACATACATCAACAGTACATACAGAATTGTATAGAATAAGAATTAGCAATGAAATGCTTAATTAGAATTTAATAAGCCAGTCCCCAGATAGTATATGCAAAAATGTAAGTTGACATACAGAGGAATGAACGGACGATAAACTCTTTTTGAAGGATGGCTTACTGCGCAAGGATTAAAGAAGTCAAAACACCCATTGCTCCCTTAAAGATGTGCACATACTGTAGCTCCCCAGCTGGGAACTGTTTATACAGCTTTCTAATGATGTAATCCACGTGTGTGTATACCACATTGCTATGCAAAGTTCAAAATGCAACGCAGAGACATTAAAAAAAAAAAATTAAACCGTCTGGAGAAACCGAAATGATTCTCTCCTACTGAAAGAGATACTGAGAATGAAATGTGGGTGAATGGTAAGCAAACGTTTTGCTTCCAAAAATATGATTGTTTAACATCAATAGTGCTGCATTTAAAAATTAAATTAAATGACCAACGTTTTGACAAGAAGTCTTTTTCAATGTCGTCTGTGTTTTGTTTTGTTTTTTATTTAAAGAATTGTATATATTTTTTTAACATATGCAATCTTATAATACAAACATATTTTCAAATATGTAATTCTAGCATTCCTAGATGTATAAATCTAAACCCATAACTCATACCCATACCTTCAGTGATAATTATTACGTATTAGGAAAAGTATGGTAAAAAAAATATATATATATATATATATATATATATATATATATTAGCTCTGTATGTAGTAAGCTCTAAATCTGTTTTTGAAATTAATTTCTAATGGGCCCCACATTTTAAGGATGTAATTTAATTTTCCTTTATCTGTCTTGTAGAGCTTCTCCAGCTGTAACACATACAGCATCAGATGTTTCCATTCTGTGGAAGTTGGACATTTCTCTCCTTTCCAGTATTTAAGGATTCACTTTATAGCATGAAAGAACAACAGCTTAAGACAATATTAACATAATTTCTATTAAATTGCATCACACAAGATGTTACACCCAAAATGCAGAAGCTAGGCATCACTGTGTGCCTTACATTGTTAATAGATGTATTCCTGGATTTGTTGCCATACTGCATTCATTTTAACACAAACTCTAAATGCATGTATAACGTTCTCAGTCTGTAACTACCTTCTTCACATTCAGAGGTATGAATTTAGACATTTTAACGGAGGTTAATAAGCTCTATTCATTTGCCTTAGCCCTTCATATTGGGTAATATTGTTATAATGTCTCCAAGCCCTTGCCCAGGAAGCACACCCATGGTCTTCAGTGTTTTTTATTCACATTCTTATATTATTAGATGATTAATGTGACTGTTACGAGATCCTTCACACTTCATCAATTAGGGGTGCAGTCCACATTATCCAGTGATATTAGTATATGAAGCAAAACTCATTTCAACATTGAAAACTGAGAAAGATTTGATGTCAAAACGTTGGTGATAGAAGGTATTACTTTTCTTTTAGCACTTCTTAATCTAATCCGTACAAACATTCATGGCTGTAAGCTTCTAACTGTTCACAAAATGGTTTGAATCTATAAAAGAGCAGAACATATTAACATATAACCATATTCATACATGTTCTTCTTTTCTTTAATGACAATGAGGGCTTAAGAGTTTCTCCACAGCTTTGCAACACAAAGGATACATATCTGTGTTTTTCCATGAAAACGTGACCTTTTGCTTTCCAGATACAACTGCATAACTGAATATAAACACATGTTTTAAGGTAGTTCCACAATCTGAAACTGTATTCAGACAGTTGATTGGTATAATAAAGGATTTGTTACAATATTTGCATATATCTGGAAAGTCGCTTATTCATTTTTGACGAAACTTAGTATTAAGATTATTCACAAAGCTACTAGGAGTATCATAGTTGTATTTCACAGTTACAGTCAAGTTAAGTCACTAACATTACAGACAGCTTGTAAAAAACAATGATTTGAATAATACTACATTTCATTATGTTTTTTATGGAAAATCAAGGGGTTATAATAATTCGATGCAATTTGTTCCAGCTGAAAGCGGTGTCTATATTGATGCCTTTCCTGAGATATACAGTGCTTCTGAAATATTTAGAGTACAAAACTGTACTGTAGTATATTGTATTAATAGAAACATTCTGAAAAGGGGTTGGAATTTTGAAATCGCTCGAGACATTCCACAAACTTGAAGAGATGTAATAGCATGCACATCAAAATACTTTTCCATATACAGTACCAAGCCATGAAGGACCAATATGTACAAATAGAGTCGGAACACATTTTGTCTGATTCAAGTTCAACAATACCCTTGTTGAATTGTAAAAACTATTTCATAGGAACATTTATACCAAGCAAACTGAAATAACTTTAAGAGCGTACAGAGATACCATACCATTTATATAATATATAGAAATTATATTAAAAGTGAATAACTGACCTCCAGTTTTTTATCCATAGTTTTCTATTTTTCTTCAAAGTTGTATTCAAAGAACTGGTTTTTATTTCATTTTTTGTGCCTGATATTGCAACAAAACCGGCATTCATTCAATATTCAATATTTTTATTTGAGAGAGGGAGGTGTTTGCTAACCAGGTTTTCAAAAGAGGATAGAGGCTCTTTTATCTCGGTGAGTGGTCAACCCTTATTTAGACACCTACATCTGCTATCTCCATAGCAACACTAGAACACGCATTGTTGGCTTGCTACATTCACCTTGAAACTTTTCAATACTGTAGTATTGCTGAATAAACAGCTAGAGGCAGATTTTAGTCCATTCAGTTCTTCCAGGGCAGGGTCTTCTTCAACCCATGATTTTAATCAGCAGAAGTTGTGCTACTTTATGTATTTGACTGGGCTGCAGATATGGATGCTGCAGGGATTTTAACAAGGCAAAAATACAGGTTTAGGTTGTGCACACCCACAGCTCAGAATGTAGAACTATGAAACACTGAATATCCACAGAGGCAGACTTCACAGACTTTCCCATTTAAATTTTAGGTTTTTACCTTACACCAGTGCCACCCCATGACTGAATTCTGTAACTGTAGTTCATTTGGATGGGATTTCAAACAGAATACAGTGTTCAAATGTCGCAGTGTATGGAATATCATATTTGCACCGTTCTTAAAACATAAATTGAAAAGGCGCAACATGTTTAATTTACTTTAAAACATAGTATTTATTATTAAAAGACTAATACAAAATACATAGAATTGTATAGTACATAATGTAGTCATTTCCCAACTTAAACTTCTTCCATTTCATATACTACAGAAATCAAAAGCCGTAGTGTATCATATCCTACTGCAAAGGAGCAATCTGATTGGTTGTCAAGGTTGTGATGTGTATAATAGTAGTCAAACACACTTTGCAATCTTATAATACAAAATGCAATATGGGAAAAACAGTTGCAGTGGACTAGCATGCCCAGTTACCCTGCTTAAACCCCTTCATAAATATCTTGGCATCCCTGAGTTTATTATCTCCTCTTTATTTCCACAAGTGTCATGGTACCCCAAATCTTATTCATTTACTACCAATGTGAACAACTTCATTTAACCCCAATAAATGGATTTCTGCAAAGCTGACTGCCAAGACATACTTTCCTGCAGTGTGATGTATCACCCCTTATGGATACTCATCCATCAGTGCCATTTGGAGAGGCTGATTTCTGTCAGCAGGGAACATGAACTGCAGCTGATTGAGCCCCAGTTCCACCTTTGTGCATCTTGCTCAGCTACCAATGAAAACTAAGGGACCGATTTCAAACCACTCTCAACTTGTTCCCTGTGACAAATGGAAACAAGGCTTAGAACAATGATGGAACTCGTTTATTTACCCCAGATTCCTAGGCTGTAAGCCAAACGTTTGGCCCTACATCTACGGCATCAAAAAAATACACAAACTGTATCCACTATTAGTATGTACTAGAAATTCTAACTACACATTTATTGTTCCACAAGACTTTATTCAGAAAAGGTTATCCACTTCAGTTTAAATTTGAACTGTAGAAGTATGGAGCCAAACAAACTTCTCAAAAGCGCATTCTCTGAAGCCTACCGAAAAAACAAGCACTTGAAATAGGCTGTAAAAACAAGGGTTGAGATCACCCAAGTGAGATCTGAACACATGACGCGGTGCTTCTGAACTCTGGAAACACAGTAAGGTTTCCACGGCAACTCCAGCATGTCACCTGATCAGTTATTATTTATACATCTCCATGCCTTCAACTAGATCCCGGAGTTCTCTATCTAACCAAACAGAACTCCAATGGTTTAACCCCAATGTCCCTAAATCCCAAATATGGGAAAATATACCTCTGTATATCTGGTGCCAACTTCACTGCCAAACAACCAAGAGATATCATATGCTGGTCAACAAATACCAAAGATGGATAATGCCCAGTGGAAATAATTCTGATCATAAGCGCCCTGGACTCAGATCACAAAAACACCCAGATGTCAATATACCCAAACACACACAACCTGGGTGTTCCTAAAAAGTTTCAGATTTAGTTAAGTAATTGAGAGCTCAGTTGGAATGAAAACCAGAAGACACAGGGGTCCCTAAGGACCGGGTTTGAGAAGCCCTGCTATAGCGTGTCAGTTTCCTTTTCATTATTATTATTATTATTAGTATTATTATTATTATTATTAGTATTATTATTATTATTATTATTATTATTGAAAGTTTGCATTCACCATTTTTGCATCAGTTCCCTTTTCAAATCCCATTTCAAGTGTGTTCATTATTATTCTGAGATATAGATTCCCAGTAAATTGGTTAAAAGAAAATTGTTTCTTTTATTTGACTTCTGATTGTCCAGTGCTCTGAGGGTCCAGTGTTCCACACACCATTCTAATTCCATATACAGGGCAGATAATCTTGTAGTGATACACCCGACACAGAAGAGTCACTTCAGCCCTAGAAACCCAAGAACCCAGGACGCCCCAGCTGAAATTAGGGAGTTCATTCTTTATAGATTTTTTCTTCTTTTTACGAGAAACCTGACTCATTCTATGTGTTTGTATTGGCTGGTTCAGCCTGGTCAGTAATGTTGTACAGACATCTACATCTCCTGCAGCCCACGGGAACGGCTGTAAATAGCAGGATGCCGTGCTGCTTGGATCCACAGCTCTGGACAGATGCAAGTGTCCCACTGCCAGACTGCATTCCCAAGGCTAACATCCACCACTCTGTATACTTGCAGCTTTCTCTGACAACATTGACATCAGCTGTGTGGAAATTCAACATGAAGAGATAGGGTTGTGGAAAGAGTATTTGCATGCATGTGTTTATTACTTGCTATCTAAATTAAGCACCAGTACAAAGAGAGGTATGTGGCGGATCAGCATTATGGCATTGAATACAGTACGAGGCTTTTCAACTCCATTTCCATTCTAGCCTTGGTCTCTTTTGAACATTACATCATTCTGAATGCTTGTGTGAAATGAGTTTTAGTGGTATCAGCTCGGGGTGTAGCAATTCATTGTGTATCGATGAATGAGGATACTTTATTTACATGATATATTGCATGGAGGTATGTATCCGTCCTCCGGATGAGATGTAAACCGAGGTCCTGTTGTAAGTGGCTCTGCAGCAGTTGTTGATACATGGTTCACCCCCTAGTCTTTGTAAGTCGCTTTGGATAAAAGCGTCTGCTAAATGACTAATTCATAATAATAATAATAATAATAATAATAATAATAATAATAATAATAATAATGCATTGTATGTATCGTACTGCAAGACTAAAAGCACAACACAGCTCACTGTAGTTCCCCAAGTGGTCCTTGAATGAAGAAGAAGTGTGTTTTATAGTTAGTCTAAATACATACTCTCCCGAACATATTTAATGTATGTCTTAACAATATAGTCCTCTATTAAATGATCATGTGATGTTATTATACATATCGTATAGCGGCCTGCATATCCTGATGTCCATCGTATATATTACCCCTAGTATTAGCCCAGTTCCAAGTATATAGGCATAGATATCACAAAGCAGCCATCATATGTAGGGATTCAGGTTTTTTTTTCGTTTGGATTGCCCAACTGACTGCAATTTTCTAGAAGAACATATTTATTTTGGACCAGCTGGTGCACTTCATTGAAAAATGAACGAACCTTACTGTGCAACCCTAATGTGATAACATCTCATTTGTTTTCAACCAGCTACACTGTCAGCAAGTTGGATATCAATCATATCCAAAGCCTTCCTGTCTGAAAGACGTGGAGAAATCTAATAATTGCAAAGAAAACTAATCAGAATAACTCCTGCAGTAAGGAGAATGCTACACATCTTCAAGCAAGGCGGGTATCATTTCATTTTGGAGGGCAGTAACATGGGATCACATTAAGTATCAAATCCATAGCAACCCGCTGCAGAATTATTACATTTTCACAATCAAGGTCCTTTGAGCACTGCTCTCAGAAATAAAAGCCACAGTTACAGTGGGTCAGGACAAGTTTTGCATTTTGTAGCCAGTAATGTGTGACAGGTGGCCACCATGCCTGGGTTCCCAGATACAGTAGACTCTAATCTGAACCAGTTGGGAATCAGACCTTGTTCAGATTAGTGATTTGTTTGGGGTTCTGTCAACTGTACCATACCGTATAGTTTTTCTTTCTGATACTCGCGTATAATCCCAACTGCAAATGTTTTACACTCTTAGAATTGTGTGACGTTTGTTTTTTACACCTGCTAATGTATGAGCATGCACTCATTATAACAGCATGGTTTGATTGGATTAGAGAAAGTAAACATTATATGAAAAATGTGTTTACTCCAACTGGGAAAGGACAAACCCCAGCGTGTCCCATAATAATAGCTATACTGCACAATGTGCACCTTTGAACAAAATGCAACCATTAGCATGTGGAAGCCAGATGTTTAAACCTGTTCATATATATATATATATATATATATATATATATATATATATATATATATATATATATATATATTTTTTTTTTATGTAAACTGCACAACACAGCTGATGAAAACAGTTGTGTTCCCTGCAGAGAGATATTAGCCTCTGGCAGACGTGAATAATGTTTCTGTAAATTCTTCTGTCCTAGTGCAGTTCCTTGGCATTCATATTTGGAGTGCATCCACGTGAACCAGGAAGGTGAAACCTGAGGTCATGTTCCTGAGGTAGAGAAAGGAAGCATCTTTTCTGTCCTTCACCTTGGCATGTTTTTGTTTCATTTCCTCAGCAACGCTACCCCTTTCACAGTACCTCACTACAATAACAAATGATTCAAAGGCACGTCATTTGTACTTTTTAAACCTTTCTTCCCTTCCATTTACAATAACATTTGTATATTTTACCGAGAGTTAGTAAATCACAGATATGTTGCTGGTAACCCAACAGTAAATAGGTCATATCTATTACTTTAATTACGGCCTGTATTCTTCTGGCACACAACATTCTGATTGTGGGTGATATAGCTTTCCATTCGTCATGGAGATCACTGGACAGTTCCATCTGTTTTTGAGGGTGTGGTAATCTAAGCAGAATTCTCCGTTATAGCTCCTACCACAATGGTTCAGTTGGGTTCAGGACAGTGCTTTGGGCTGGCCATGTGAGATTGCCAGTCACAGATTATTTATTTAAACAAGGTCGCTTGGCGTGCACAATTGTATCTGAAATACACTGACAGTTATTATAATATTATGGGTTGTATTTAAAAGTAAATCCTGTTCTCGATTACTTACAGGGTATTAACAAAGACAGCAGCCAATAAAACACTCTCCTATAACTATGTTGCACATTGTCACCCCTGTTCTTATACTAGTCCATAATACTAAAGCAGCAAGCCTCCACTCCTGCATGGATGCCTCGCTCAGATATGCAATCAATCTGTCGGCGTGGGTAGGCGGATGCTTTGTACATGTGTGTCAGAAATAGAAACTGGTCTGACATGCAAGAGCTTTGGCATGAAATGAAGAGCAACTGGATCATTAACCAGCTGCCAGCACTGCTCCTGGGAAAAGGCTAACATGTGTGTGGGCAGATAGGACTCAGTCTTTCTTCTGAAGGTCTTCCTTGGCTGCACTAAAGTCACACATGGGTTACGTACTGTAGATTTGGTAAAACGACCTCAAGAATTACCTGGTTTAGCCATTGGTCAGTCTAGTCATTTTATAGTGTTGCAGAAAACAGATGGAAAAAGTGGAACTTAGTTTGTGAAATGCAATCCAGATTTAGATGTTTTCTAAAAGACTACTGAAACTCATCAGAAAGGGTCGCGGTTCTAGAAAAGTTTTAACAGAGGCTCTAAAACTGCAACTCCCAGTATGCAACGAGTGACTGCAACTCCCAGTACTGCAACTCCCAGTATGCAACAAGTACTGTATATGCATAAACACACTTTTTTTTTTTTTTTTTGGCATCCTAGGTTTTAATGTATCTGGTTTTATAAGGGTGATTTTACAGCTATGTTTAAACCGGACAGTGTTACACCAACAGTGTTTATTTAAATTGTCATGCAAGGTCATGTAGAGCTGTCGGTATAACTGCTTTGCCATAATTACATATACGTAGTCCAGCTATATTTGCGCTGTTGCTGTGTAACACAGGTTGGAAC